>CM061041.1:46465145-46807645 GCA_030762985.1 Adelphocoris suturalis
TCAAATCCCTAGGGAATGCTCAATCACACGTTTTTAGTTTACGTCTAAAAATTCTTAGAATAAATAAAGAAATAAATAAATGGATAAAAACGAATAAAAAAACCCGCCTGCTGTTCGCTGAAATGTTGGATAGGACCTTAAAAACACTTTGTCATTCCCTATGAAGTGATAAGAAGCTCAGTAACGTGCAAAAGAGGAGCAAGAAAGTAAAGGCGGAGCACCAAAGAGCAACACTTAAGTTAGAGTGAGAGTTGAATTTGGAGCAACACTTAAGATAGAGTGAGATTTGAATTTGGAGCAACACTTGAGATTATAACAGGAGAGATTGAAGAAGCAGCCGATAGAGAAAGAATATTTTTCTCATAGTACCAAATTCATTGATCAGGTGACACTTTCTCAGAGAGGGTGCACAAATCAGGATGCAATGCAAAATGCACAAATCAGAACAACCTTTATCAATGTCTTTACTACGTTAACCTTTGAAACTGCAATTATACTCATATATTGCAAAGATGAGTTTCTGGGAAGTTAGACTTTCAAGTTCTACGAACTCTGTCGTTACCATTGATCATTTTTTGACTTCTCGTAACTCATTTTCTTTTAAGCCCCCTTTTCAACTTGTTATAACTTGAGAGAGATGAATGATTTTTTTCCCCCGTTATTCAACCCAGCACCACTCAACCTCTTTTAATTATTTCTTCTCCGACTCTGCGAGCTAAGGCCTCCTTGTTGATTCGTCCCTTTCCACCTCTCTCTTCGGAAAAGGTTTTTGTTCGACTATCTGTCGGCCTGTTTTCGCCAGGCGCCTTGCTCCACCTACTTTTCCCAGAGTTCAGTTTTTTTGTCCGGACCTCGACCCAGAGGAAGAAATTCTCGAGAAAGAGGTGGAATTTTCCTATGCATATTTAAACTTTTGAAGAGGCCAAGGCGTTTCCGTGAATAATTGACGGCGAGAGAGAAGGAATGGCCGGTTGGAAACCTTCACCAAAGAGAAGCGAAAGCAAATGGTGTTGCCCGCCAGCAGACCAGCTTCTCTGCCTTCCCATCAGGTTCTCTCTCGTAGGCCTGGGGAATTATTTACCGGTTTTCCGCTAGTTGGGACGGAAGTGCATCATTGTAGTAGGGCGCCGTAATTGAAGGAGCTCTTTTTTCCATCATAGTTGCACGTTTGCAAGGCTAATTAGAGGGCTCCCCATCTATGCAAGCTCACGCCATTTTGAGTAGTACAATGATCGCCGAGAAGTGGGTGGATGCTACAGTCCTGCTCAACCTTGCTCAAGTGATTATGGAAGTGGGTTCTTTGTTGTATATATAATAAAGGCTTTTGACTTCTTGTCAATTTTGCCATCATATGATTGATGGTAACACGAATATTGTGTTACCTACCCACGATATTCTGTCTTTAAAGCGGGACTCACATATGCAACTTCATAACTTCCTACCTATTGTTCTAATCCGCTTATGCTGCTGAAATACGGAATAAAGACTCTCTGTGACCTTTTATTCTCCTCAGTTATTTTAACAACTTTTGATGTAATTAAATTTTTATATGCCCTACATGATGATTATAATTGAGTTCATCTGTGCTGGAAGCGCGTGGAACATGGAAAACTGACGATGTTCTGTTGTAAGAGGGATATAATTACAACGTGTTCTCATCAACTTACTGACTTCTGGGGCTGATTTTTTTTTTTTTTTTTTTTTTTTTTTTTTGTAATTGACCTAGATGTACTTAAAGCCAGCATGTGAAATTGGGCCACCTCAGAAGACGGTTAGCTTAGTGAGCTCTGAGTATATAATTATGTATCACTCAATTTGCCAATCTGGGGTTCCATTTCAATCTAAAAATGATGAAGAAATTTAAAGCGGAGCCTCTCTTAGACATGGAGTAACCTCACAGATCAGCTGCGTGGTCTAAGAGCGTATTATAAAGCTTTCTTTCATCAAAATTAAAAACCTGGTGCTGTACATGTTTTTCTCTTTTCCATGGCGCGAATTGCCAAGGATACAGGTAGGTGTATTCTATATGAAATTCTAAATTCAGGATTTGATTCCTCGTGGTTCTGACAGCATTTCCATGAGAAAATCTTCAACTTAAGTGCGGAGGAAGTACATTTTATAATGTGTTGATCCCAATATGATACCTTCGATAGATTTGTAGTATTTGTACCAGAATATCAAGAAATTTCAATTATAACCATCACTCTTGACCCCGTTCTTTCCATGTCTTTGCTTTACTTGTGACTTCATACATAAGTTTTGTCTTTGCACTTGAGAAACTTAACGAAACAAAAATCTTTGGCGTGCGAAAATTAGCTGAATGCCAGCGGGGAAAGGCTTACATGAAAATGACATCGGAGACACAAAGACCGGCTCCAAGCTCTCAGATTATTCCCCTCCCAACCCTTAATTTGCATCGTTATCTGACTTGCAAAACATTACTTCGTATGAAGCCCAAAGTTTTGATATTCGCCCGAGAAATCTCCGACTGTCGGAGAGCCACCTTCTGCCGACTGAGCGAACGCTGTTCCGGGCGATGAAAACGGGGAACGAATTAACGTTTAATATTCCAACAGAACGTCGGATGGGAAAATCTTCCCCCGTCGACGGGCCTTTTACCCCTCGGAACGCCGTCATTATGATGGCCCTTTCAGTTAGTTGTCATTCACCCGGGATAGGAGGGCGAGGTGCGCCGCGGAAAAGTCATTCGTAAACTTCAGGTTTCCAGTTTAGCATGTTGAGGACCTGGCGAACGCGTGGAGGTGAAATTCAATAGATGTCGAGAAAGGTTTCACTGAAGTGAAAAGTTAGCCTAATTGAGAAATGAACGTTCACAAGCAAACAAGCAAATTTACTTGAAAATGGCACTCTGCTTTACAAGGAAAGTTTGATGATTTATATTAATTCCTATATATACGAATTGGATTCCACCACAATCTACTCTGACATCTTATCGGATTAATAATATATGAATATATATACGAAGTGTTGATGTCTAGTGAATAGTGCAGGCCCCACAGTCAGTGACGACAATTGGTAAATATGTTGTTTGGGATCATCATTTGAAAAACGCTAAGTAAAACATTTATGATAAACATATTGGTAAGTGATGCACGCATTACAGGGACGTCCTTATGGATGGATTTTATATAAATTTGGTGATGGTTAAAATAAGAGAACAAACAAAAAATATCATCTCTCGGAATACCCCCCCCCCCCCATTAACCCATCCAACAACAGTAAATTCCAATCATATATAACTTCCAGCATGAAATTTGAAACTCCCGAAATGTTTTCCAAAACTAGACCAATTCCATAAAAAAGAAAAAAGATCACGAAAATCTGACGAGAACAGTTAAAACATTATGACTTTATACTATTACCCCCTTCATTGACCCCCTTCCGTAATGATATTTGAAGCTCCTGATGTACCTTCCCAAACTAGACCGAATTCATAGTTGAACAAAACAAGAATCACGGAAATCTGACTAGATTAGTTAAAACATCATAATTTATCACTATTACCTCCTCCATTCACCCCCTTCCACATTAGAATTTGAAACTCCTGATAGCACAAAGCTTTCCAACCTTCGGTAGAGGAAGCAAAACGCTGCTGGTTGGTGGAACATACTATACTTCGAAAATTATAAAAGGGCTGTTGCTAAGTTGGCTATCTGGGTTGCCAGATACATAACCTATTGATGTTATACCTAGGTAAGTTTTGAATGTGTTTTCTGTTGTTAGAATAAACCTCCCATTTATAACATTATTGTGGTTTTAGAAAGTTCACTAGAATGAAATTCCCAAGTTTATTTCCTAATAAAATCCCTCTTCAAAGAAGATTATAAGACGGGCGGTGTAGAGATGGACAGGTTTGTTTTAGTGGCAGATGAGGTTTCTCTAGGAAATACGACCCCGTCTGTTTTTCTTTGAGACGGCCAGTGAAAATGGCATCAGGAAAAGTTCGACGCCGTCATCGTTCAACTTTGTTTTTCATCACTCTCAACTCCACCTAAAGTCTCCCCCCCCCCCCCCCCCCCCTACCACGTTTTCCGATGGAAGGAAAAGTAGGGTTATCCAGAGAGAAGTTTATAGCGTTAAAACGCGAAGTGAATATCCGGAGGGTGAGAGGGATCGTTTTGTAAGGGAGAATCGAGTTTAAGTCGGTCATTAAAGAGTTGAAGCGGAAGAAAATAGAGGTTTGGTGGTGGGAGGGGGGAAAATTCGTGTTTTTTCCCCTCGAATAACGGGTAACAGAGGTTTGTTAAGTTACGTAAAGGATGTTATTGCCTGGTTTTTACGTTCCGAGTTACAGGATTTCCTGACTCAAAAAGTATCAACTTAAAAGACAAAAAACAAAAAAATTGTTACTTTTGAGTTTGAAAACTTTTTTTTGAAAGGAAAGTTGGTGAAGATCGTTTGGGGAGGTAATGTGCCGTAAAACTGCCAGTTGTAGTAACGGACCGTGACAAGGACACCTTCGGGTCAAGTTGGTGTTGAGTGTTTCCTTAGGAATGGGAAACATTAGTCGTGAAAGAAAGGTGGTGGCTCTGAAGACGAACTTTATTGGCAGAGTAAAGTTAGCAACTAGTTGCCGACTCGTTTGGGAATATGACGCTTTGTGTGCGTTTGAAAGCATGACGCCGATTCGGAGGTAGAATTTTCTCTCGACCCACCATATGTCCCGCAAACTCCTACGAAGCTGGCACGGGTGGTGGGAGTTGAAAGGGAATTGTTTTATTCCACATCCTTCATGAATTAAATTATTTTGTTAGTTTTTATTCAAGTTTAATTTTAGTGATAAGCTGGAACATGAAAACTAAACTTTGTATTGCTTTCAAGTTTCAGCGATTGATCAAAATAAAAAAAAACTTAATTAACTTGATAATACGGAATTCAAAATCCGCTAATGACCCCACAATTTTATAAGTGGCTTAACTTTTAGATTAATAAATAAAAATGAATATAAAGAAACAAAATCGGCGCTTAGCGCCTCGCCGGGGGGCAAGCTCCCTGGACCCCCGGTTACCTCTATTTACGTAATTCGAATGAAATTATTGAAACACAGAATGTGTTTTAGCTCATGCGTTTCATATAAACCCGTGAAACCCGCATATAAGAGTGACACAGATTTTGCGTTGTATCTTATCACTACTACGTCAAGTTGTTTTATTTATTTATCACCAGCGCAACGGCTCACCACCAGCTCAATGAAATCATCAGAAATTAACAAGCGGTCACAATAATTTTTTTTTATTTTTTATTATGGCGGTCACAATCATTCACAATATCAGTTATTGAGAATGATCACCTGTGTGTAAACAATTATTCAAATAACCATGCTCATAACTCACCTTGTTGGCCACGCAATTCGTAATTCGCAATGCGAAGGCTAAAATACATTCTGTGTAAAAATCAGTGGGATATGAACACTGTTATTGAAGTTGTTATACATTGTAGGCGAGGCAATAGGTAAGGGCTTGACTGCGATGAAGGGCCTCATGTAAACAGCGAAATAAATTATATCTATATATATAAGAATAAAATCCAATTTCCCTTGGTCCCTCCTTAAGTAGAAAACGAAGGTATGATTTCAAAATGAGTTTTTGGTAGATAATCAGCAAATTCTGTAGATGGGTTTAGGATTTTTTTTTCATTTTCCTCCACTCCTTCCGGCCGAAAAAGCCAGATCCCCCTGTACAACTCGGTAGGTAATAGTGTTGAAACGTTACCGATCTCTTGCCAACACAAGATTGAAATCAAATGAAACCACCAAGTAACGTGGTTACTGCCATGTAAGTGAGAGACGATTAATTGAAATTGATACCTACATATTGTAAGTAGGTAAATCGGTTCATACTGTAATTTTGTAGGTACGTTAGCGTAAACATAGCAACAGGTTTTCGAATGACCAGACAAACCACCGGTAACTGGATAAACCGTGGATAACGGGATTAATCGTTGGTAACGGGACAAACCACTGGTAACAAGACCAACGGGAAAATGACAAATCACGTGTGATGGACCAAACTTCGCGTTCGGATTGACAAGGGACCTTCAAGAGCAGCTAACAACAGTATTTTATTTAAATGTATCTGAAAGGACAAACTACCGGTAGGAGAAAAAACGGGTAACGGGACAGTTCACTGGTTACCACTACAAACAGCGGTGAGAGCTCACTCAAACTACAAACAGCGGTGAGAGCTTTGTAGCCAATTATCGAATTCTCGTAAAAAAATGAAACTATTGCAATGGCTTAGACAATTTTAAATTCGAAATTTTTGAAAAAATACTTCATTGAAATCCATTTCCGAATGAAAGGATGAGTTCATTAGCCAGCACTTTTGGGGCAAATTAATTTGGTAAAATCTCTAAAAATTAGCTTAAAAATCACTAAGAATGTTTGAAAACAGCTCAAAATTTTTAAATTTAGAATTTTTAGCTGAATTTTAGTCAATACGAAATTGTCAATAATTATCCGACAATAAACAATTTTTGCACAAAATTATAATGAAATATGTACAAAATGTCATTAATATTTGCTGAAAAATCGATAATAACTGCTGAAAAAAATCTAAAAATCCAACATCTTTTATGAATCAACTAAATTTATTTAGTTAAGTTTTTTGCATAAAATTGGTTTTTAATAATTTCTTGTACTTGTACTCTTGTACTTGTTCAAATTTTAATACACTTTATTTAAGAAAATTCGCTCATACGATCATGTTTATAATGTTATACTGGAACTTTTGCTGTCAAAAAAAATCGCTGTCGGAGTTTTCATAAAGTACTCAATTAATCGGACAAAATAATCAAATTTCTCTACACAACCGGGATGAGCTGACGTGCAGCATGTTTCCTCGCTTCGTGGAGTGCAATTAACTCCGCTGTATAATTTGAAAAATAATCTACCTATCTGAATTGATTGGGCTTTTACAATATAATAGCCAATTACCACAAAGACCGGGTGGAAGTGAGAGTGTATGTATTTATATACGAAGGTGGAGAGGAGTGAGGGAGCAGCGGTTGTGTGGCATTTTCGGTACGCGGCACTGGCTTTCATGGCAACTTTCTGCACCGCTGCACTTCTACTGATGAGAGCTCGAGACCACCGGACCTAAAAACCCTGAGCGATTTGTGAAAACGGTAGCGAGTGAGGGGTGTGAGGGTAAGGTCTCATTCTGAATTCCGCAGGAGTTTTCTCCGCTTCTTCGAGGCCAAATGGGGAAACGGGTTGGTGGAAGGAAAAACCCATTCCAAGTGTAGACCGTTAGGATTTGCTACTGCTAAAGTACGCGTTGGTGCTCTGAAGTTATCAACAGGTCAAGCGACAGTCACCACCCGCAAATAGTGTGCGGAGAAGAACCAAGCTCGGCCATGTTCGGAAGGGCCAGGGTTGGTAAATTTTGTTTTTCGAGCCCAAACATATAAAATATATCACAAACATTAGAATCAGCTTACGTATTCTTTGGCATGATTTTCAGATGTTGTAATCAATTAATTTTTATGTAGTACCAGTTGAAATAAACCTGGTTTCAATTTTTAAAATATTACAGAAAAAATTGTACTTTTTATATCTTCAATAGGTACCTTATAGTACTTGTTGTTACCCATCTATCTCATATGTCTTGGTGTCGATGATTCGGTATAAATATTATATGCCTACAAACCCGCACACCATTGTTAAAAATCTAGGAAAATTACTACAGTAAAAATGTTTGATTGGATTTGTTTTGATACTACGAAACAAAACCAGTTTTTCATTATTTTATTCGCAAAGTATTATCATTCTGGAAACCGCTGTTGGCTAGACACATCGTCTTTATCTAGTGCGTAGGTGGAAAGTTGACTTTCCCCCTAATTTCATAAATTGATTTCTTCCTTTAGTAAACATACACCCTTAAAGGGGATGATTAATATTTTAATTTTGCAGAGGAGATCATTCGCTGTTGGTACATCTTCATTCTCATCCTGCGGTATCTTGATGAGCCTCATTAGAATGCTGTAGGATTATATCATCTGCAACTGATCGAAATGGGAGGTGGGCAAAAACTAAGTTAAGTTTGAAGTTAAGTGTTGTTGTAAGAGTAAAGTTGATATGTACCCGTATTGCGGCGCACTTTTAAGCCCCCATATTGCACATGAGGACCACCATTGTGCTTAGTTAATGTTTGTAACCCTGGCCATGTGGCGTTGGTTACGTCGCCCAGTGTGTAAGGTATCTTGAGTATCAGACATCAATCACGATGCTCTTTTACTCATAGCTTGTACTTGAGAAATAAAAATATTTACTACTCACTATCTTGTATGATGGTTGTGTAGAACGGCATCGAAGAGTAGCGGTGTCGAAAACAGGTGAAATACAAACATTTATGATGATGAACAACGGCGTCGAAAGAGAGCGGCGTATAAAATAAGGCATTATATATGGTAACGCTCAAGTAGAAAATTTGCCCCTGTTTTAGACGCCGTTCCTCTTCGATGCCGTTCTATGTCGCATAACCGTGTCGAAAGTTTTAGGTATGAAAACTCCACGGGTGTAGCGCCGTCGAAGATCAACCGCGTCGAAAACGTGAACAGGAATAATTAGAGGTGGATGCTAATCACAACCAGACAGAGGCCTGCTTTGGTAATGTAACCCGCAATACACCTACGATTTGCTGCTATGTATAACTGAATGATGTAAGGTGAATGATGAAGTGTGCCAAATTTCATTACGGAAGCTGTTCTTCGGCTCCAGTATTCCCTATTTTATACACGGTTATTCTTCGATGCGGTTGTACACTACATTGAGATATGTATGAAGGCGCTACAGGGTTGTTTAGTAATGAATTGACCAACCATTGTAATAGACCGAGAAAAACTTTTTTTAATCCCTCCCTTCAAGATTTGTCGGTTCCCACTTAAGGATAGGTGGATTCCATAAATCTAATAAATTGAAACCCGTCCAAATCTCTTTTTCCGAAACTACTAGACCAAAAATCTTACAATGGCTGGGGATGTGTCTGCAACATCGGCATCATTTTCGATAAACCTTGAGCGGTGAAATTTAAGGAGTGAAAAGTAAAAAGTTCCAGTCTGATCACAGCATGATCGTATGAGCGAATTTTTGTAAATTAACGTACCTACCTACTATATTATGTTAGATTGTTTTGAAAATTAAGGACTTTGAGGGAAAAGAAATTGTTAACTACCTACTAATTTTATGGCAAAACTAGTGCTAAATAATTTTCTGCGATGCAAAAAGAAATTTTGGATTTTTAACTTTTCTGCAGTTTTTATCGATTTTTTAGCATATTTTAATGAAATTAAGAACATTTTTCAGCATAATTTTGTAAATGAATTGTTTAATGTTCTATTTTATATTTAATAAACTTTATCTGAGTAATATCCTGCTAAAAAATATAAATTTAACAATTTGTATCCCTTTGTAGTCATTCAGTAATTTTTTTTAGAATTTTTTGAAATTTGATCAATTTAATGTGCTCAAAAAGTGCTGGCCAACGAATACATCCTTACGTTTGGAAACCTTGATTTTTTGGCACAAGAACGGAATTTTTATCTCAATCCTAAGGAGAATTATCGTCTGGAATGAAACATAAATATATAAAAACATTTACAATATATAAATATTATGAAAAAGTGTTCAACTCCGGGATTTTTTCTTACCTATGCTTCAAAACGGATTTCAATGAAGACATTTTTTAAAAAATTTCCGAGCCATTGCAATAGTTCACTGTCTACTTATGGTATATGAACCGAATCCCAGCGATTTTTTATGTCGATCAGGGTGGTCGTTCCGCTCATCACTTTACAGACAGACTGACAAACACTCGTGTGCTTTCAGGATTCGGGCCTCATAGCAATGGGAGGTCTGGAATAATGTTTCAGGCCGATAGCATAACATCCCTTTTTGACCCTTACGGGATGCTGGGGAAGTAAAAATGGTGCAAGTGAAGCATGGCCAGGTCTTAGGTAACTATTTTATCTAATCAATGTTTCATTGCTTATTTACTTCATTGGTTACTGTCATGCAGGCCAAGACCATATGAGCCTTGTTTTTTACTTCATATTATGTCAATTTTTTTTTCAAACTTTGAGCTCAGGTTGCTTAGAAATCCTAAACTATTGAATTATGTTGAACTATTTGATTGTGAGAGGTGTGGGGGCGATCTGTCCATCCGCCACTTCCTGGAGGACTGCCCAGACCTTATGGACCTCCGAGTCTAGCGTCGGCCCCCTCCGTGGGTTGACGTTTTATCTGGACCAGACAAGGTCCGATCCCTGTTGTCGTACCTGAGAGCCGCTGAGCTCTACTACAAACTGTGATATCAGATGTAGCAGACTAGCAATTTTTACATTCTAGAGCAAAATGGAACTCAAATTCTAATTCAGCGCATCGAGAAACATGACGGTACCAATTTTGGTGAATTTTAATGGATTTCCAGGGCCAATTTATGGGGATTTCATGAATTTCACTAAATTTTCAATATCTTGTGAACGGAGAGTCTTAGCCCAAAACGGATTTCATAATTGGAATCAGCGCGTCAAAGTACCTAGAGGGACGCATTTTGGGCAGGGTTGGTGTGGGTTTAAGGGGTTTAATTGGAAAAAACAAAATTTTAATTTTATAAGTTTCCTGAAAATGAAGTCTGGGTGGTTCCTGTAGGTGTTTGCTCGGCTTTCTTCACCAATTCAATGTCACAAAAAAAAAAATTTCCTCAAAATTTCAAATAATTCATATTATTCAATATTTCTAGTGGCTTTTAACCACCATACAGGGGTCAATTAGAGAGTAGGGGTGGTGGGGGGTGTAGTTGGGGAATAAATTAAACATTTAATATATGTTTTGGTTAACTATGGAGCACCCAAAGAAACACAATTTGGGGGAATTTTAGATAATTTCATGAAATTTGTCGAATTCTGTCATTTGCCGGTGAAAGGGACATCCTAGAGCAAAACGGATTTCAAAATCGGATTCCGCGTGTCAATTTACCTACTAGAACTTATTTCAGTGGATTTTGATCAATTTCCATGGGCTTGTGAGGGACAGGAATTCTTAGCTGTATCTACCGAGGGTCTGTACAATCTCTACAGAGCTTAGCTAAGGGTAACTAGGATATAGAATCGCTTCAGACATCACCCCAGAACCCAATTTAATAGGGTTTTTAAACATTTTTTCGAAATTTTATGAAAATGTGGAAATCTATGATTTTTTAGTGAAGAGAATATGGTAGAAGAAAACCGATTTCATATTCGGTTTCAGCACCTCATTTTACATACTGGAACACATTTTGGTGAATTTTAAAGAGTATCTAAGGGCAGTTCTGGGGCCTCAAATATATTGGTCAAAATCTTTTTTAAACTATTCCGAAGCACCTACGTGAGCTTGGACCTACGAATTTGGTATGTTCCCTTAAAATACATTGAAGAAATGGGGTAAGTAAGAATTTTTTGAATTTTCATGAAATTGTGGAATCTAGCAATTTTTACATTCTAGAGCGAAATGGACCTCAAATTCTAATTCAGCGCATCGAGAAACATGAGGGTACCGATTTTGGTGAATTTTAATGGATTTTCGGGGCCAATTTATAGAGATTTCATGAATTTTACAAAATTTTCAATATCTTGTGAACGGAGCGTTTTAGCCCAAAACGGATTTCAAAATTGGAATCAGCGCGTCTAAGTGACTAGTGGGACGCATTTTGGGGCAGGTTGGTGTGGTTTCAAGGGGTATAATTGGAAAAAACAAAATGTTAATTTAATAAGTTTCCTGAAAATGAAGCCTGGGTGGTTCCTGTAGGTGTTTGCACGGCTTTCTTCACCAATTCAATTTCACAAAAACAAAATGTCCACAAAATTTCAAATAATTCATATTATTCAATATTTCTAGTGGGTTATAACCACCATACAGGGGTCAATTAGTGAGTAGGGGTGGTGGGGGGTGTAGTTGGGGAATAAATTAAACATTTAATATATGTTTTGGTTAACTATGGAGCACCTGCGTGTTTTGGGAGCATCAAATTTAGCATTACCTAGGCCATCTACCCAAAGAAACACAATTTGGGGGATTTTTGGATAATGTCATGAAATTTGTCGAATTCTGTCATTTGCCGGAGAAAGGGACATCCTAGAGCAAAACGGATTTCAAAATCGGATTCCGCGTGTCAATTTACCTACTAGAACTTATTTCGGTGAATTTTGATCAATTTCCATGGGCTTGCGAGGGACGGGAATTCTTGGTTGTATCTGCCGAGGGTCTGTACGATCTCTATAGGGCTTAGCTAAGGGTAACTAGAGGCATTATTTCTAACTTAATGTGAATAATATGAAGACTATCATCAATGTTTCAAGATTTTCATTGTGGGTAGTTCAAAGACGAAGCATACGCACCAAGGTACCTACCTCATTTGAACATGATTTTGTGATATGGCACACCTACATAATTCAGTTATACTGAATATATTATATATTATATATGTATATATATATATATACATATATATATGTATATATACATATATATATATACATATGTATATATATTAATATAAATACGAGTGAAATGTAAAGTTTGAATTGTAATCACAGACTGACTTTATTAATTAACAACATGTAAACACGTATACAACAACATGTGCTTGGGAGGACAATAAAGAATCAAGTTTGGACTTGACAATAAAGTTGAAGTACCAATTCCAATACGCCCCCTCAAGTTCAAACTCCTTCTGAAACGATTCCAGCTTTCCTTGAACAAAATTCCAATTTGCTTTTAGGTAGAGGTTTTGTCAGAAAATCTGCAACCATGTTGTTCGTGTCCAGGTAATTCAGATTGATCAAGCCTTCTTGAATGTATTGCTTTATGAAATTGTTCCTGATGTCTACATGTTTCGTTCTTGATCTGTAAGCAGGATTTTTCAAATATTCTTGCGCCCCCTGGCTATCATTATTCAGAACTATAGGAATGCTAACAGAAAATCCCAACTCTCGAAGGAACCTCTCCAAGTATATGGCTTCTTTCACTCCTTCAGATATTGACATCAACTCTGCTTCAACGCTAGACAAGGCTACAGTTCTCTGTTTCTTCGACATCCAAGAGATAGCTGCTCCCGACAATGTAAAAACGTACCCACTGAATGAATGCCTATCAATGCGACAATTGCCCCAATCAGCATCCGAGTATCCAGTTAGTTCGTCTCCATTTCTTGAATATTCCAATTTGTGATCTAATGTTCCCTTTAAATATCGCAGTATGCGTTTCGCTGCTTTCCAGTGAACTTCAGTATAACAATTGTTGAACTGGCTAAGATATATCACCGCATAATCTATGTCTGGCCGAGTGCCAATTGCCAAATACATGAGCGATCCAATCAAACTCCTGAACGGATATTTACTCATTTCACATGGATTAGCTTCTGATGGCTCAAACTTCACATTCACATCTAATGGTGTCAATATTGGATTTGCAGTTTCCATTTTAAACCTTTTCAAAATTTCATTTGTATATTTTCTTTGACTTATTTTTAATTTCCCTTTTTCGAAATCATAATCAAATTCCAATCCTAAACAGTAATGAATTTTTCCTAAATCTTTCATCCTAAATTCATCCATCAATTTCTTCTTCAAAATTGTCAATCTATTATGATCTTTTGAAGCGAGAACAATATCATCTACGTAAACAGCCAATAGGACTGCCACTTCACCCTTGCCCCAAGTGTAAACGCAAGGATCTGATTCAGAAGGCTCCATTCCTATTGCTTTCAACCTCTCATCCAACTTCAGGTACCACTGTCTGCCTGATTGTTTGAGGCCATAAAGTGACTTTTGTAATTTGCAATATTTCTTTCCTTCTCTGTAATCTCTTAGCATTTCCCAAGCGGCTTCCACAATCTTACTATCTTCTTCATTTTCTAAAATTTCCATTAGTATTTGTTCAAAAAATTTCGGTGGTTCCATGTAAATGTTCTCCTTTAATTCCCCATTCAGATATGCCGTTTCCACATCCATCTGTTCAACGATCATACCGAACTTAACAGCCAATGCCATTAGGGTTCTCACTGAGCTTAAACGTACAACTGGGGAGTAAGTTTCGTGGTAGTCAATTTCAGGTGAATCCTTTCGCAACTAATCGAGCTTTACGTCTCTCTATCTCACCACTTGTTTTGTACTTATTACAAAGGATTAATCGACAACCTACCGCTTTCTGACCTAATGGTTTTTCTTGAAGTGACCAAGTTTTATTTCTCAATAATGAAGAAAACTCTTTACGAACTGCAGCATACCATTCGTGTGAGTCAGGTCCCGCAAATGCCTCCGCTGGATTTACTTCGACGGCACATGCGCTCTCGCACATCCTAGTATCTGCATTTATATTTACATCTCCATCACTTTGTATGAAATGTTCGTCCGTTAGTTCCTGTCCGTTGTTATCAGGATTAGTACTTTCAGTCTCATTATTCACTTTCGGTATCATATTATATACTTTCTTCCTTCTTCCCGGTCCTTCTGTAATTTTTATGAGTTTTGGTCTACCTCTTCCTCGGACCATTTCTACATTTGTACTCTCTCCCACCACAGGATTATCAATATTTGACTCAACATTTTCTTGATGAACAACATTTTCAATTTCAACTCTTCTTTCATTGTTATGTTTACTAACTATTTCAACGCTTACTTTATCTTGTTTATTTATTTCATTTATTCCAGCTAACTTATTTGTTGCTCCTAATTCGATTTCCAGCTCTCGCAGCCCTTCGAATTCCTCAAAATTTACTGTTTTCTGATTTAACTCATCAACAAATTTCAAGTCTCTGGTTATACTTATCTTGTTATTCTCTACATCATAAACTCTGAATGCTTTGGATTTATCAGAATATCCTACAAAAATACACTCTCTCGAACGAGGGCTCAATTTACTTTTGGTTTTTGACTTGTCCAACATGAATGCTTTGGACCCAAAAGTTCTAAAATATGAAACATTTGGAGTTCTCCCATAACAAAGTTTAAACGGAATTTGACCATCAATACCACTACATGGACAGCGATTTCTTATATGAACAGCAGTCATAACTGCTTCTGCCCAAAATTTATGGGGAAGTTTTGATTCGACCAACATACATCGAACCATATCCAAGAGTGTTCGGTTCATCCGCTCCGCTAGACCATTCTGTTGAGGCGTTCCAGGTACACTCAACCTTCTTCCTATTCCAGAACTTTCCAGGTACTCTCTAAATTCTTTAGAATTGTATTCTCCTCCGTTATCCGATTGCAAAAACTTAATTTTCACAGCTTTTTGGTTCTCTGCGAATTGTTTATAAATTTTGAACGCTTGCAGTACATCGCTCTTCGCTTTCATCAGCACAATCACACACCATCTGGTTGCCTCATCTATAAATGACACATAGAATCGCGAACCTCCAATCGAGCTCGTCCTCGCCGGTCCCCATACATCAGAATGTATGATCTCAAGGGGTTTCACACTTTTCTCGGACTTTTTCGGAAATGGTGTCTGTGACATTTTGCCTAGAATACATGTCTCGCACGCTGGTAGCTTCTCGTTAGTATTTATTTGAACTCCTCTAACTCTTTTAGTTCTGAACATCTTTTTCAAGTCAATTTCGTTTAGGTGACCAAATCTATTATGCCATACCTCTAATTTACTAAGTTTTCTACTATTTTGTCTGTTCTCGTCTATCTTCTTTGCCGTTTCTTCAGTTTCTCTCACGTAGTACAAGTTATTTTCTCTCTTCGCAATCAGTGTCTTCTCGTTTTTCCGATTATATACGACCGCCTTATCTCGAGTAAATACTACTTTGAAACCATAATCAGTCATTTTGGAAACACTCAATAATCCAGTCCTCAAATCCGGTACATACAGTGTGTCTCTCAGTTCTATCGACCCTGTTTTGTTCTCATTCTGAACCCTGAATTTAACGATTCCTTTCCCTAAAATATCTGTAGTAGACGAGTTAGCAAGTTTAAGTTTCATGTTACTTACTGGTTGAATTTCAACAAACTTTTCTTCATCACTGCACATGTGGCTGCTGCATCCACTGTCTAGGCAGGATCCCAGGTTTTTCGAACTTGTCGTCGTTTGGCACATCATCGTTGCATTCATATTTTCGGGCTGATCATCTTCGACTATATGAGCTTGACCTCTAGATAGACATTTGGAAGCTTTATGACCAAATTTATGACATTTAAAACACTTAAATTTAAATTCATTTTCTCCTACATTCCTTTTATATTCAGGTCTTTTAGATTTTTGAAATTTATTTTTTTTAGCAAATAAAGCATCTGATTCTTCGACCTTTTCACACCTCTTCCCCCTAGCGTCAGACTCTTCAACAATTTTCGTCCTAAGCATGTCGGGTGATGGCAGCGTATCTCGAGACTCTATTGCACATCTGAAATTCTCATACTCATCTGGTAGACTGTACAGTAACATAATCGAAAGTAGATCATCATTAACTTTAATACCCATATCTGATAATTTATCTATTGTGTCGAAAAAATTCATTACATGTTCTCGTACATCATCTCCAATTTTCATCCTATGCAGTACTAGTCTCTTAAGTAAGGTAGCCTTACGTGCCGGTCCTTTTGATGCGTATACCTCGTGAAGTTTCGTCCACACTTCGTTTGAAGTTTTAAGGCCTTTTACTATCTTCAGTTCCGATGAACTAATGCAAAGTATCAAATCAGACTTCGCCTCTGCATCCTTAGTGTCCCATGCAGTTGTGCCAGCATCGTCCGTCGGTCTTGGTATCCTTCCATTAGTATAGTTCCATCCTCCTGACTTGGTTAGTAGTGCCTCCATGTGCATGACCCAGGTATCGAAATTATTTTTACCTAACGGTTCTATACCTCTCACATTCGCACACATTGTTCAAGGAATGTACTTTTATTCAAGTTCACTCTCAACTTTCAGCTTTTTCTGGGCTTAATAACCTAATATAAATACGAGTGAAATGTAAAGTTTGAATTGTAATCACAGACTGACTTTATTAATTAACAACATGTAAACACGTATACAACAACATGTGCTTGGGAGGACAATAAAGAATCAAGTTTGGACTTGACAATAAAGTTGAAGTACCAATTCCAATATATACATATATATATATATACATATATATATATATATATATATATATATATGTATGTATATATATATATATATATATATATATATATATATATATATAATATCCCCTCGAATCTATACATCCCACAGAGAGCAAGCGAGGCGAGCAACATCCCCTACATATTTCAAATCAACCTCAGTGGTCCACCCTTTCCAATCACTCTACATGTCCCACTCAACAGTGAAGACCTACGGATCTATACAGCCATACCGAGCAAGCGAAGCGAGCGAGTATACTATAAACGAGGTTTAATAGTTACAGACCAGCGATCCGCGCAGAAGGCCTATCTAATACAGAAATAATAAATCTTTGTGTAATAATTTGCAGCGTTTTTAAAATGTATTTTTTTAAATCTATTGATGTATTTATTTATTTCATTTTTTTTTAAAGAAATTGATACTGCAATATAATACATAAATGTGATTGTTACACAACTAATATCTCAATGATTTTCGCTTCCTCACTACCGAAGGTACATGGGACGCTTTGAGTTCTTGCGAGAAGTCGAAAAAATTGATGCCCTCAAAAATCAACATTTTTCCTAGCTTTTTGCGTTTCAGAGCTTATTTATCAATTTTTGTTACTTGTCTGTTGTCACGCCCAAAATTGGGCATAACAAATTTTTTCCGATTTTGATGACATTTTCAAGGATTGTGCGGTTTAGCTCCTAGACAGTTCCCTATAAATGTCATCAACGTCAGAATAATAGTAGCCCGTGCGCATGCTCAAACGTGAGTTCATTATAACGTCGATTGTTCATAAGCTATTGGTCTGATTTTGAGCAAGGCCGGGGAGTAGTTGGGTACCTATATCTTCCAGGAATATGCCATATAAATTATCACGCGATTGGTTGAGTAATTACTACTATGCACGTGCAAAAATAAAATTCGTTGACGGGGGCAAAACTCCAAAACTCTTGAATCGATTTTTTTGAAATTTCCAGGGGTTAGGGTTAGGTCCTAAATGACGTCCTATGATTTTTATTGTCGTTGGATTACTAGTCTGTGCGTTCGCGCAAACTTGAATTTCCTACAACGTCGGTTTCTCATGGCCTATCTCTCCGATTACCGCCTCCGTTCAACCCCTTTCGTATTGAAACTAGTGAAAAATGTTCCAAATAAGACCGAAGTTTTAATGTAATAAAATGAGATTCACGAAAACCAGAACAACCAGCGTAAACACCAAGATTTATCAATGTCACCCCCTCCACTCACCCTTTTCCATTTCACCCTTCGACTCATTCCCTTTCCAATTTGAAAGTTGTGGAAAAAAAATTAATCACTAAAATCAGATGAGAATAGTATATACAATACGATTTATCAGTATTACCCCCTCCGCTAACTCTTCCGTAATGAAATTTGGCACACTTCATCATTCCACCTTACATCATTCAGTTATACATAGCAGCAAATCGTAGGTGTATTGCGGGTTACATCACCAAAGCAGGCCTCTGTCTAATTGTGTTTAGTATCCACCTGTAATTATTCCTGTTCACGTTTTCGACGCGGTTGATCTTCGATGCCGCTAACCCCCTTCCGAAGTTTATACGCCGCTGTCCTTCGGCTCCAGTATTCCCTATTTTATACACGGTTATTCTTCGATGCGGTTGAACACTACATTGAGATATTATTTGAAAAACCTCCTTTTTATACGCGGTTACTCATTCGACGCGGCTGTTTTTCGACACGGCTGTGCGCTCCCTGTATGATACTTGTGCAATAATTTATGTAAGAAATCCCTACTCTCCGTTGAACAACGTTATGTTACTTCTTACTAGTCTTGCTTGCTTGAAACCTACCCACGTATTCACTTTATATGTTTGCTACAGCGAAAATAGATTCAATTATAAGAGATCTTACAGCAAATGCACTATCCTACAATTGAGTAGGTTTCTTTCTATAATTTTTTCAAAGACGACATCACGTTTGGCAGTGCGGACATGCCCAGGTATGAGGGGTAGTTTGACGTCACGAACTTTGAAAAACCATGGAAAGAAAATACTCACTGTAGGAGAGTGTGTTTGATACCGAAATTCTTCTATTTGAAATAAGTTGAAATAGGTAGGTACCTTCTTCTTACCTATGGGTAACACTCATTGTCACCTATAGATCGGAGTATACTTACCCAACATGAACTTTGAACTTTTAGCAGGTACATAATTTCTTTCATTATACTTTCTCGGTGGATGATCCCAAACATGTAGTCAATGAGACCATCACCGAGTCTGAGTAGAGAAAAAAGAGGTTCTTGGAGGTTTTGTGGGATTTCGTTTCTTCATAATTCTTTTGAAATCTCGTGAGTTTTTCACTGGTTACCCGTCAGAATTTTTATATGAGTTGAGAGGGTAGGTACGAGTGTGACGACGTATTTCAGTCTGATGGCGTGTTCTAGTGCAAGCGAGGGCGAGTTGATGTGCGACATGTTGCGGTGTGGTGGAAGGGAGTGATGATGTACGAGTATGACGACCGCCTCCAACGTCTCGCCTGTCTCCAGGTCAAAACCTTCCGGTGCACGGCGTCCCGTTTGTTTCAAAACTCTATATTCGTGCTGTATGAAACACGCGTAATTATGTTCTAATTTGGGTGAGGGCTATATTTAAAAATTCCACTCATGCAGCATGATTTTCTTTTCTTTTTTCGTATTATATTAAGTAGTGAAAATTTTCGTTTGAAGTGTCCCTAAGTAAAAAATTAATTAGCCTCAAAGGTTACAAAGCTGATAAGAGTTCCTCCATACTTTGTAATTGTATTCTACTTAGGTAGATGTCCAAATGGGGTTACATTTTAGGATTTAGCATCATAAGTTGGTTGAGTAACCAATTAGGCTCAGAGGCCTCTCAGCTGATCAGTGTGCACTGATATTGAATTCTAGATATCACTAAAGACGGACAGATTTGCAGATCCACAGGTTGTCATCAATATATCTGTGTAGATGGTTACACCTGCAGTAGGAAAATTAATGCAATAAATTATAACATACACATTTTACTAGTCCCTGATCTAATGATAGCAACATTTAAAGAGGGAGGTCTCTGCCAACTCAAAATTCATGAGATAAAATAAAGCATCTATAATAGTTTCTCTAGTCCATCCGCACGGGAAACTCGATTCGCAACGTTAGAATTCCATTGAAACTAGGTATATAAGCTGATGATAATGCTAATCTTTATGAATAGAAGATCATTATTTAGAATTAAGTTTTTGCCATATAAGTAATAGTCAACAATTTCGTTGCACTCGAAAAGCACAAATTTCAAAACAAGTAAACATTCTACCTACAATACGATAATTTACGAAAGTTCGTTCGTACGATCTTGCTGCATGACTGGAGCTTTTTCGAAGTTCTAGCCCTTGAGGAGAACGAACGGATCAACTTACAGCGTTCCTGATGGTCTTATTCGATTCTTTGGTGTAATATTCATCAATGACAACAATAAAACTTCTGCTAAGTTGGGTGGGCAGTATAGCTTCCTCACATATCGTAACATAAAAGTGTAGAATTAGTTGAAGAACAAAGTAGAAGTCGACGTTATAAGAAGTTAATGTATAGCTATTACTCCACCAATAGCGATATAATTCATAGGGAATTTTCCTGGAACATATACAATCACCGAGTTTGAACAAAATCGGACCAATGGATGATAAGAAATCGACTTTATCATAAATTAACGTTCGCGCATGCGCACAGACTACCATTTATGTGACGAAAATCAAAGTTATAGTGTCCCGTCTAGAGGCTATCCCTCAAAATTTTTGAGAATTTCATCAAAAGACAAACTCCATTAGATTCGGAGTTTTGCCTGTGCCAATCGATATTAGTTTCGGGCATGCGCAATGGTTATTACTCTACCGATCGCGATATAATTTATAGGTCATTTTTCTAGAGCACATATATACCAAATCACCTGCCGAGATTGAAAGAAATCGGACCAATAGATGATGAGAGATCGACGTTATGAAAAATTCACGTTTGCGCATGCGCACAGACTACTTACTGTTGATTCGACGGTATTAAAAACTGTAGGGGACCGTCTAGGAGTTAATCCACATAATCCCTGAAAATTTCATCGGAATCGGACTGAAACTTGGTATAGTTTCGGGCGTGACAAGGATTAACCATAGCAGACATCAGACAAATAGACAGCCACGGACCTGAAATTAATCGGCAAGCTTTGAAACGCAAGAAACAAGTGGAAATTTCGATTTTGGAGGGCAAACATTTCTTCTCTCGAACACGTAGCTTCCCTACTTTGGTAGTGAAGAAGCGAAATCATTACTATTGAATTGAAAGTTTTTGAGATATCGATTTTTGAATGTCAGTTAAGATATTCTACCCGTTAGTGTTGATTAAACTTAATGCCGAGCTTTTGGGATCAATTAGACCCCAAATGTGATTTATTGCCAAAATTTCATCAACTTTTTCTTTTAGAGGTAGGAGAAAAGCTCGGAACGGCAGACGGACGGATTTTATTTATTTATTTTTGCGGATTGTGCGGGATAGCTTGTAGACGGTCCCTGTAACTTTCATTACCGTCACGTAAGTAGTAGTTTGTGCGTATGCGCGAACTTTTATTTATTAAAACTTCTTATCATCTATTGGTCCGATTTTGTTCAAACTCCGGAAGTAGATGAGTATAGTTCCCCGAAATATCCCCTATGTATATATCGATTGGCGGAGTAATAACTATAGCGCACGCGTAAAATTAAAATTGATCGACACAGACAAACCTGATGGACCGAATTTTATGAAATTTTCAAGATTGTGCGATTTAGTTCCACCTATAAATGTCATTGCCGTTGGAAAAATGGTATTCCGTGCGCATGCGCAAACAATATTTCGCTATAACGATGGCTAATTAATCATTTTGACTCGTACTTTGTACTTCAACTATTCTAGACGTCCCTGTTACAATATGTTAGGAAGCAATACTGCCCACCCAACTTGGCAGACGTTTTTATTTTCGATTTTTGGGTTCTACTCATCTTGAAACCTAAACCTACAAATTTGGATTGGGGTTGAATTTCTTTTTTCTTGGTCTGCTACAAAGATCCATTGATTTGACAGACAGAATTAACTAGGTACATGCAATATATTTATATAACATGTAGAATAGATAACATGGAAAAGCTTTGAGGCATCATTGAGGCACAGTGGAGAGAGTTCCAAGAAGAGTTTACGTTAGTCAAATACCACACGTAGAATCCCTCCATCAAACAACTCAAAGATGAAAACGTTGGATCATCCTTCATACTAATTTATCTCACGTATACTGAAGTGTCCTGTTATTTCCAATAAAGTTAATAATGATTCAACGACTGTCACTAATGAAATCAACCTGATTATCTCTCAATTCTCAACGAATGTTATACACCTCGGGTTGCCGTATCACTTTATAACTTCCAACCATCGTAAAGTAATTGGGTTTAGTGACGATGAAATTTATAGTAATTTTTCAGAATGGCCCTTAGCTTGTGTACATATACCTAAATCATAAAATGATTGTGACATTTAATAAATATCAGTTTTATCTTAGTCATCGCGCAGATGGAGTTCTAGATGGCACTATTATTACTGTGTCTGTTTTTTTTTTTTTTTTTTCGTGTCCGTAGGTCATTTAGTGGAACAATAAATTGTTTAATATATGAATTTTCGTTGTTGTTATCCTTGTCATGAAACTATGCGTCCGAAAAATTTGAACTTTTTTCTGGAAAATAGTAGGCAGGGACATCAAAAGAAATACCAAGGCCCACAGTTCACATTAGCATATTTTGAAGTTGAAAATCGGTTGAAGAAAGGTTATAATAGTTTTTTAATTCAAGAATTTGCTTCAATAGGTCATGTTTCTCGATAAAAGCTATTTATTATAAGGGTCAGTAACCGAATACCGACGGAAATTGAACTTGAAATGCGCTCTCCACGCTCCATTTCCCACCTCAACTGGTCTTATTGAACCTATAATGGTGAGCGGGCGGAGGAAGAGAGAGAGAGAGTGAGAGAGAGAAAAAGAGAGAAACGGAAAACTTTTTATTAACGCTTTACCCCTCCCTCCTTCTCATCCCACAAACCGGACTCGTTAACGGCTTATAACGGGTGTTTACGAAGAATTCCCATTACCCGTCTAAATTGAAAGAGTCTACCGCCCAATTGAGCGCTCAAAGTTCGAAAGGTTTGCAACCATCTCAGACGGAGGAAGTTCTATGAAATTGATAGTTTGTGTGATTCACGACTGGCTTGAAGAGGAGGGTAAATCTCGTTTGGCGAAGAGAAAGTTTTTTCAAAGTTTTTGTAGGGTGTCCCTGCCTGATCAAGTGTCAAGCGGACCCAAACAAAACAATGGACAGAGTTGCAGCACGTTATGAACTTTATTTTACATATCATAACCCACGAATACAATGTACGCAAACTTCACTGCATGTAGCCTACCCTTATTATCTGTGGTTGCATGAAAAGGTACCTAGTTTCGATCAGTCTTGACTAACTTATCGGGTATTCAGGGCCAGAAAACATTTTCGACAAAATTTACGAAACTTAAACATAGAAAAACATGATAATAAATTATTTCACAAAACTCTGAAACCTAAATTCCAGTGCAAGGCTGTGGCGCGCAAGATCATTGCTCTTTCACTGTACTTATTCTCTTTCCCTGAGTTATTGGTATTACCCATCCCATAAATCATGTATTGAATAGTTTTTGTTGAGAGTGTAGGTACTATTTTATTGAGTATAGTATGAGGCTTTATTAATTATGTTCCATTTTCAATTGGTGGACCCAACATATGTGGAGTGAACAATTTTTATCCCTTTCGTTGGTTGTTTTCCCTGCTTTATAGCTTTTCCTTTCACTAGGACATTTAAAAAATTGTGCTCAAAATTATGCAGAAAAAAAAAAAACACTTAAATTTTATTGTTATTTGATAAAAAAAACTATAAAAATGCGAAAAAATTAAAAATCCAAATTCCTATTAAATCATCGAATTCTATTTAGTATGAGTTTTTTTAACCATAAAAGTGGTTTTTAACAATTTCTTTCCACTGAAATTGCTTGAATTTCTATACAATTTAACGTATTATAATACGATAGATAGTTTATGAAAATTTGTTCATACAATCATGCTGCATGACTGGCACTTTTTTTACTATTGCTGTTATAGGAACATCAGATCGTCGGATTTTTCGTCCAATATTGTCGAAGATCATTGACGACAATATTGTCGTCTCATCAAATCAGATCGCTCACAAAGTCATCTCAATAGAATCAACAGGTCAAAAACTATCACAACTCATACCAAACAATTAATCCTGAGGTATAAATATCACTGCCAAATCGTTGAGTATCTGACAAAAACAACGTGTATAGGACAACGCATAGATTTATGCGAAAGAGACAAAAACCAGAAATTGCATTTGCAATTCCCGTGACTACAGTTTTGTACCAAGTATCGAGGGTTTCCCTATAATACTTCGGGCATTCTACCAATGAAGTTGAAAGGGTATCGCTTCCGAATTAATTCATGCAGTCAGCAGCAGTCGCCAATAAAGTTTTGGCTCGAGGGAAACCGGAGTAATGAATATTTAATAAGGGAAGAAAAAAAGAAAGAAAAAGTGAGAGTGGTTGTTTTTCGCCGAGGTTAAACTGATAGGTCACTAAAGGTGTTTTACTGTTATCTCTACAACCGCGATTGCTCGACATTTTGGAGAGGTGTTTTCTTGAGAGGATGAGGGGAGTGGGGTTATTGTGCAGCATTCCATTTTCAAAGGTATTCGAGTGATGGGAAGGCAGAAAAACCGATGGGAGGGGGAGTATCTGTAATATCCGAGTTTACATCTCAAGTGAACTAAATATGATTTTTCTCCATTGTCAATCATTTGTAACTATAAATATGAAACCAGGATATAAGGGGTTGGAGAGATTCCGAAATGTCTCCATTTAATACAGCGTAAAATACTGTGGAGAAATCACTCCAAAGCCCATGAGTTCACAGAGGTTAATTTTTCGTGGAAACTCTTGATTTCTTTGAAAATTCGTTTTGTTTCCGAATCTATCTATGTTTATGTCAAGGGTACGTCTGGTAACCGTAGATCCTGCAACCACCAGAAAAATGAACACGATCGACCCGGTCCCAAAGATTTCCGTCCTGATATTTCAACAGTGTATAGTGGAAAATAATAATTTCCGTTGGCAATTAACGTTTTGGAACATTTGAACAACCTTGGTTCAGTGTCTGTGTGCGAGTTAGTGTCCCGTGTACCCGCTATTCCATGCAACACGCATAACGTCAGAAGTTTGCCTCCAGTTCTGATGAAATTTCCAGGAAACGTGCGAGTTGGGCTGTTATCAGTTTCAATGCTCTTAAATTAATAAGTACTTCAGTCTGCACATATACGGACGTAAACCCCTTTAAGTATGTATCATTTTCTCATGATCAAGTCGTTCGATCTTACTCAAATTCGGAGTAGTTAGGAAAACCGATTCAATCATTCCTTGTGGATTTTGTCTCAACTATATCATTAGTAGCTGCTGCGTCTGTGGGAGTATGAAACCCTTGCTTCAAGAATAACTTCTAGAGTTTCTCTCCGATTTTGATGAAAGTTTCTAGAACGGAGGCGGTTAGACTATTAATTTTAATACTAATAAATTGTTAGTTATCACAGCACATGCGCAAAATTAAATCTCATCAAGTCATTTTCTTATGCCCTATTCGTCCGATTCGCTCAATCGGAGTGTAGTTGTGTAATTACGGTTTGATTACCACACATGAGTTTCATCACGATCGCATCATCAGTAGCTATTGCGCATGTGCGAATCTGAAATGTTCGTAACAGGCATGACATTTAATGTTATCATCTGATTTCTATAATATTTTCGGAGATTAGATGATTTTGACTGTAAATGGTCCCCTATGAACTACATCACTCTTTACGTACTAGTAGCTTCCAAGCATGCGTAAATGTTAGATTTATCAAGCATCATTTACTCATTGTCTAAGTGACCGATTTTGCTCAAACACTAGTGGTACTCAACAGAATCTTTTCCGGTTATTTGAAACGTTTCAACGATCTATACATCCACGATAAAATTACGTGGAAGCTTTTGTGCCACACCTAACTCGGCAGACGTTTCATAACCTGTAAGCTTAATTTTCCTTCAAAGCTTAGTACCGAGTAAAATACTTAATTTGATTAAAGCGTTGGAATGTTGAGATCAATAAAGCGTGCAGCGAATGTTTTCTCTTTTTCCCTACAAGAGACTTGGAGCTTAATGAATAATTAATGATTCAAACAAATTTTAAGTTTTGCTTCAGTCCAACTTTCCATCGAGACAGTATGCTATTAAATGTATTTTACGGACATATCCTGAATGAAAATTCAAAGATTCTCTCACTGTTGTCTCTATTCAAAATTTTACGGTGAACCTAACTGGATTATGGCCGTTTAATGGTGCATAGTAGAAAGCACGAAAAATCGTAAATTTATGATGCACTAAAACAAATTGTTGAAGAAATCCAAGAGGAACTAGTGGTACCTATCTCCCAAAACGCATCATCAAATACAAAGAACCGGTTCCACATGTCCTAACTAACGAAAAGTAGTGTTACATTTGCATGGTAGAAATGTGATTATTGGAAACTATGATGAGAATTGGTATTTTTGGAAGATAATTCGAATAAAAAGAAAACAACTATAAAAAAACGAGAAAAGGGGACACTGTGAGAAGTAATAGGAGACGGTCGGGGCCAGGGGACGTGACCCCAAAGGTTATGAAAAGGCAAAAAAAAAAAAAGAGTCCCATGCGACGCAATCTAATTCGGTTTCCTAAGGTAGACAGCAGATGCCTTCCAGAGTTGGCAACTTGGAGAGGACTCCGGTATCTCCACACCTAATCCATTAAGCAAGTGGGCTTCCCTTTACCTACTGTCGTAGAAAAGGCGAAAAAAGCTTCAAGGGCGTAAAGGCGTCGTTTCCAGGGAGGGTGGTCGCTGTAGCGAGGGTCCTGATCCTCTTTTATAGGTCAGGTCATCCGTTCGGCCTCGGTCATTCTGCTGAAAGAGACAAGAATAGGAACAGTGTTAGTTTGTGGTAGGTTGATGTTGAGTTTGGTTCAGAGCCAACAACGGTATAGCGATCCAAATGTGGGAGGGCGTCAGTCAAAAGCATTCCCCATAACATAAGGGTTGTTTTGCAATGGTTCCAAAAACCTTAAAATCTAACGGAATTTAGTGCAAATTTTTTGTTTGTCTACGATATTTTTTTTTTTTTGAGGAAATAGACAACGTTTTTTCACTAAATTCCGTTTTGAAATGGTTCACCACAACATCGTCCGTCGCGAGTGATTTAGTTCGTTTAAAATCTAATTTTTTAGAAAACTTCCTTAATTGAAACCCGTTTTGAGACATTCTGAAACGAATCCTAGAGATGACTCTATTATATATATATATATATATATATATATATATATATATATATATATATATATATATATATATATATATATATATATATAATTAAAACCTTTCGCAAATTGCATTAAACTGCTCGCAAATTGAATTAAACCTTCCGAAAATTTAATTTAGTTCTTCCGCAACTTGAACTAAACCTTCCACAAAATAAATTAAGCCTTTCACAATTCGAATTTAATAAAAAGTGATTTTTTCGGAACATACCTACTTTTTGATGTTCCTCTCGACTTTTTTGAGTTGGCTTTCTTGTAGTAACTTCAGTCGAAGTTGAACTAATATCCCTAATCCACCATACCTTCTTGTGCCACTACGCCCCTTGGATTGGAAGAATTCGTACGTGAAATGGTGTAGTGTTTAACGGAAATGAAATCTTACTTCCAAAAAGGAAAGCTACTATCAATGTTAGGAAGAAATTTTCTATTGCGAATTAGATAGCAATCCATCCATCCATGAAATCAAATTTAGTTGGGATAGGTGAGGTATCATTGGGCAGTTCTCATGTGTGGATTTCATACCAGGTGACAGTAGGGTGGTTCAAAAAAAAAAAAAAGTTCTGGGATTTTTGGTCCCCATTGCGTTTTTGCTTCCTCGGT
This sequence comes from Adelphocoris suturalis, assembly GCA_030762985.1. NCBI lineage: Eukaryota > Metazoa > Arthropoda > Insecta > Hemiptera > Miridae > Adelphocoris > Adelphocoris suturalis. Next base: position 46,493,343 of record CM061041.1, read on the forward strand.
ATGTCAGGATGACCCTCCTAAAGTTTTAGCAAAAAATATTAATCCTAACCACTTTACCTGGGTCGATTTTTGCCAGTTATCGACTGCTATCGTAAACCAACCTCTAAATTGGGGCCGACGTGATGATTTGAAGGACGGATTTCAATTTTTTAGGTCTATTTATGGGTTTTCGCATGCGCTGAACACGATGAAGCTATTTATTTTACGCTCCGTCCACTAGTTATACGGTAAACTGGCGGTGGGCACTGCTTGAAGATAGTAAAAATCGAAAATTTCACCGAAAATGCTGTCGCTTGGTTAAGAATTGTACTAGAAACATGCTATTATGGTCGGATAATATGCTTTGGCATGTTCTGAACATGATTCCGTTTTTTACTATACTTTTTTACTTCGTTTATTGGCCATAAACCTCAAATTACTTGTAGGGTAATAGACAAATTCACCCTAATTTCACCAGAAATTATGTCGCGTTGATAATTTAAGGTCCCAAAATACCTTGTGCCGATAAAATTTGGTATTTTCCAGGATACTCGATACAAAGCCGTAGGTACAAGGACCGATACAAGGACCTGAACCGGCATTGTACTTATTCGCCAAATATAGCGGCGAAATGGAGAAAATAGCTAAAATTTTCCCATTTTTCTGTAAAATTCCTTAGTTTCCATCGGTTTTCCGGGGTCACATTCATAGTTCTGAATTGTCTGAACTGTAATTGGATCGTTAAATAAAAAAATGATGCAGTATAATTGAAAATAATATGTAATATAATTTTAGTTTCACAAAACATAACATTTTAACGAGAATAACATAACAAAAATATACAAAAAAAAAAAAAAAAAAAAATTAAACACGATGAAATATCGAAACATAAAAAAAATACCAAATTTTATCGGCACAAGGTATTTTGGGACCTTAAATTATCAACGCGACATAATTTCTGGTGAAATTAGGGTGAATTTGTCTATTACCCTACAAGTAATTTGAGGTTTATGGCCGATAAACGAAGTAAAAAAGTATAGTAAAAAATGGAATCATGTTCAGAACATGCCAAAGCATATTATCCGACCATAATAGCATGTTTCTAGTACGATTCTTAACCAGGCGACAGCATTTTCGGTGAAATTTTCGATTTTTACTTATCTTCAAGCAGTGCCCTCCGCCAGTTTACCGGATAACTAGTGGAAGGAGCGTAAAATAAATAGGTTCATCGTGTTCAGCGCATGCGAAAACCCATAAATAGACCTAAAAAAATTGAAATCCGTCCTTCAAATCATCACGTCGGCCCCAATTTAGAGGTTGGTTTACGATAGCAGTCGATAACTGGCAAAAATCGACCCAGGTAAAGTGGTTAGGATTAATATTTTTTGCTAAAAATTTAGGAGAGTCATTCTGACATACCGAGGAAGCAAAAACGCAATGGGGACCAAAAATCCCAGAACTTTTTTTTTTTTTTGAACCACCCTAAGGTGACAGTCAGTTTCACAACTTCAATCCCAGTTTAATTTCATGTATAGCTTTAAGTCCTCTCGTGGAAGCCTTTTTTTTTGTGCTCCATTTTACATATTCAACCTGATCTATTATGAGTAGTCAAATACATTGGATGCAATTTATATATACAAAACATTTTGGGCTGATGTTGAGGAAACATAAGTTGGTCAGGCGTGTTTTCGATGAAATCACAGCAAAAACAATCACATCCAACAAGCGAACTGTACATCTTGTGAGTAGTACATTAGAAATTATTGTCAGAAGGTACAAAAGCTCTTCCCTTTAGCTACGAAACCAGTGCCTCCCTGAATTAATGCAGTTACTTTCTAATTTTCCCCTGGGTTAAAACGTGTTTCCACGTCAACAGCTATAAAAGCGAATTCTTCGGCTGCTATTACTTAGTTCCTTAGAGCTCCGTTGAAAGCTTCAAATAAATTATTCCTAATTGAAAGGTCCGCGCAAGTCTCCTGGGAGCCACCAGAAATCTCCCAGTCATTACAGCCAAAGAGTCACTCGAGTTTCTCTCGTTATTTTCCACCTCCAGATTCCATCTATTTCGTCGGCAACGTTGAAAACTCCATCTGTAATACAGTTATTGTGACTGGAGCCGCATCTCTCACTCATTTCGTAAGAATATCTTTCCGAATTCACTGGTAAAGCGTCACTACTGAATAATACTGACTGGCACCTACCAAATAGAATCAACTGATTGTTGACACTTTTCATTGGTTGAATTATTTCAGAAACAACATGCTTAACAGCTAAATAATGAAATAAAACACGTCTTTGACTTCTAGAAAACGGGTATTTAGCCAATTGAGTCTTACCTAAAGTTTGGGATACTCTACTCGTAATGTTGAGATTTTTGCTTAGGATGATATTTGAAGAAGTTATTAGTTTAGTGTTTCTAAATCCTAGTACTAATTTGAAATTCTCTTACACGAAATGAGGTCAAAACCTCCGCTTTTTATTCCCTTTGGAGGGAATAAAAAGCGTCTAAATGAGAAGGAATGAGAATTGGTCCAGTACTATAAATTATATGAAATACCTGTGTAAGAATGTTAAGGATTTTTGAAAATCCTCTTACAAAGTTCAAAGATCAGAACAGCCAAAAAATTGAGTTTATTGTAACTTTTATCTATAGACGACTTTATGGGTATAATTAAAGTAGTTATAATTAAATGGTGATGATCCATGGGCTCCGTTTGATAACTTGTATCTATTAACAAGTAATTTGCGCAGGTGAGCTATTAAAATCAGGAATAATGAAGCTCTGTTCATGTCTGTAAATCATAATTATTTCATATTAATATTATCTCTATATTTATAAATGCTAAGTCTATTTGTGCGTGCTCCAAAAACTCAAAAACTTCTGCGCCGATTTCCATGCGGGTGGGCGCAAATTGAAGAACAAGTTCCAGGGATGGTTATAGGCTATATCACAATCGTCTAGATTTACTACTTCATCATAAACTTGTTCTCCCCTACCGACGTCACGCAGGTAAACACCTCTGTAATTAAAGAAAAACCGCACACGCGTCGACCTTTTCACTTCAAATGTTGATGGGGAAGTTCAGGCGTAAAGAAATTTCGATAACAAATTCATGGTAGGTAGCAAAACGATTTTAGTGGATTGAGCCGAGCAGTTTCTATTCGTACAGATAGATCATCAAAAATTGTTATTAAAATCGCCTCATTAACTGTAGTGATGTTGGTCGGGATAGTTTTAACGTAGTAAGGGTTAATGAAGAAACTTTTTAAGCTAGTACCCTACGTTCGAAGTGGAGTTTATATTTTGTTTTGTTTATATATTTATTGTTTAGAAGCGCTCAATATCTGATTTTGAGTCTTATTTTTCCACTGTACTCGCTCAATATCTGATTTTGAGTTTTATTTTTCCGCTCACTGGTATCAGCTGACTTAGCAAAGGGAAATCAAGAGGAACAGCTTAGGATTAAGAGATATCGTTTACAAAATGAATTGCATCATCATGAATTAAAATTATAATCCCTTAAACATAACCGTATTCCCCCTTCATATGTACTACTTTATAATTTATTTTCAACGTTTTCTTCGCTTCAATTATATAATACATTTTAATAAATAAATTAATAATATTTGTAACCGTGACTGTACGAATAATATGTTAGGCGGGAAAAGGTCCGACGGATCAACTAGTAAAATGTAATTTTATATTATTGCGTATCTATAATCTTTTAGGTGTGGTGGGGTCATTTGTGCCGATCTGTGTAAAATTGTGAAAACAATTATGTGGGGATTGTGGAAATTTATTATCATTCATAGTCCTATATACGCCGATAAACTCGAATGTTTAATAAAATCAGTTGGGTTAGTTCGTCAAAAAATACTAAACACCAGTTTCCAATATCCATCAAGGTTATTAGGTGCTTTGTGAGCTACACAACCAAAAAAACATCATTTGGCACTAGAGTGTCACCCTAGTTCCGTCGTAGCTATCATAATAATTGAATGCATAGAAAATTATTTCCCTTGGGCTTCCAGTAGGAGAAATACAAAAGTATTAGTCTTCAGTGATTCGTATTTTTGCCACTGACCTATTATTATCAATAAATTATTATTTTGCTTACAGCAAAATTACTTAAGCACTAAGCCATTTTTAACTTCGAATTATTTGGATTTCAGCAATTTATCTCCCTGTTTTTTTATTACTCCTCTAACGTAAAATGTATGATAAAAAATTACAGCTCTAAACCTGCTGGCCTATTGAACACCTATTGGGTTGCTTCTTGGTGTAGTTACAGCTATCCAAGGTTGAAGAATGTTGTTTATACAAACTGACACTCCAATATAAATTTATTTAGTTAAATGTGTTATATTCACATGTTGATTATTATGTTGTGTTGTCAACAAATAAAATCACTTCGCCTCTAAAATCTATCAAAGATAGTCGTTCTAATTTCACTTATAAAATAATTAACTCTGCTAAGATAAAATTCACTAAATAACACATATTTACAAGAGGTTATGCTCCTAGCGAGCTTCCACTGAAAAGTAGTAAAAAATAAATAGGTACAAATATAAATCAAGTACCAACCATGAGCGTAAAAATTGAAGCGCTAAATAAAGACAACTTTGACACTTGGAAAGTCCAAATGGAAGCCCTGCTTGTCAAGAATGATGTACTCGGATATGTCAATGGAAGGAAAAAACGTCCAGTCGTCATTGAAGGAAATCCTGATACCATCAAAGCAGCAGAAGAATGGGATGACACCGACTTGAAGGCACGAGCGGACATCATTTTAGCAATATCACCTTCGGAGATTAAACAAGTAAAAGATTGTATAACATCTAGAGAATTATGGTTGAAATTAGAAAGTATTTACCAATCCAAAGGTCCTGCTAGAAAAGCCACCTTATTAAAGCAATTAATTTTATATCGAATGAAAGAGGATGGCAACGTTAGGGATCATCTTGCAAAGTTTTTTGACGCAGTAGATAAATTAAAAATGATGGAAGTTACAATACACCCTGATATGTTATCTGTAATACTTCTTTATAGCCTCCCAGATAGTTATAACAACTTCAGATGCGCCATTGAATCGCGAGATGAACTGCCAGATCCTGAAATATTGAAGATAAAAATAACAGAACAAGGGGATGCTAGAATAGATAATAGTTGGAATTTAGAGGCAATGACAGCGAGGGGTAATAATAATTATAGACTACATTCTTCTAAAGGTAAAGAAAACTATCAAAATAGATTACATACAGAAAAACGACAAAACCACGAAAAACAAAACTATCAGAATAGGGAATGGATTGCTTATAGGCCGCAAATCGAAAACCGAAATTGCCCGTACTGTACTAGGCGAGGTCATAAACCATCTTCCTGCTATTACAGACCAAAGGCAAGAAAAGTAGAAGAAAGGGACAACAGCTTATTCACTGAAGAATTCGCTTTGAAAACCAACTCCAGAGTATGGTGCTTGGACAGTGGATGCAGCTCCCACATGTGCAACGAGGATGAAGCGTTCACGTCTCGAGAACCCATTTCTGATGGAAAAGTAAACCTCGCAAATAATGAATCGACAAAAATTCAAGGTAAAGGTACAGTTAAAATAGCTATAACTAGAGATGAAAACGTAAAAATTATGACACTAAATAATACACTACATGTACCTGACTTACGTACAAACCTCATGTCAGTGAGTAAAATAACTGATAAAGGGCATGCCGTAGTATTTACGAAAAACGAAGCTGTAGTTCAAAATGATGAAGGCAGAATAATACTGACCGCAAAACGTAAAAATAATTTATATTATGTTGAAGAACGAGGTATCGAGAATTGCCGTGTAATTTCACAAAAAAGAAACATTAATAATATCGAAGAATGGCATCAACGTTTAGGTCACCTGAATGAAGGAAGTATGAGAGAAATCGTAAATCACCGTAGGGCACTAGGAGTTGAATTTAGTGGACAACTATCTACCTGCAAAGTATGTGCCATGGGGAAAATGGCACAGAAGCCATTTCCAACAAAATCTTTTAGAACTTCTAAAATTCTGGAAATCATTCATACAGACATTTGTGGACCTATGCGAACATCATCCAAGAAAGGTTCAAATTATTTTTTAACATTTATTGATGACCACACACGTTGGTGTGAAGTAAGATTTGTGAAAAACAAAAGTGACGTTCTAAATGAATTTATAAAATATAAAAATTTAGTTGAAAATCAAAAAGGGGGTCGTATAAAATTTTTACAATCAGATAATGGAAGCGAATATAGAAATGAAGCGTTTGATGAATTTTTAGATAAAGCAGGAATAGGCAGAAGATTAACTGTGACACATACTCCAGAACAAAACGGTATAGCAGAACGAAAAAACCGATCACTTGTTGAAACTGCGAGATGTATGCTGATCCAGTCAGGACTGCCACCATCATTCTGGGCAGAAGCCATTTTTACTGCAAATCACGTTCGGAACAGGTGTCCTTCAAGAAGTTTGGATGGAAAAACACCATTTGAAATGTGGACAGGTAAACCCCCTATTCTAACCCATTTTAGAACATTTGGTTGCAAGGGCGTTGCTCTTGATAAATCACCAACCAAAGGAAAATTTCAGCCACGAGGGAAATCGTGTATTTTTCTTGGTTATTCGGAAAGATGTAAAGCGTACAGAATATTTTTGGAAGAAGAAAGAAGAATAACTGAAACAAGAGATGTAAGGTTCCTGGATGAATTTCAGAAAGAAAATCAATATGAAGAATTCGAAACGAAATTGAAGAAAGAAGCAACTGAAAGTAAATCAATTACAATACCACTGAAGAAGACAAATTCAAGAAACGGACAAGAAGGAGATAATCTACAACAAAATTTAGAAGACGCTGATGAATATGACACAGCTGATGAAGAACCTGGCCCGATAACATCCACTACCAACGATGAGCAGCCAGTAGTTTCCAGCCGAGGGAGGGGAAGGCCTCGGATCATTCGGTCTGGAAATCCTGGCAGGCCACGGAAACTATATAGGCCAGTTCAACCGCAGAACTGTATTTTGGTGGGTGAGGGAGTAGTTGAAAACTCTTTCACGTTTGAAGAAATAGCTAACATTGCTGACATATCCATGAAAGACGCAATGAACAGCCCAGAAGCACGTGAATGGAAAGAAGCAATAATATCAGAATATAGCTCGATAATAGAAAACGATACATTTGAATTAGTAGAACAAACAAACAACATTAACAAGATTGGCAGCAGATTCATTCTAAAAGAAAAATTGAAAGCGGATGGTTCTCTAGAAAGGCGAAAAGCCCGTTTGGTGGCTAAGGGTTTCAATCAACGGTATGGAGTTGATTTCAGAGAAACTTATGCCCCTGTGGTCAGAATGGGCTCAGTAAGATTGCTCATGGCATTGTCTGTAGAACTTAGATTGGAAGTTCATCAAATGGATGTCGTTACAGCCTTTCTGAATGGAGACCTGGAAGAGACCATTCACATGGAATTACCTGATATGTTTGAAGAAGCATTGACCAAGATAATAAAAAGAGGAGATACAAATCTGAAACAAAAAAGTGAGAAGTTACTGAAAAACTATGAAGAAGGGAAACGATTATGTCGTTTAAAAAAGGCTTTGTACGGACTCAAGCAGGCTCCGAGGCAATGGTACAAAAAGTTGGACCAATGTCTACGAAAATTCTTGGTACCATCAAATTCGGATCCATGTTTTTTCCATGCAAAGCGGGGAGACGACGTTATCTTTGTTGCATTTTATGTTGACGATCTATGGATATCATCAAGTAGCATCAAATGGATAAATGAAGTAAAAAGAGAACTGAAAAAATCATTTAAAATGAAAGACCTAGGTAACATTCACTACGGCCTGGGAATAGAGTTTCATCAAGACATCGACGAGGGGACGATCTCGATGAGCCAGAAGAAGTATATAGCTGAACTTCTGAAAAGGTTCGGCTTGGAGGATGCAAAACCTGTAGCGACACCACTGGAACCTGGGATGAAACTGAAAAAACCGGATATGATTCCTTCTGAAAAAGAGATGAAGAAACTGCCATATCAGCAACTCATAGGCTCCTTACTTTACCTTTCCGTTTGCACACGACCTGATATAGCATTCGCAGTGAATATGTTGAGTCAATTCAACAATGCATACACTAATGACCATTGGGCAGCGGCAAAAAGAATCCTGCGTTATCTCAAAGGCACGTCTGATTACGCGATTAAATTTCATAAGACTGGCAAAGGACTCATTGGTTACGCTGATGCTGACTGGGGTGCGTGTCCAGATGATCGGCGATCTTACACTGGATTCGCATTTCTCTTGGGAGGAGCAGCAGTCACTTGGGAAAGCAAAAAACAAAAAACCGTAGCATTGTCGACTGTAGAAGCAGAGTACATGGCTCTAGCTGAATCTGCGAAAGAAGCAATTTTCTTAAAAACATTTCTCTCTGAGCTAAACTACGGAAAACTTCAGTCATCTGTAACTATTTACAATGACAATCAAGGAGCTCACTGTCTTGCCAAGAACCCAACTCAGCACTCGAGAACAAAACATATAGACATCCGACATCATTTCCTGAGGCAATGTGTTGAAGAAAATACTATTGACATTCAATACCTACCAACGGAATCTATGATTGCTGATGTGTTGACAAAAGGGTTGCCTGGAGCAAAACATCATGTTTTCACAAGTGAACTTGGAGTTGCCAGTTTGAGGGGACGTGTTGTTTATACAAACTGACACTCCAATATAAATTTATTTAGTTAAATGTGTTATATTCACATGTTGATTATTATGTTGTGTTGTCAACAAATAAAATCACTTCGCCTCTAAAATCTATCAAAGATAGTCGTTCTAATTTCACTTATAAAATAATTAACTCTGCTAAGATAAAATTCACTAAATAACACATATTTACAAGAAAGAACTCGTTACGTAAGATATTTAGAGCTTCAAAAGCTGTTCTCTTCCTTACTGGGATTTGAGCTCCAATTCATGTCAGCCACCCTCTAGCTTTGAACAACCCTTTGGTTTAGTTTTCTTTATCGCCCTTTTTTCCCTTTCCGGGTAAAAGACGGCCGGTTTGGGGGGTGAAAACCCCCTTTCACGGATTTAAAGACACACTTCTCCCTCTGCTTCACCCGTATACTTCCATCCTCGTATCTCTCTTTTCATCATCCTTTCTCAACCGCTCCCCTCGCACCATCTTCACCTTCGAAAAAGCTGGTGAATCGCCCCTTCAACCTGACGTGTAACGGAGTTCAGAGTCACTCTTCTCCACAAAAGTCTCGTCGAGTTTGGTTGCCAACTTCAAGCTTTGAACCGAGACATATACAAGTATATATGGAGTATATAGACCAAGAAGGTTGGGCTTGGTAATCTGGCGTCTCAATGCTGTGCTTTGTAACAAACCGTTTGTGTGTCTGCTTATTGAATCTTAATGCCTCTTCCACTCCATCAAGTTATTCTCGTTTTCAAGTTTCTGGGAATACCTTCTGGAAGGAGCACTGGTGGGGATTCGCCGCCTATTTTAATAATACCTGTCTTTATTATATGTGAGCCGGTACGCCCAATTATTCTTTAGCTACTATTCCTGTCGCATTCTTCAGCTATAATAGTCAATCACATGCGCATGGGGCTTAAGCTAGTCGGTGCCATAAATAGCAAGGTGGCGTCAGACGTCTAGTCGGCAAACCCTACACGCATGTTGTGACTTTTTACGATTACTCGCCAGCAAAAAAGCCAATAAGACTTAGCTAATACGATTTATTACTCAAAAACACAAGTCAGTCAGGTTTTTCTTCAACGAAATGGCATGAAGAAACCAAATCTGCAATAAAAGACGTCTGCCACGTTGGTTGGGCAGTGCAGGTTCCTCACTTAATGTGAAACGGACGAGTATAATTAGTTGCAAACGAAGCATTACAAGTAGACAAAATGATTGAATTTCAAATAGAACAGTAATATAATTATGTTACATTCGTTACACATGCCACCGAATATGCAAAATAATTCTATAACTCATGTTTGCGCACGTGCACACTCTAGACCATCAATCCAATGGCTTTCACCATTGGCGGGGGGGGGGGGGGGGGGGGGGGGGGGGGGAGGTGTCACCTACTATTGGCGTCGGTAACTAGGTATTGGTTTTATATTTATTGGCCTGTATCCTTGTACCATTGTAATCCTTTCTTTTTTTTGTGTGGATATATTTAAGGGTGGGAGTTATCGTTAAATTTATTACACGTCACAAAAGTGTTATGCTAAACGGAAAAAGGTACTAATTGGTTGGTATTTATGTTTCATGCGATTAAACGTAGCTATCCATAAACCAGGGTGAGATAAATATTTGCCGGCATTTTGTTAGTATAGTTAATAACACAAAAATATATCCATTATTTAATGTTTTTCCGTGATAGAGGAAAAAATTAGTTTCTCGCTTCAAGTATCGTTTGAAAATTCAGGCCACTGAACCCTCGTCATCATGAGAACCCATTACGCAACCAATGAACAGAGAGTGCTGGGTCGCTGAAGAATGATGTTTACAGTTACAGCTTCATATATGTCTCGTTGCTAAAATTAGCGTTGGATTCTTAGAGTTTCACGTATACCCACGAAGAAAAATAAGGCATATCCATGTACCGATGTTATCTGCATGTAGAGTAGACTTTTCTTTTGGTGGGTGACATCGTCCAGTTATATTTCAATAATGTTCCTTAGACTCGGTATGGTAGGTCTTTTTTTTTTTTGGACCAGTGTTCTGTGGTGAAGGACTATTTAATACAGGTTTACTATATACGGGGTTTAATTATAGTTCATAGATATCATCCCAAAGAATCGAAAGACATCATCTAGGTAGCTGTAACTTCATAGGTTCACTCTCCCCCATATGGGCCAGAACATTAATAGGGAAAAAAATCAACATGGGACGAATCGCAACAGGTGAAACATAGTAAAAATGACCTAATAAACTATGACGATTGTATCTGATATAATTCCAAAGGAATTCGGATAATTATAACTTTTGTCACCTATAAATGGAGCTATGAAGCGTAGGTAGGTTATTTATTTTATATCAATAATTTTCAGTTGGTTGGTCAGCTTTTGTTAAATTCAGAAGACTGTAGGTGTTTTGAAATTCAATTTCTCCTCGATAGGCATCTATGCCTCTGGAGATGTATTTAGATAATGAATAATAGACTTCGTTTAATGCAAGGGCTATCTAATACATAAATAATAAACCTTTGTGTAATAAATGGCAGCGTTTTTTATATACAGTTTACATGTATCTACATATTTGAAAATGTGTGAAAATCCAACTATTGTTTCAGAATCCCTTTAAGAAAAAACGGATTTCCATGAGATAAATTTTGGAGCCATTATAACAGCTCAATACATGCAGAAATTCGATAAAAATGCTTTATCCTCAAAATCCATTCAGCTGGTTGTCCCAATACAAACTAAATTTATATTTATTTAGTTGACTATCGGCTAGGACACCAATTTGAAGTTAGAAACTCAAGTATTAGTTTCCACAGTAGTTCCAGTGGATTTGCGTGGATGATCGTGGTGATATCGTTGAATTTAGTTTGGTACCTCCCCTTCCCCCCTCCGACAAACGTCAATGTTGGTAAACTGTCGAGAGAGGCTCAGTTAGGATAGCGACACGAATGATTAGTAGCACTTATTTCGTCTGCCCTCATTGATCCATGAATATGATATCGGTATATATTTCCGAATCAATCGATCTTTCCCGGAACGTCTGTCGAACGGTTTTCCGGAATTCTGGTTCCAAACGTCAATGGTCTTATAATATCACGCGAAATGGATCGAGGCTCTTTGATCCGAACTCTAAATGTACCTATATTACAATATTAATCAATAAATTAATGATAATGTACAGATGGCTATTCAATGAATATATGTTTTTTCTGTAGAATATAAAGCAAATAAAGTTTATCAACTATAAATTTGAATAAACAAACATTTAAAGTTTGCCTACACCGTTTGGACAAAAATCAAGGGTTCGATTCTAAAGCTGTTTTCTGATCGAACGTTCCTCCTAGAAATTGTTGTTAAACGCCTTAATTTCGAGTTATTCGTTATTTTTGTGTTTTGTACCTTTTGACAATAAAACGGCCATTACTCCCCTTAGAATCACTGTAAACTCAAGAATTAAGTCATCGTTGGAAAGAGAGTTAAATTTCCGATAACCCTGATATTAAATAAAGTTTTTTTAGTTACTTTTAAATTGTAAAAAAAGCCAAAGTACAAATTTAGAAAAATTATTTAATATCAACGTTTCCATTTCTATGCTACCGGTATAGGGGGTTTTGGAAAAACTTTTTCAAACTGTCAGCTTTTGAACCGTCTAGCCAATTTTACTGTTACTTTGCCAATTAAGGGAGAAAAGTTAGTTTGTATGTTGAATAACATAACGGAGTTGGGGTGACCTACAAGAAGTGTTACCATTCGATTCAGCATGAAAAAATACGTAGAAACTGGCCCCAAACTTAAATTTTCTTAGAGTGTAATTTTTTCAGAAATCCCTCGATTTCATAGGAAAACCCATGTTTTTCTACATGCTAACATACTTTCCTTCCTCAATTAGCAAATCTGACAATTAGAGAAAGTTTTTTTCTGAAAAATGGCTGCCGAAAAACCCACATAATGGAAGCGAAAAAATTGAAGAAAAAACGACAGTTTTAATTGTTTTTTTTTTTTCTAAATTTGTACTTTGGTATTTTTTTACCAGTTAAAACCAGCTTTAAAACTCTATTCATATCCGAGTTATAGAAAAATTAACGTTCTTTCCAACGGTGTTCTTGGGTTTGAGTTTCATGTCTATCATAGCCTCGATATGGCGATAATGTTGAAGGGCTCCATAGCATAAAGGGAGACCAAAGCAACAGAACAGCGTAGTTCTACATAGGGTATGCCTAGTGGATACATGGGCTCCATAATCACATTTTTTAATCCTGAATCAGTGTTCCCGGCCAATGGTGACTCACATCAAAGGATATTGATTGCAATGGAAATTGTATTTGAAATATTAGTGTAGACCAATCTCCTTTCCTTTCTTTATTGTCTAATGAACTATTAACGTATACTTTACAAAAGTACTATTTTTCACTTTAAACATCCGGAAAAAAAACTACATTTTTCTAATCAGCAAAACCTGTTGTTCAGTTTATAACGTTAGCCAAAACATGTGAATTGAGTTTCAATACTGAAGTTGCCGAACTATACATTTATTTGCCTAGATAAATCTCTCATATGTGATAAAGGGTATGACTATGCCAATCTCCGTTGGAGAGACAGGCCAAGGGTAGCCTGCAAAAGAAAGGCCCTGCTCCTCAATTAGGATGTGGATTGGTAAATTGCTCAGCCTAGCGCCCTGAGTTGTGCTAATTTAATGGTTTTTGTATTATTATTACAAATATCTACTTTGAAAGATTGAATGAAGCAATGTGTAACAATGGTGGCAGCGGTGTTTCTCGTGCCACTCACGGCTTCTACTAGTCTTTTCTATAACTCAAACCCACTACAATTTATATCTTTATACTCTAATTCTCCCCAAATGATTATGTCTTCTTTCTTGCCTCTCAAAACCATTTACGGTTAAATCTTTGTGTTGCCCCGATATTTAAATGGTGTTTCTGGCACTGTAGTTCTTTATTTATGTATATTGCCAACTCCAAACTCATATATCATTAGGATTTTCTCTTTCTGCAACCCTCGACCCTAAATGTCCCTTTTCTTTCTGATTTCTGTATTTTTCAAAATGTATACCTCCCCTTCATGTCACATTCTACCAAAGTGCTAACATGGAAACCGGTGCCTGAATCCTGCATAATCTCTTGAGGATGAAACATGCCCAACCAACCCCGGGACACTAGCTCTGGTTGGTCTGCTCACTCAAATACCAGATCCCCGTTTGCCCACGTTTGCTAGAAGATGGTCCTAGCACCCCACATTTGGTGCTGCATATGCCACACCATGGTTGCTTGCATAAGGACTTGCTGCATCTTAGCCCTCGGAGTGCTGTACCGCCCGATGTTCAATACCGTCCATTGCGGCAATAAAACCTGGAGAGCGAAGCTGGGAGCAGCCTGAAATACGCAGGTTACTGAGTAAGTTATATCAGCGGCTCTGTTCTTAGGAAGGGTGATGTGTCAACATCCGTTGGAAGAGATTGAGGAATCAGGTCACCCACATAAAAATGACACCTTGGTGAGACGTGGCTAATTCATTCTTGTCCGATATTTCAGATCGAAAGGACCGGGTCGCAGTGGGTTAGATTAAGGTTAGGTACTTAGGAATGCATGTGAGAAGAGTCCCCTTCTCACATGCTAGTGGTTTTCAATAAACTATATTAACATCTATAACCAGTCTACAGTGTTTCAATTTATCCCCAGTAAGTTTCGATTATTACCAGTTTACTACCATGAATGCCAATAAACAATTTAAAAAAGGTGTAACTCAAAGATTCTAAGGGGTATTATGGTCGTTTTAATGTGATGAAGTACAAAACACGAAAAAAATCTTAAAAACTGAATAATTCGAATACATAGTCTTTGAAATAATCTCTATGAGGTGCTTTCGATCAGAAATGAGCTCTTGAATCGATCCTTTGATTTTTGCCAAATATGGTGAAGATACCCTGTATACCTTGTGATGCTCAAAAATTTAGTTAAATGTCATTAATATGTTCTAAAAATATCTGAAAACTCAGAATCTCATTTGAATAAAAAAATTACTATTTAGGATAACCTTTTTTACCATAAAACTAGTGATTAACAATTCCTTTCCGCTCTGAGTGCTGAACTTTTACAACAATTTTACATAAATCTAATAAGATAGTTTAAGAAACTTCGCCTATTGATTCAATTTATTTTTATTTTTGGTTTAAAAAAGTAATGGATGTTGCTTGAATGATTAATAATTACAATAATTTTTGTTCCAGGTATGAGTATTGGAAAACTAACATATCTTCATTGTAAGTTCCTGAACACCACGGTGTAAGTAAACTCTTCCTTAATTTTCCCTGTAATCACTTCTCTTTCTCTCTAGTCACCAAAACTATCGTCAAAAACACTGTTATCTGTGTACGTGGCCATAATCTTTGAACATATTTGACTTTCGTATGCCCCATAACTGGATGAGCTACAGAGCAGGCACACACTTGAAATAGTGTCCAACTGTATATCACCACGTTCTATAGAACCTGGCTGCATTCGTGACAGTTTCCATCTGATACTGATGGCATTTTTTGAAAACACGATCAAAGCTTTGATAATTTCAAAAAAATTTAATACAGTTTGGATCAGTATTTGCCACTTCGTAAAATCCTTGAAATATAAGTGTTTTTCACAAATTCCTTCTTGATACTCTAGATGGTCATATTCGAACCAAAACTTAGCCTAGAATTTGAAGGAATGATTTCCTTTTAGGGGAACGTAGAACGAATAGACCTTTCCCTTCCATATAGGTATATTTTCTTCAAACTTTTTAATCTTCATTATGTAAAGATTACAAAGGTTCAATATTGTAAAGAAAAACTCAGGGGAAGAAGGATGTACATGGCCCATTCATTCAATGTTTCAACTTTCCGCAGTATCAACTTAATTACAGAAAAGCACCTTCTGTTCTTGGGATAAAAATACGGTTTCAGGCTTCCCAAAGTGTTGAACAACTGGAAAAAAAAAACTTGGAAAAAGAAAAAAGGCGATGAAAAGGATTAAGGTCCAGTAATCCAATAAAAGTGCGAAGAAATTACGTCTAAGGAGCTCAAGGCGAGAGAGAGGCGGATAAAGATAAGGCGAAAGAGGAATTAAGATAGGACAGTGACCGATGAGTCGAAATGGCGCCTTGAGAGGTCAAAGTTTAGCTGAGTCCTCACCATTTTATTCGTAGTATAGCGCCGTTAGCGTTGCTGAAAACGGGAAGAAAAAAGTTGATAAAATAAAGGGGAAAAGAAAAAAATAAGTGAAAAGCTTCATCTGAGAAGGATGGCTAACGACCGAAGATTAATAAGAGCTCATTCGAACAAAGCCACTATTAATTACGGAGGGAAATAGGTGGCAATCAGGACTCAACGATCTGTGAAAAGATGTTGATCCTCTTTGTTCATTGTCTTCCTTTTTCGTTTTGTTCTGACGGGCTGTGGTGGTTCTTTCTGAAACATTCTTCCGTCTTTGAATTCGAGAAACATTTTGGCGTTTTAATATGCAAGGTCGGATAACTTTTATTTTTTGTGTAGTTTACCGAAATGTTAGGGCGTAATGGAGGGGTCAAAGAGAGACCCCCTGTCGCTGTCCTATTTTACTATGAATTAATATCAACATTAAAATTGTAAAGCTCACGAATTAAAACTGCTAAATAACAATGTTAGTCAAATGCGATCAGATTGGCGAATCCGGAACTGGCCGATCTGCTACTGAAACATGAGTAAAACGAGAATCTGAAGTATCAACGCTACACGCTAATACAATTTTGACATGGATATGTCTTGTGAAACCGGAATCTTTCATACCCTTTACAATATATTGGGTGTGGTTTGTGAGTTTTTTATACATTCATGAGTGGAAGTTCTTGCCCAAATTCGGCTTTCCATTTCGATACAAACCTGAGTTGGTTCCTTAATATAATATGATCACCTTGCAAGAGGCTGTACTGTACGGATGTTCGTGCTATAAGTATAAGTCATGTAATAAAACGAACTTACTGTATTACGAACAGAGAAATTTGTAAGTAAAGTCTGGTATTTCTTCAAACAATTGAATAGATGTTCAATCTAGGGCTGCTCTCGTAGAGTTTGTGCCTTCAATTCAGGATTTTTGGAGAGCAAAAAATCATGTGTTATAAATACACAGCTTTTCAACGAGTGGTGAACGATTTTTGTGGGATGGGAAATCTGGAAGTTATTTATTTATATAACATCTCAGGGGTGTGATGGATATGGATAGTTCCACCTTCTCTTTTCTTGTAACTGCAACCTCTTACGTTACTCCTGGAGTATTTCAGTTTTCAGGATATACTCTGGGTGTTGCAGGTGTTGCCATTGAAACGGTAACCACTCCATTCAATCACCTCCTTGTCATATGTTAGCAGAGCTTGGGTTTGTATAGCCTCCCCCCCCCCCCTCCTCATACATACCCTCCTACTCTATTAGTGACTGTCCTGATCCCCACCCACTCTCGCGATTCCCCCATAAGCAAAATTAGCTAAAATATTCAACTTATACCACATAACAATTTACCATCTACCCCTGCCTGCCCTACTTAGTAGCGAGCCTTTCCTTCCACTCTGCCCCCCCCCCCCCTCCTCCCACCACTGAATTTTGAACGCTACGGAAGTGTTATGGATGTGGTTAGTTCCCCCATCTTGTTTTTTGTCACAGTCGCCTCTCAAGTTATTCCTGGAGCTTTTTAGCTTTCAGGATATCCTTTAGGTATAGCAGACTAATCACCTCAGCCCATTTAAAAGGGGATGGGATGTCCATCATGCAAGTTTGTGAACCTTAAAACGCGATTATGAGGTTGTCTACCAAAGAACTAGAAATGATAATAGGATTTTGTAAAAATCAATAGGTATTGTCTCAGAAAGGTATTGCAAATTACCTTTGACAAAAAAAAAAAAAAAAAAAATATATATATATATATATACATATATATATATATATATATATTGTTCAATTTTCAAAGTGTCTACATTGGAACCCTTTAGATGACTCTACTCATGTTGTATTCAACAAATCATCATAGCGCACAGAAGATGTAGATGAATTTTTGGTATAATAACGATTAGGTATATTTAAGTCATGAATCATTTTAAATTCCACGTTATATGATTCTCCTCTAGTTATTTGAAAGATTGGAAAAGGAATATTCTTGCAAACATATAATTTATTGAGCAGGGAATTCGTCAATATCCATTTATCCTATTGTGAACATCGGTTTCAGGTTGAGCAGGAGTTTTTCGAGTCTCACCACAGATTTCTAGTTGTACCCATGTTGTCAACTAGGTAACAGGGCTTAATACCATGATATCTCTCTATTATAAACACCAATCTCTATGTAACTCGAGTATATAAACTAAATTTGATAGAAATTTCACAAATAGAAAGAGAAAATAATGTTTTGATATTTTGATTAAAATCTTTGTCAAAGTTAAGAGAAATTTTTTTTTTTTTAAATTTAGGGACCTGGGATAGTATCATGGAAGCGAGTAACCACGTAAACATGTATGGCTTCGATACTGATAATCTTGTATGAGTCAATCATTGAGGTTGCGGCCAGGAGGCCGCATGGATCCCAATAACCATCCATAAACCCGTTCAGACTGTTGCAATTGTTGTCACTGGTAGGTCGAGGCATCTTCTTCAACACCTTCAACCCAAAGCACTCGTTGAATGTGACTGTGGGATCGTGTGACCTCGCATGCAGCTTTAAGGGCAGGGGCCTTTAAGGGACAGATCAACTGGTACATACTCATTCGTGACTGACACTCCACTGGTCCTCGACCATTGTCAAGGTCACTATTACATTCTTCTTCTGAATTCCGAAGAAGAATGGAATCCTTCGGGAATTGCAACCAGTTCTGACCTCCAGTCCTCTGACCCGTGATATGTTCAAAGACATGTCTCAAGTGACATACCGACAGGGACACCTAGGGGGTATTCTATCACACAAGCACCCACGAGTTCAGCCTCCAGAACCGAAGCAGCCAGGATTGCGCATCGGTTTTAAATTTTTATTGAAGGCTCTCACTTCACCTTTCCAAATACATCACACTCCCACAATTGTCAAGGACCGGCGGAGTGTCTGTCACGAATGTGTATGTACCAGCTGATCTGTAAGCGGTGTACAGAAGATTTTTACAATTTTGGGGAGAATGTGTGATTAATTGATAACATTTCCATGGTGTCTGACTATGAACCAAACTTGAGCGATATTGGAAGACCAGGGCGAAAAAAAAAATGATGAAGTAATTTAAGTTTGTGCACACGCAGAATGTAGTAATGATTTGATTAGTATGAAATTGATAGGGGATCATTTACAGCTTAATTCACACATTCCTGAAAATTGATCTCGATTGATGATGAAATCCCCAATAATCATCAAAAATTGAATTTTCTACGGTTTTCATTGTATTTATAATCGTAAAAAACTGCAGTTTCGCCAGTCTGCTGAAAATTTGCTATTTCAGGGCCCGCTTTTTTCTAACTTTGGAAAATCATAAATTTTGATTGGAAAATGATCGAAAATATCCAAAAAAAAGATTTTGTTCTGCATAATGTGGAGAAAAATAAAAAATATAAACTCAGATTTGACCTCTGGCAAGTTAAGCTCCCGTTTCCCTTGCACGGTCACATATATGGAAAATATTTATATTGTTATCACACTACTCCACTATAAGACTAAAATAAGTATCATATTTTTAATTCTACCCTTTCCGCTCGAGGAAATATACCAACACATCCTTCTACCAACACATTATGTGCGCTAGTGAATCCAGGCTCATTTTCTCTTCTTACCCTCACACGAGGTCTCACAATTACAAACGAACACTTCAAAAGCTACACACTCATTTCAAAGAACAATTGCAATTTTCTCAAGTTCACGATGAAAAGTTGAAGCTTCTCTGGTAGGTATTCAACTTATGAGTCAGTGTACGAAAGAACTGTTTTGTGCTTCTTATTGTGGGTGTTTAGTTTCTAGTCAGCTGCTGCGAAAGAAACATGCTCCCCACGAAAAAGAATGCCCTCTTTTGTTTATGAGTAGGTACACATGCAGTTGAAACGATCAAAAGATCCGAATAATGGTTTTTCAGTGTGCAGATTTTAATAAGGGCCTATTGTACGAGTAGACGCACACTTGTAAAAATTCCATCGTTGCGAGTTCTTCGAACCCTTTTATTCCAACGTTGCTTTCTTCAAATACTTTTTCGTTATCTAGAGTCCTAATATTCATGCGTTCCATCCACATCCTAATTCCTAACGGCCCCAGCATTTCCTAAGTCGGCTATGTTGGGTGCGCAGTTTAGCTTCTTCCCTTATTGTAACATGGCTGTAAAGAATTGGTTAAAGAACAAAGTACTATTCAGATTATTGAATGCAAGATAGAACTGTGATATTTGCGTATAAACTTTGATATGCAAAAGAGGACTATAACTCATGTTTGCACTTGCGCAAATGCCATCAATCGATTGGCATTTACCATTTAAGGCAAATCTATGCCAGTTTCATCAAAATTGGCCTATCAGTGTCAAGATTTCGCCTACAACCAATTTCAGGTTTTCGCATGTTCAATGATTAATACAGCTAATCGCAGGGAAATCCGAACCCAATCGAGGATCGTACGCATTTACCGGAAAGCTTTGAATTATAGCGTGAAATCGAAGTTTCGGGAAATACACATCTTCTTTTGCGCATATCCAATGGTGATAGAATGGAGAAGGTGTTGTCTTGGAGTAAACCCGTACAATCCCTCAAAATTTCTCACAAATCGGTTAATTAGTCTTAAGGCAGGTATCTTGGACGGGGGTTACCCCTGCGTTGTTGGTAATGAGGGCAACTAGAACGGAGGTATCTCCCAAACACTTTCTCGACTTCTTCGAATAAAGACTTCTTTCTCACACTTCGGAGTTAAGGAAGCAAAGTATATTGTAAATAAAAACAGCTGACCCTAAAGCAATGTGTATATCATTTCGTAGAGCGAGCCGTGAGTAACAAAATCATTACTCTGATATCTGCAAAGTGGTTGTTGTCGTTTGTTGGTGTGATAGAAGCGTTTTCGGCCGTGATGTAATTCACAATAGTGTTTATTCGGAATTTGGCCCAAGGAGGAAGAAATAATTACAAAATCTTTGTAATCATTTCAATATTTCCTGACGTTCCGGTTACCATTCTGTGCCCGTCATCAAGAGGTTTGCACTCAAAGAGGGCAGCGACAGAAACAGCAACAACAGTTGAGTTTAAAAACCTCATAAAATGGCTTGAGTCAGGATCAACAATTGAATTTGGGGAACATTATTGAGAAACAATATTTTTTTATGAAATTTTAAAATGCCAGAAACAAAATACCCAGAACAGTTCAAAATTTCCTAACAGAAAGAAAAGAAAATATTCACTCATTTCGAAACATTTGGCTTCCATTACTCAAGTAATTATTACCTATTACTTAGTAATTATTTCTTCCTCCTTGGACCGAATTCCGACTAAACGCAATTATGCTTATTGATGTGAATATCCAGATTCCAGTTGGTCGCAGCTCAGACCATAAGATTGACAATGAATGGCGTCCACGCTCGGTGAATTGTTGACAACGCCAACTATAAATTTGTCTTCAGTTGAATGCGGGCGGGTATGTCGCGTAACGGCGCGCAAATCTTCAATAACTGATTCCCTTTTTCCGAACTCAACCACTCAGCTTACTCTCTTGAAGCTTCACCTTGTTCGGTGTTTTAAATTCCTCTGTTAAAGGACCGTCTGCTTAGGCAGAGATGACAAAACCTATTTCCTCCTCTTTCATTTGAAACCAATTTTGGTTTACCAATTATTTTCAATAATGAACCTTTGTAATCGACCAAGAATTTTTTTTTTCAATCCCCCCCCCCCCCCCCCCCCTCTCTACTAAAATCCTCTTAGTTTAGGTACGTTTCAAGAAACGTAGAATCCAAAAATCGAATTAAAAAAAAAAAAAAAAAAAAAAAAAAAAAATCCGTCGGTTCGCGGCGCCGTCCGCAACTTTTCTCCAAAATGACTGGACAAAACTTCATGAAACTTGTGTTCAAAAATCACATTTGGAATCTAGATGGTTCTAGAAGCTCGGCATCAATTTTTATCAATCCTAAAGGGTCTTATTAAAGGGCTAAATATTCAAAAATCTAGATCTCAAAAACTTTCTAGGTAACAGTAATGATTTTTTGCATGTCAATGATAAAGTTAATCCCAAAAAATCGATTAAAACCACGCGATACATAGGAATTGCCTAATAAATATCAGCTGATATAATACTAATAATAGAAATATCAGGTGATAGAGTTCCAATGGATTTATTCAAACTTTGCAAAATCGAGCTTATCAACTACTAACCGCTAGCTTCGCTCGCCTCCACGTCGATCCTTGGGGGGGGGGGGGCTCCCCCCCCACCGTTGAATTGCTCGCTTCGCTCGCTCTGTGTGGCGGTAAGATACTATGGTCGTTTACTATCAAGTGGAGATTGTAGAATGATTGGAAACGGTAGATCACTAAGGGTAGGTTTAATGTGTGTAGGGAGGATGTTGCTCGCTTCGCTCGCTTGGTGTGAGATGTATAGATGCGATGGGATATAGTGGGATCACTAAACATTTTAAGACCAACTCGAGCAAAAACCGTCGAAGTTCACTCGGTCTAAGGCGGAAAAAAACAATAGCGGGGAACGCTTTTTTTCGTAATTTTCCGCATTATTTCGCTGATTTCTCCAGGGAGACAGCATCTTTCAGCGATTTTGACGGCACCATCGTGTTCAACGGGTCCTGAAACGTAACTTTGTCGCTGACATACGAAGATGTAGTTACCTACATCTTGATTGACTATATCCCGCTATAGAGTTTTCATGATTAATATATCCATTTCAAGGATAAATGCATTTATGTTATTTTCAGTTGGCACTTACTTGAATATCTTCATACTGAGATCTGGGGGACTAGTAAAACGTAGATGTTTTAATTAATTGCATTAATTTTCCCTCTACAGGCCATATCCACGCAGACATATTGATGTCATAACCTATGGATATATGCAATTTGAAATGGACCTCTTTGTAATATCAAGAACTCAATATCATTGTACGCTGATCATCCGTGGGGCCTCTATCTGAACCTATATTCTTTCCTTACATATCGACAACTTTCTTTTCACATTTACTGTGAAGCGTAAAATTGTGGGGGTCTTAGAACTGTGAAGGCTTTAACCCTTTTAGGAGGCACGATGCGCCATGTTCTGATCATATATCACATACGGGGTTTAATAATTATAGACCAACGATCTACGTTGAAGGGCTATCTAAAACAGAAATAATAAACCATTGTGTAATACTTTGCAGAATTTTTCCGCTGAACTCAAAAACCAATTTCGCTGCACCATATTTTTTTCGTAAACATCCTGTAGGTACCTATATTATCTGCTGTTCTCAAACATACAAATCGTTTTTCATCCTCACTATTACAAACAGGGCCGCATGCACTCTAATTTTCCTGTATACTTTGATCAAAATGACTATCTGAAGATCGATCAAAATATACTGAAAGAACCTTGGATCGTCCTGAATAAATAAAACTTTTGGATATTAATTCACACTAGTCCGTTAAATTACTGCATTGTTACTTCCCGATTGGACAGTTTGAATCTCTAGATACTCCACAGTACCGTTTGTTTTTCATCGGTTTCTTTCTTCATTCTGAGTTCATTCTCTTCATTCGTTGGTTTTTCATTGAACTGTTTAAAACTAGTTTGGAAAAAGTTCACAGAGTCAAATAATGAAAACAGCCCTTTTCAACCCCACTTTTCCATTACAAAAGTTGGGAAACATCAGGGAATAGCGAGCAAAGAATCCCAGTTAATTACAATTGGAAGTCAGCTCAGAATAATTTGATAGTTGAGATCCCAACTTTAAAGAGTTCAAAGGTTTTCATCTCATTGTTTTCCGACCCCCATGCGGCTGTAATTCTTACTTATATTTGTGCTTACCCAACCGATTAACCCGACATTGACCTACGTATTCACATGTTCTACTGCTCCAGCAGCTAAATGATTTCTTTACCGCCTCCATCAAGTCTACTATGCAGATTTACATTTTATGAAAGTTTTTGCCTCTTTCTCCCTCACTCTATCATTCTGAGTAAAAAACTCTTCATCGGCTACAGGAGGTGATATCTCTTAGTCAATTTTGTTATATAAAATGGCAGACAATTATTGCTCAAAGATTTGTTACTTCCGTATACGTTAGTCCTTCTGCGCTGATCAGCCGGCTAATCCAAAAAATGGGTATTCGACCCTTTTCAGAAATATATCATACTAATCTAGCAAAGATTGAGTCAATAATACGTTGAAAGGATTTCATTCTTATCATAATAATCAAAGGTTCCGGTCATGCAGTAGAATCGTAATGGCGAATTTCCGTAAAAAAACTTTGAAACGTATGCACTCTGAACTTGGTATTAGAACCTCATAAAACTCATACGGTGGATACAGCTTTCGTACAAGTACGCAACAACGAGAGACATTTTATGTCTTTGCGCCCCCTTTCCCCTTCCTATAAAACCCCGTATTGTATTCTAGAGCCACTCAGCTGATCTGGGATCGGTCAGTTGTGTTCAGAAGTTCCTCAAGGGCCCACATACCAAATCTCAGAATCGTGGGATCATTAGGGAAAAAACTGGATTCTAGATCCACTCAGCTGATCTGGGATCGGTCAGTTGTGTTCAGAAGTCCCTCAAGGGCCCACATACCAAATCTCAGAATCGTGGGATCGTTAAAGAAAAAACTGGATTCTAGAGCCACTCAGCTGATCTGGGATCGGTCAGTTGTGTTCAGAAGTCCCTCAAGGGCCCACATACCAAATCTCAGAATCGTGGGATCATTAGGGAAAAAACTGGATTCTAGATCCACTCAGCTGATCTGGGATCGGTCAGTTGTGTTCAGAAGTCCCTCAAGGGCCCACATACCAAATCTCAGAATCGTGGGATCATTAGGGAAAAAACTGGATTCTAGAGCCACTCAGCTGATCTGGGATCGGTCAGTTGTGTTCAGAAGTCCCTCAAGGGCCCACATACCAAATCTCAGAATCGTGGGATCATTAGGGAAAAAACTGGATTCTAGAGCCACTCAGCTGATCTGGGATCGGTCAGTTGTGTTCAGGAGTCCCTCAAGGGGCTACATACCAAATCTCAGAATCGTGGGATCATTAGGGAATCTCCGCGTAACGCTCTCCGCGTGACGCTCCCCGCGTGACGCTCCCCCGCGTGACGCTTTTGGTTTATTATTTCCAATAATAAGCCTATGTGATCGTGTAGCAAAAAATTTTTATAACCCCCCCTCAAACTTTGTCACTTTACGTTTCAAGGTGCGTAGAATCCAAATTTGAAATGTCCGTCCGCCGTTCGCCGTCCGCCGTCCGCCGTTCGCCGTTCGCCGTTCGCCGTTCGCCGTCCGCCGTCCGGGCCATAAAAGGCCTAAGAATTGACTTAAAAAACCCGTTCTTTCGCACATAGGCTCCATTTGGGGTCTAGTTGGTCCTAACGTTTAACCATCCCGATCGCTTTACTCGCATAGATGCTATGGGCCAAAAACGGGCGAAAAAGTGTGTTTTTCTACGCGCGCACGCCTGGCACGCTTGGCAGGGGGTCACGGTGGGTGGTGAGGGGGGTGAGCGGGCGGTGGAGTGAGAGGAGGCGCCGGCGCCGCGGCACCTTGTGGTGGGTACGGCGGGCGCCGGCGTTCCTTCGAGGCATGAATATATGTTTTTTCAAGGTCATATTTGTGTGTTAATACCAAAGCTTTTCCTACGCATATTTAATAACATATCCTCTCGACTTTTCGTACGTGCTTAGATAATGATATTATTAAGGCAATAACTATTTGAATAGATTGGAGCTCAAATCGAGAAATATAAACATGCGTATATAATTACTAGCCGCTCCGGCTCGCTACGCTCGCCTCCACGTCCAGCCGGGGGGCAAGCCCCCCGGACCCCCCATTGAATTGCTCGCTTCGCTCGCAAAGTGTGGTATGTAGGGAATGTTGCTTGCTTCGCTCGCAAAGTGTGGTATGTAGGGAATGTTGCTCGCTTCGCTCGCAATTGAATCATGTAGGGGATGTTGCTTGCTTCGCTCGCAAACGGTAGATCTCTAAGGGTAGGTTTAACTTCTGTAGGGGATGCTGCTCACTTCGCTCGCTTGAGAAAGTTATACTGCCCACCCAACATGTAGGGAATGATACTCGCTTCGCTCGCAAACGGTAGATCCCTAAGGGTAGGTTTAACTTCTGTAGGGAATGCTGCTCGCTTCGCTTGCTTGAGGAAGTTATACTGCCCACCCAACTTGGCAGACGTTTTTTTCTGTTGGAAATTCTTACAAACAAATTAAATCTTATAAAACTACGTGGAACCACGAAAAGTTTATTAGGAAATGTTGCTCGCTTCGCTCGCAAGGTATTGCTGCATAGGTGTTGGGAAATACCCGTATGAAATTCCGTTGAAATGAGTTAGTGTGTACAACGGCTGGGATGAGGTGATTACTTAAAGAGGTAGCTAAATAGGTGCGGGGGATTGTACAGGTAGGCTTCGGAACGTGATTTCCAGGGAGCTGGAGGTTGTTGAACCAGGAAAAGTTTATTAGGGGATGTATACTTAAAGGTAGGCCATTAGAAGGGCGAATGGGGAAGTTATATTGCCCACCCAACTTGGCAGACGTTTTTTTCTGTTGGAAATTCTTACAAACAAATTAAATCTCTTTCGGAACCACAAAAAAAGTTCATTTGGGGATGTTCCTCGCTTCGCTCGCAAAGTGTGGCTGTATACATGCGATGTATTACAATTGAAACGTGTAGGGGATGTTGCTCGCAAACGGTAGATCTCTAAGGGTAGTTTTAACTTCTGTAGGGGATGTTGCTCGCTCCGCTCGCTTGAGGAAGTTATACTGCCCACCCAACTTGGCAGACGTTTTTTTCAGTTGGGAATTCTTACAAACAAATCAAATCTTATAAAACTACGTGGAACCACGAAAAGTTTATTCGGGGATGTTGCTCGCTTCGCTCGCAAGGTATACCTGTATATGTGTAGGACAAAGTCCGTATTTATTATTTGAAATGGCTCTCACTTCGCTCGCAAGGTAGGTACCTATGTATACCTGCTCGCCTCGCAAGGTATTGCGTAGAAGTGCAAATGCGAACCCCCCTGTGAGGGTCCCTTCTGGTAAGCAACGTTGTGAAACGGGCGGCCCGGGTGGATTAATTTCTCATTTTAAACGTTTCGCCCCCTTCCCCTCGCATTTTGACCGAGTTCTCGTCACTTTTTTCGATATCCGATTTCGGATTCAGATTCGGCGGACCCAAAGCTGTATTTCGCCCGCGAAAACCGTTCCGAAAAACGTACCTTTATGGGGTATATTTTAATCGGAAAAAACCAAGTTTTTCGGCGGACTTTTCGAGAAAACGGGTCCGTACTCTCGCATTTTTTTAACGCATTTCCCGATACTTTTTTCGCGATCCGATCGCGCCGTCGTCTTCCTCGTAGGAAAACCTACGAAACCCGTATTTTTCCGGAATTGTCAACGGCCGTTTAGAGGGGTAGGGGAAGCGGGGAAGTCCAAAAAGCGCACATTAATTATTACTTCGACCCCCCTCCCGCCCTACGGCCCATGGTTCGGGTGGGATTAGAAAATTTTAAATTCGCTTATACACCCTATCGGAAAATCCCAAAAAGATCCCCCCACTCGTAGATCCGGCCCACTCAGCCGTTTGGCCGTGCATAGACACGACAGACAGACAGACAGACAAACAGACGGAGTTTCATTCTTATTAATAACTAGCCGCTCCAGCTCCCTACGCTCGCTTCCACGTCCAGCCGGGGGGCAAGCCCCCCGGACCCCCCATTGAATTGCTCGCTTCGCTCGCAAAGTCTGGCATGTAGGGAATGGTAGGTCCCTAAGGGAAAGTTTAACGTGTGTAGGGGATGTTGCTCGCTTCGCTCGCTCGGTATGGCTGTATAATGTGTAGGAAAAACCCTGGACCCCCCCATTATAAAACTACGTGGAACCCCGAAAAGTTTATTCGGGGATGTTGCTCGCTTCGCTCGCACGGTATTGCTGCATATGTATAGGGAAAAACCCGTATTTATTCCGTTGAAATGAGTCTTCGAGTCCCTTCAAGACTTATGTGGGTAGCCCTGCTCGCAAAAGATGTGTAGAAAAACACTCGTTGGAATCCGATGTATGCAGGGAATGTTGCTCGCCTCGCTCGCTCGGTATGGTGGATATTGAAGGGGTCTCGCCGTGGTTACAGAATGACCTCCGTAACATACACAAAGAGGCACATACTGTAAACACGGCGTGTCCCTTCTTGCCCTTCTGAAGAGACACGCCCATGGAAGCAGCAGGCCTGTAGCTGTTCCACGGAAATCTGGAACATATACATTAATGTGCGCACAAATATGGTTAAAAATAGCTGAAAATTGCAAAAAAAAAAAAAAAAAAAAAAAAAAAGGACGAAAAACGCAAATTTGTTATCCATGAAACTATACAACAATTCGCTGATGAGGTCATGCTGCACGACTCCTCTCAAATGTCGAACAATGAAGTAAATGAAGCCCACATGACTTCCATGGAAATCAGTACAAAGAAAAATACTATAAGAGGGCCTGTTTGTAAACAATGTTAGGAGATTTGCCTTCTGAAGCAAGTATATGCAAGTTCTGTGAGTTCGATACTCTTGAGCATGCAACATATAGCTGACCGTGTGAAAAGCAATCGGTCAGCAAGTGAATACCAGCAACAGAAAGGGATTGACCTTGTGCCTTGTTAATAGTCATGGCAAAACCAAGTTTTATAGGGAATTGAACTCTCTTGAATTGGAATGGAAAGTCATTTGGAATAGTGGGTATCCTTGGAATGAAAGCATCCTCGCCACAATGAGTTCCAGTCAAGATAGAAGCTTGAATGAGGTTTTTAGTCATGCCAGTTACGCGCAGTCGGGTGCCATTGCACAACCGTGGTGGATCCAAGTTGCGCATTAGTAAAATTGGTACACCTATTTTAAGGGTAATGGAGTGGGAGGGAATACCAGAGTGAGATAATGAGTTAAGAAACTCAGTGGGGTAAGCAGTAGATTCATCAGTATTGACCACTGCATCGAAAGAAGTATATGTAAATGGATCTCCTGGCAAAGAGTGGAGAATGCGAAGGTTGATGTCATCAACAATAGCGTTTGTTGGAGCTAAAATAGCTCTTTCCCGCAACCATGTACCGTCAACAGTTTGGAAGCGATTGACGATATCAGGGAAAACGCAATCTATCAACTCTTCTTCCGATTTAACTATGTGACCTACATTAGAGAGATCAATCAAACCTTTGGAGTCCACAGCTACCTTGCCATCTCCAATTTTCAACAAATCCGTAGAAAAGTGATCAGCTGGCGTACTGTGATCATGGAGATGAACTCTCATGTTTGTAGTCAAGTGAAATACTTCAATAGAACTCCACAGAACAGATGACTTCAGACAGGCATCTAGCTCATTAGCAGGGGTGCCTCTTACAATGATAGGAAGAGTTTGCCTGAAATCTCCAGCCAGTACAACAACTAATCCACCCATTATAGTTTCGTTATTTCGGATATCCCGCAAGGAGCGGTCTACAGCTTCAAATGCTAGCTTGTTGGACATTGTAGCTTCATCCCATACAATGAGCTTGCATTTCCTAAGCAAAGCTGCTGTAGCGCTCTGCTTGCTGATATTGCATATAGGTGTGTCCTGTTTCTCTAAGTCTATGGGCAAATGAAAAACAGAATGTGCAGTTCGCCCTCCACTAAGAAGGGTACCAGCGATTCTTGAGGAAGCAACAGCCAGAGCAATATCACCGTTACTTCGAACCCAAGCCAGTAAAAGGTTGAGCAGAAAAGATTTTCCAGTGCCTCCAGGAGCCTGAACAAAAATTAAAGCGGGGGTACTGGAATTGAGTTTTTCAATAACTGTATTGAAGATAATGTTTTGCTCAGGGCGTAGGGTCGTACGGTGGGACTCGACCTGGTCTAGTAGAGCTGAACGATCATAATCTTGCTCTCTTGCTAGAAGACTGTTAGTCTCATCTGAGCGATTCGGGGAACAAAGATTGAATTCTTGTAGTTTCTTCCCAGACATAGCCATAATACGATCTTCAATGTTAATTAAGGCTTCATTGTAACAATATTCATGAAAATCTTGAATTCGGTTTTTTAATGGAATATTTCTGTGGATAATATCCTCTGACATGTCATGTTTGTAGGTATGAAAAATCTCATCAGGATTAGAAAGACCACAAAATGACACCAAAATAGAGAAGAGTTGACGAATTTGGCTAGGAAGACGACAAAGAACTGCTTCATCCATGGTATCTTTCCAATGGTTGTCATCGGCCAAGAGGCCAAGAGCAAGGCAGGCATCTTGAAAGGAAGGATGTATTGTTCCTCTAACTGTTTTCAAAAAATCAAAAGAAGTAGGCCCAACTACGTGAAGTAGTAGTAATCGCAGACAGAAACATTCAAAGTTAGAGACATGGACAGTATAGATTCGACCAATAGCATCACCCTTTTTGATGTCAGGCCAACCATTTACAGATAAGCCTTGTTTTCTGCGCTTCCAAACTTTATCCTCCCACCTATAGTACTGTGGAAGTTCACTATATCGCAAAGTTTTGGCAAAATCATCTTCCTGGCATAATTTGAAGAAAGCTGTTAGAGTGGTGTTTCGAGGATTAGCAACACGATCATGGAGAGTGGACGGAGTAAAATAAACCCTTTCACCATTTTCCAGGTGCACAGCAAGATGAGTAACAGAAGGATGTCGGCCATGAAGAGGAAAATGGAACAATCTCCAAGCAGCCTCATTACTGTTTACGTATCGTCCAGTAACATAACTTGAAACCTCATTAAGGGGATCGGATTTGCTACAATTCTGCAAGTTAATAACAGCTCGGTCGGAGCCTTTATTGATATATTTGCATATATATTTAATAGCTTTAACTGATGAGCAACATTCAACATTGATGTGAGGATTGAAAATTTTGCTCAACATTGGGGAGTATGGAACGACCCAGCTGTTGTCAAGAGTGAAATTACTACTGCTGACTTTCATGAACAAATTTTCAGTTTGACCACCATGAATGGGGTCACGACGCCTGTATAGTGGATACGAATCACGATCTGTGCGAGTTTCCTCTAAAAATGGCCGTGGATAGCGCTTTGTGCACTTGTTACCCTTCATGCAGGGTGATTTCGGGTTCAGTAGAGGACCACATGGACCGTGAATCATGTGTTTAAGAACAATGGATCTCAAGGAAGGATCATCCTCAGGATCAGGAATTTCAGCACTGATAATGCTATCAATTTGATGAGGGCGAAGTTTATCAACCAACCAGAGAAGTAAATGACAATGTGGCAGCCCACGTTTTTGCCATTCAATAGAATAGACAAAAGCAAAAACATCACCAAAAATTTTGCCTTTCGTGAGCAAATCAACGAATTTGTCGACCTTGAGTTTGAAAACTCTTGCAATGATGTCCTGACGCTCTGAAGACTTTTGATTTAGAAACAACGCTTATTTAATTTCAGGCCATTCAGGATTGCATGTAAATGTGATGAATAAATCAGCAGTCCCGTGCATTCTAGCGTAAGCAAGAGCATCCTGACTATACTCTGCCAAATATCTAGGACTGTTCACAAATGAAGATGGCAAAATAACCATCTTACCTAGATCAGTAGGGCTGACATGTGCTTCAGAAGAAATGGCGTCTTTTAAATGAATATAACTTTCCACTCGGAGGTCACGTTGGTGAGTGGAAATAAAACCCAACCGTTCACTTTCTACTTTGACATACATGTCAGTCAGGAACTTGTGAAAAAGAGTACCAAAGTGCAATATAACATTAGCATCGTTTTCTCTGGTCATCAAATGGAAGGCGTAGAAGTTAGTAGCAGAAACAGCATTTTTACGATCACCTGCTGTAAGAGGTAATGGGGACTTGTCGACAGGATTAACCATAGGAATGGTCCAAGAATAAGTTTCCTGCCCATTCCAGAAAATCAAAGGGTACTGAAGAGCATCATAGAAACGATTTCTCTCTGAAATTCGAATAAGACTGTCATCATGCTTCTTCAACAGGATATCACGACTGCTTGAAGGCTCACCTACGACAATAACAGCAATTTCCTCAGCTGTGGGGGCATTGAAGCAACGTGGATGCTCACCAGCAGGAGTGTGGTCACCTCTTATAATCACCCTATAATTGTTGCCATCTGGCACATCTTTCAGAGCAGCTTTAAATTTCCGAACAAGGGAATTAGAAGTATTTAACATTTGCTGCAAACCTTGGACAATAGTGTCATCAAGACCATCACTAATAGTCATCCGTCTGGTCTGTTGGGAATCCTCGCCATCCATAAAATAAATTTGAAGGAACTTGTGCTTTTCGGGGGGAGATGGAAGGAGTGATCCAATTGAATGATACACTTGCCCCTTGACAATAAAAGAGGGCTGAAATAGGTCATTTGAAATGCCGTGTTGTACTTAATGGAATTTTGTCGGAACTTCTTACTTTTAGGAGTGTTACCGTAAAGCAAGGAATAGAGAGGCTCAGGAGGTGAAGGTACCAGTGGAAGAGAAACCTTACCCGAAGCACAGCACAAACCAGCTGATTCACCTTTAAATTTAAGTGCCTTGCAGAACATACACTCGTGAACCATGGTACCAATCAGTAATAAATTATGTATTCCATAATCTATGAGTGGATTATAAGAGAAAGCCATTCTTTTCAGTGAATTCCACGAACCCTTTGAACGCTGCAACCATCGCGTTCTTTCTTGCTCCCTACGATCCTAAAAGACACAAAAACAGCAAAAGTTTATAAAATAGTATCTAATAGCATTTAATAATAGAATTATTTCTCAGGATAAATAATTAAGTACATTTCTCGGCATAAATATCACTACTCACCTGGGTTTCCTCAGCCGTTTCTACTGCCCTACTGCTCCTATGCTGGGCAGCGTCATGACTCAAGCGTTGCTGAAAAGAGAAGAAAAATTCAATAAATCAATACAAACAGATCTGTGAAATCGATATTACTTTCGTGCATGGGCGTCATTTCAGCATTTTGATTGGGGGGGCAAGACTTCCAGACCCTAAACTGGATTATGACATTGTTGCTATTATTTTTTATATCATTTGTTCATTTTCGCTATTATTTTTTAAATCATATAATATTTTTTAAATCATATTATTATTGTATAATTCTTATTATTATATAATTATATCACTACTCACCTGGGTTTCCTCAGCCGTATCTACTGCCCTACTGCTCCTATGCTGGGCAGCGTCATGACTCAAGCGTTGCTGAAAAGAGAAGAAAAATTCAATAAATCAATACAAACAGATCTGTGAAATCGATATTACTTTCGTGCATGGGCGTCATTTCAGCATTTTGATTGGGGGGGCAAGACTTCCAGACCCTAAACTGGATTATGACATTGTTGCTATTATTTTTTATATCATTTGTTCATTTTCGCTATTATTTTTTAAATCATATAATATTTTTTAAATCATATTATTATTGTATAATTCTTATTATTATATAATTATATCACTACTCACCTGGGTTTCCTCAGCCGTTTCTGCTGCCCTACTGCTCCTATGCTGGGCAGCGTCATGACTCAAGCGTTGCTGAAAAGAGAAGAAAAATTCAATAAATCAATACAAACAGATCTGTGAAATCGATATTACTTTCGTGCATGGGCGTCATTTCAGCATTTTGATTGGGGGGGCAAGACTTCCAGACCCTAAACTGGATTATGACTAACAACCCCCCCCCCTCCCCCCCAAACGCTTAAGAATTTGTTAAGTACTGGATTTTTTTTCACATTAATAACAGTGTGTTTTATAACTGTTAACAGTGTATGCTTTGTTTACATTAAAACATTTTAATAATTTGGTTTGTTTAAATGTTAACAATAAATAAGTAATATATTAAAAGTTGTATGTACAGCAATTTAGCTAACTTTTCAATTTTTTCGTTTGATATTTTAGGGCTAAGGCACAAGTACCTAATTCACCTATATTTTTATTAGTTTTCTTTTGAATTTTTTTTTTTTTTTTTTTAAATATTGATAGTAGGCTTTATGTAAGTGAAAAACAAAGGTTAAAAGATAAGACAACATAAATAAAAAAACAGAGTTTCGCGTCTTCAAACAAATGGTCGCCCAACTGGTCCCTTTCAGGGTTTACAAAATTGTATAGTTCATAAAAAAGCGGAGTTCATGCTGAACAATTTCAGAAAAAATCTTCAAAAATGGTTCATTATTTAATTGTTTACAGCCACAAATTCATTGAAGAGAGTAGACGATTTATTAAAAATTTTGTTCAAAATTAATGGATCACTGTGTTTTTTGTTTTTTATAGGGGTTTTGAGAGTTGAGCTGAGCTGGAGGCGTGAAAGTTGGTTGCTAGGAATACAACTGTACTCCGACTGTCGAAAATGTACTGTCCTTAGACAATTTAAGTTTGAGAGAACGGATTGAAATTATATCATTTGTTCATTTTTGCTAGGTACTGGTAATGTAATGTAAATGTGCACGTACCTTCTTTTTTGGTGACTTGTTCGCCGAGAAAGAGAGATTCTTCTTTGGAGGCATTTTTTTCACTGAATGGCTCACTGGCAGTTCTCATGGGACTTTATGAACTCGGTAGAGGGGAGAATGCGTTGAATCTTCTCGTAAAACACGATAAACCGAAAGAAGGGGGTAATTACTTGTCGAAATGGGGAAAAACCCCAAGGATGAACTCAATCGTGCATAATGGACTGAGGTCACAGAGGATTAGAAAGTACAACGCTGGGGACGGCTAATGTGGTGATTACTTAAAGAGGTAGCTAAATAGGTGCGGGGATTGTACAGGTAGCTGGAGGTTGTTGAACGCTCGCCTCCACGTCCAGGAGGCTTCGCTCGCAAAGTGTGGTATGTAGAGATATTGCTCGCTTCGCTCGTGTGAGGAAGTTATACTGCCCACCCAACTTGGCAGAGGTTTTTTTCTGTCAGAAATTACTATCAAACGCGGTACATTATGTGGAACCACGAAAATATAGTTTTTAGAACATTTCAGTACTAACAGTACAGTCAGATGTTGAATGTTTGTACGTATTTGTTTTCCAGTTCTATTTCTTCATAGGTAGGCTATTATTTTATGACCCTAGAAGGGCGAATGGGGAAAACCCACCTGACTCGTCGAATCCCTTCACGTCTTCCTTGGGCCTTCTCGAGTCCACGGCACAATTATTTTTCTCATTTTAAACGGTTCCACTCGCAATTTGACCTACTTTCCGTCACTTTTTTCGATATCCGACTTCGGATTCAGATTCGGCGGGATCAAAGCTGTATTTCGCCCGCGAAAACCGTTCCGAAAAACGTATTTTTATGGGGTATATTTTAATCGGAAAAAACCAAGTTTTTCGGCGGACTTTCCGAGAAAACGGGTCCGTACTCTCGCATTTTTTAAACGCATTTCCCGATACTTTTTTCGCGATCCGATCGCGCCGCCGTCTTCCTCGTAGGAAAACCTACGAAACCCGTATTTTTCCGGAATTGTCAACGGCCGTTTAGAGGGGTAGGGGAAGCGGGGAAGTCCAAAAAGCGCACATTAATTATTACTTCGAACCCCCTCCCGCCCTACGGCCCATGGTTCGGGTGGGATTAAACAATTTTAAATTCGCTCGCTCCCCCTTTCGGAAAATCCCAAGAAGATCCCCCCACTCGTAGACTCCCCCCACTCAGCCGTTTGGCCGTGCATAGACACGACAGAGCGACAGACAGACGGAGTTTCATTCTTATTAATAACTAGCCGCTCCGGCTCGCTACGCTCGCCTCCACGTCCAGCCGGGGGGCAAGCCCCCCGGACCCCCCATTAAGTTGCTCGCTTCGCTCGCAACGTGTGGCATGTAGGGAATATTGCTCGCTTCGCTCGCAAAGTCTGGCATGTAGGATATGTTGCTCACTTCGCTCGCAAAGTCTGGCATGTAGGAAATGTTGCTCGCTTCGCTCGCAAAGTATGGCATTTAGGGGATGTTGCTCGGTTCGCTCGCAAACGGTAGATCTCTAAGGGTAGGTTTAACTTCTGTAGGAGATGCTGCTCGCTTCGCTCGCAAACGGTAGATCTCTAAGGGTAGGCTTAACTTCTGTAGGGGATGCTGCTCGCTTCGCTTGCTTGAGGAAGTTATACTGCCCACCCAACTTGGCAGACGTTTTTTTTCAGTTGGGAATTATTACAAACAAATTAAATCTTATAAAACTACGTGGAACCACGAAAAGTTTATTCGGGGATGTTGCTCGCTTCGCTCGCAAGGTATACCTGTATATGTGTAGGACAAAGTCCGTATTTATTATTTGAAATGGCTCTCGCTTCGCTCACAAGGTAGGTAGGTACCTATGTAGGCATACCTGCTCGCCTCGCAATGTTGTGACATCGAACCCTTCACGTCAATTCTTGAGCCTTCTCTCGTCCACGGCAGAATCATTTTAATCGCTTTGCTCGCTTCTGCTCGCAATTTGACCGAGTTCTCGTCACTTTTTTCGATATCCGATTTCGGATTCAGATTCGGCGGACCCAAAGCTGTATTTCGCCCGCGAAAACCGTTCCGAAAAACGTACCTTTATGGGGTATATTTTAATCGGAAAAAACCAAGTTTTTCGGCGGACTTTTCGAGAAAACGGGTCCGTACTCTCGCATTTTTTTAACGCATTTCCCGATACTTTTTTCGCGATCCGATCGCGCCTTCGTCTTCCTCGTTCAAAAACCTACGAAACCCGTATTTTTCCGGAATTGTCAACGGCCGTTTAGAGGGGTAGGGGAAGCGGGGAAGTCCAAAAAGCGCACATTAATTATTACTTCGACCCCCCTCCCGCCCTACGGCCCATGGTTCGGGTGGGATTAAACAATTTTAAATTCGCTCGCTCCCCCTTTCGGAAAATCCCAAGAAGATCCACCCACTCGTAGACTCCCCCCATTCAGCCGTTTGACCGTGCATAGACACGACAAACAAATAAACAGACAGACAAACGGAGTTTCATTCTTATTAATAGTATAGATAGAGATAGAGATAGAGATAGAAGTATAGGTTGTGGCAACTCGAAATAGGATACGCCGAGGAGTCTGGACGGGCCTTATGACGTACGCTAGCCAACTAAAACTATGATCATACTCAATTGAAAAAATAATAAACCTTTGTGAAATAATTTGCAGCGTTTTTCATTTATGTGCCATAGTAAAGACATAATATGTCAAAATCGAATTGTATTATGATACTTTGTTTTGAAATTTAAGCACTTGAATGAAAAGAAATTGTTAACTACGAACTTTATAGAAAGAAAGAAAAAAGTATTCTAAATTATATTTTTTGATTTAAAATAGACGTGTATTTTTCCTTTTTTCTAGTTTTTATCAACTTTTCAGCAAATATTTATGGAACTTGAGTACATTTTCCAGTATAATTTTGTCCATATGTTTTTAATGGTTTGGGTTATTATTATTCAGCTAACAAATGTAAATTTAACTATTTTAGCCGTTTTTAGCCAATTTGTGAAAGTTAAGCGTTGAGCAATTTAGTTTGCTCAAAATGTGCTGGCCAACAAACTCATCCTATCATTCGGAAAGCTTTTTTTTCTTTTTTTTTTGCAAAATAGCGGGATTTCTAATCTTAATCTTAAGGCGCGTTATCGTCTGGAATGACACATACAAACATAAATATTGTTGGGGATATATAGTATTTTAAACTGGATGGTGCCTTTGTACTCAATTGTAATTATTTTCTAAGAAAAAATCCTCGTGTTGTTTTTTCTCGAACGAACGAAACATTTATAAACTTTTTATTATTAAACGCAAATCATTTGGTCAACAAACATGTGGGGAGTTGAATGGTTACAGTAGATTTCTCAACAGTCTCCCCCCCCCCCCCCCCCCCAATTCACGGCTGGAATCGTACTGGCTTCTGAACCCTTCTTCCTATCCTAGTTGTCTGGACTTGAGCTTCGGTGGACTTCTGGGTCTCCTTGATGTCTCCTGTCCCATCATTCCCTGGCCATGTCTCTTCTTCTGCATCCACCTCCATAGGAACCAGGCCATGAAGGGGATTTCTCGTCTCCCCATCACCCGCAGTTTCGCAACCCGACCATGCCCATCCGCACCAGGTTTTACTTCTAGCACCAGTCCCAAAGGCCAATCTTGACGCTTCTTGCCCTCAGCTCCTACCAACACTACATCTCCTGGTTTTATTTCTATAGGCCGGCGATTCCCTCGATTTATTAGCAAGGCCAGATATTCATTTC
The DNA here is from genome assembly GCA_030762985.1 of Adelphocoris suturalis. NCBI lineage: Eukaryota > Metazoa > Arthropoda > Insecta > Hemiptera > Miridae > Adelphocoris > Adelphocoris suturalis. Next base: position 46,531,425 of record CM061041.1, read on the forward strand.
TGAATCTTTCCCTCAGTCCCTCTCTCAGTTTCAGAAGATATTTCAGGCGACTATTCAAACTGTGTTTCAAAATTTGGTCCAAATCTTGAACACCTGCAGCCTGAACTCCCTGTATGAATAAAGTTGGGGTGAGCGGCCTTGTCTCATCTCCTGCTACGTAAGTTAGTGGCCTAGCATTAACTGTAGCTTCCACGTCACACAGAATTGTTACAGCCTCTTCGTAGGTAACGTTAGCTCTTCCTAGGTTACGTCTCAGCAGTTGTTTCTCCATCCTGACCATCCTCTCCCAAAAACCACCCCACCCTGGTGCGGCTGGAGTAATAAAATTCCATTCGTCCGAACTCCCGCATGGTTGAGCGCAAAATGCTGCTCTCTAACAAATGCCTGAATTACGCTACTTCCCCCAGGTAGTATAACAGGATTTTTAAAATCTTCTGGCTCTTCACTGAACGATAGCCTTGTTTTTAGCCTGAGTAATCCGTGTGCGTCCCAAAACGTTTCCAATGCTTTCGAAAAAATTCTTTTCGTAATTCAATTCTTTCGTAATTCTTTCCTCCTCCCACGCTAACATTCTGAACTACTCGGAAAATTCGTTTTTCTGCCTTCCTCAACTCCTCACTTGTGAACGGCTCGTTTCTTTCTCCTTTCCTATGAGTTTTCCACCTTATCATTCTTGCAACTGTCGTGACGATTCTGACGAATTTTGAAAAAAACCGGTAGCCCATATTCTCTTCTTTGACACACTTCTACCAAAACATTAGCTTTTCCCTTACAAGCTTCCTTAATGACCTCATTTTGTTCTTCCTTGCCAAGCTCTACCTTCTCCTTCGGCCACTCCTCTTCCCTCATTAGCTATTTTGGACCTTCCCACCATCTCGACTCAAACAAAACTCTTGCTGTGCAACCTCTGGAGGGCAAATCCGCTGGATTCATTGCCCCAGGAACGTGAAACCATTGGTTTGGATTTGACGATCTATTGATCTCCGGACATCGATTTCTAAAAAACACCGACCAACCCACAGCTCCTTTTATCCAATGCAATAATACCCTCGAATCGCTCCAAAAATAGGTAGTAACAAGTGAAAACCCTAACGCTTGTTGAGCATTGCGACACATTCTGACTCCTATTAGTGCTGCCATAAGCTCCAACCTAGGGATAGATAAACCTTGCTTCTTAGGTGCAATTCTTGCCTTAGCCTGTAGGAACTGTATTTGTACGGAATCCTTAACCACCTCTCTCACGAAAATGCAAGCTGCAAATGCTAACTGACTCGCATCACAAAAAACATGTAGACTCACCCTTGCTAGTTTCCAGTTTTCAGTAGTAAGTCTCCTTCTTATCCTACACTGTGGAATCAAGTCTACCCCTTGAACCCAAGAGGTTACTTTCTTTTCTAAAGCTGGTACCAAACTATCATCCCAGTTACCATTTGTCGACCAAGCTTCCTGTAACATTCTTCTAGGCCACAAGGTATAGGGACAGATTAAACCCAGTGGATCAAAATACGAATGTATCATCGACAATAATGTTCTTCGCGTAGTACCCCTAGATCAGTGGTTGGATTATGGTTAATGAATAACTCATCATTCACTCGATCCCAATGAACACCTAAAATTGACAAAGGTTCACAATTTGTAGAACCGATCAATATTGGACCGCTTGCCCATTGTCTTAACTCGAATTTTCCTAGCTCCGTGAGCCTTTTCGATTGATCTATAAATTTCGCCAGTTCTTCCTAATTATTTAAACTTTTCGCAACATTATTCATGTAAAATTTTCCTTGAAGTTGTTAAGCCACTTCCTTGAATTCATTAGGAGAATTTTTGATATGATGCTCAATGGTCGCGTTCAAAAGGAAGGGACTCGATGTGACTCCCAAAACAACCCTCCCATGTCTATACTCAATCATTCTAGTCCTATTTTCATTCTCCAACCACAAGCATTTTAAAAATTTTCGGTGTTCCGGCAAGATACTTATTTGTAAGAAGGCATTGGCAATGTCAGCTGTCACGCCTATAGCTCCTCTAAGAAATTGAAATAGACGTTTCAATATATCCTCTATTAAATTAGGCCCTTTATTAAGCTGTGAATTTAACTAAACACCGTTATAATCTTTAGCAGATGCATCAAAAACCGGTCTAATTTTAGTCGTTTCACTAGACTCCTTAATTACTGCTCTGTGTGGTAAATAAAAATCGTCGTGCTTATCCTCCACGTCTGGTACTCTTTCTATGATGTCCAAATTGATCTACTCCTTAAAAACCTTATCATATTCTAGGAACTTACTTCCTTTTAATAAATTCCTGGTTGTTGACAACAATCTCTTTTCCGCTGATAATCTGTTACGTACTAGACCTGGCTTATGATCCTTCCAAGGCAATGCAACTTCATATCGACCCTCTTCATTTATGTGTACTTTGAGTAGATAAGTCGCCTCTTCTTTCCTCGTAGTCTCTTCATCTAGTTCGTTTATATCATTTATTCCAAGTGTTTCCAAACGCCATAGATCCTGCAACTCGAATGTGAGATTAGCCAAACCTATTAAGGTTTGTTTTGCAGCTGCATTTTTGTATGTTGGGCCCATTATTGTCCAACATAAAGACGTTTCAGTAGCCAATAGATTATTATCCAAATTCATTGTTATGCCGGTCATCAAGCTCCCTATAACATCAGCTCCGAGAAGAATATCTATAAAAGGAGGGTCTGGGCCAACATATTATTCGCTAATCTGGGCACGTAATTACATATTTTATCTTGATCAAGTACTGTACATATAAACTTTGTTGAATTATAAAGACCTTGTAGAGAAATTCTATACTTCTTATGGAATCCAACTTTAGTATCTGTCCCTCCGAACAGACTATGGCTCAAATTTTCTTCTCCCACAGGATCAAGATTTAGTTTCTTTGCCAACTCTTTTGTCATGCAGCTCCTTTGTGAGCCTGAATCTAGCAAAACCCTGACTACTTCATCTTTCCTTCTCGTTTTTATGATGACTTTTAGTGTCTGTAATAAAGTAGGACCTGTCTCATATGATAGCAAGACTGCTGAACTATCATTTCCGCTATCCTTTTCTATCTGTAACAGCCCTGTAGCTGCTGATGTCGAAGTAGAGGTCTTTTGATTTCTCGCTATAACAAATTTGGAGCACAAGATTGTGTAATGACGATCTGAACACAACATACACTGAAGAAAGTGCTTTGCAATTCAATGCTGTGTGTCCGCCTGTCTTGAGGCATACGAAGCATGCTCCCTTTTTCTTTATCCAATCTCACCTCTCACTCAGGGGCCAAATTCGTGCCTTGTAATATTCTGGCGAACGATGCATGTTGCGCTCACACCACACACAGCTATTTTCTTTACCGACTCTCTTTCTGTCTAATTGAAAGCTTGTACGTTCAGAATGAGATCTACCCCCTGGTTTGATATAAGAGCTACCGTCCCCCGGTCTGTTATCCCTTTTTGCACCATGACCGGAATGAAGAGCCGAAGCTGTGTAAGGTACCTCTCGTATTTTGGATTCTCCGAAAGCCGTTTTTGCTAACAATATTCGTTGCTCGCCCTCTACTTCAGCTTGCAGAAATCTCAGGAGTGCATCTAATTCTTCCCCTTCCCGATTCGGATGATCCTCCTTTATTTTAAGGGTTGCTCGCGATTTTTCCCACACCCTAAGAATCTCTTCTGGAAGTGCCGACTCAACTAATGGTTTCAGCATTGCTGCAAACTTATTTGATGATATTCCTAGCGATTCTAAAGCTCTCAATTGAGTTTCAAGTTTATCGAAAAGTGGTCTTATCGCTAAGCTTTGCCCGTTCTGATTTTGAAGGACAAGTGATAATAGCTCACGCAAGTATGTTTCAATCAGTAACCCATCTCTAGCGAATCTAGCTTTTAAATGTTGTACTAATCTAGGGTAACTTTGCTCTGAGGGTACGTAACTATTCACTAGATCAGCAGATGGGGAATCTGGAACCATTGCCTCGCGCAAATAGGCAAACTTGTCAACAGTTGACAAGCTGTCATCCTCATCTAACTTTGAAAATTGAGACCAAAATGCCAACCAATTTTTAATATTGCCGTCAAACTTTTTCAATTCTATTTTCGGAAGTTTCAAATTCCTCTTCTGCCTTGTATCATTTATTACATTATCACTCACTTGTGGTGTTGTACTTTGTATGTATAAATCGTACTGTACCCTCACATCCAGCACACTACTATATGCCACCTCTATATCCCGCAGCTCTTTGTCCATTTCTTCAGATGTCATTGAAGTCGTCCCTTCTGTTATTCTCGTTGTGATATCATTGTCAAGTTCTGTAATTCTTTCTGCCTGCCCTCTCAGTACTCCGGAATTTCGATGAACAGTTGGTCCATTGCCTCGCTCTATTGCCTCTTCCACGTTCCTTATTGAGTCCATCACCATCGATCGAAGAATGTCCCTTCTTCTCATTAGGCCTTCCATTCCAGTTCCAGTTTCTTAATTTGTGCGTACCTCTGGGTCCCACCAGGGGTACCAGAATTTGTTGGGCATATATAGTATTTTAAACTGGATGGTGCCTTTGTACTTATTTGTAATTATTTTCTAAGAAAAAATCCTCGTGTTGTTTTTTCTCGAACGAACGAAACATTTATAAACTTTTTATTATTAAACGCAAATCATTTGATCAACAAAAATGTGGGGAGTTGAATGGTTACTGTAGATTTCTCAACAAATATATATACATATATATTATTCACCTGAATTTTACGGCTCTACTGGAGCATTATATAATCAAAAGTTGAAAAAAAAAATATTGATGTGAATACCGCGAAACTATTTTTTATATTTCGGCTTCTGAAATCATGAAAATTTTGTGAGAAGGCTTTTTCTTCTTTCATAGTTTTAATAGAGACCGAAGCCGGAATAAAAAAAAAGTTTTTTGTGGTAATTGCAGTGTTTTTTCTCCATTTTGTGAATATATATATATTATATATATATATATATATACTATATATATATATATATATATAAATATATATATATATATATATATATATATATATATATATATATATATATATAAACAAGGGAAAGGACAGAAGGAGAGATAAGATTAATTACCTGGACGTTTCGCTTCCAGCGTTTTCAACAGACATATATCAGATCAACAGACATAACAGATATATATATATATATATATATATATATATATATATATATCCAAAATAAAAAGCGTTAAAATCCAAAAATCGTTTCAGAATGCATCAAACCGGATTTCAATGAAAGAAATTTTTGAAAATTTTGGTTTCAATAAGTTTTGGAACTGTTGAAATAGTTTCATTTTCTACAAAAAATCGCTAAAATGCAATGAAATTCACATAAAAACTAATTTTTCTCTTGATAGAATATATTACAGATGATCGATAGGTACCTACTGTTGGAATATTTACTTAACTAAAAATATTGTTCGAGGCGAGAGAAGCCTGTGTTCAGGACTCCTCATGAATGTTTAAGCTGAGGTTAAATAGTGCGCGTATTTCAATTGTTTATCTGACCGCAGTTCCCAACCGTTGGTGGTGGGTGCCCTTTGAAACAGACGACTCGTGAAAGATTTATGAGGAGTTTAACAGGGGGCGCCTCAGAAGCAATTTTCATTTGCTAGCACAGTTTTTCCCGACAGAGAAGAAACGAGAATTGCTATTTACCCCCGAAAATTCAGAGCCATTACGAGTGTTGATTCAACTTCTACGCCAGGAATTAATAAACATAATGATGAGTAATGCTCATGTTCTAACGCTAAAATGTTCTATTTGATATGTAGGGGAAAATAAGGGGGGATGTCATCCGAACTTTTCCTCTCACACTTTTATTAAGGAAGTTAGGTAGGATAGGCGTAGTTAGTGGGACACCCTGTGTAGTATCATATATTATTACTTGTTGTTAGTTATATGGCATAGTTAATTATTTTAATATTCAGGAGCTGTTATTAATTGAACGGGAAACCGGTATGCAGAAAGTTTCAAGTTGAAGATGTATAAAACTGCTAGAATACCCATTGTGGTATTTATTGTTATGTTTTTGTTTTCCTAAGTTAGGATATTCGAGATAGTTGGTTTATAAAACGGCAAGCCCCCAACGACAATCATGGGATTACTCAGTATGAGCGTGGATATGCACTTAAATGTTTATAGCTACACTAATATTTCATATGTATATATATATATATATATATATATATATATATATATATTATATAAATTAAATTTAATAGAAATTTCACAAATAGAAAGAGCTTATATATATATAAGCTTATGTTTTATGCGATACAAATATCGTTTGTAACGCAATAAACGCTTCGATTCTCTCTACCTCAACTCTCTCTCATACTTATATTTCCGTGATGCATACAAATACGTATTCGGTTACTGTCTGATACATGTTGACTTTGACCATGCAAAATTTCTGTTCTACTCCTCATTCGTGATTTATGTGACGCTGTTTTAGCTCAGTAGATATTCATGATGAAATTAAACAATCTCCTTAGTACAATTTGTTCCATAGACTTCTATGAGAATTCAAATTTGATGGATAAAAATATTATGTTTGTCCAAGAAACGAAAATCTCAAATAACTCTATTATACCTGTGCTTGAACCAACCATGAAAGGCTATTTTTCATTGGAACAAACTTAATTCCACTCAGCGATAATTTTGACCGAAATTAATAAATTTTAATAAGATACGTCAGTAAGACGGATCGCTCTTGTCGGAAAACTCCCTTTATTTGAAATTTCGGCTTTTTCCTCAACCGCATCGATCACTGTCTTGCGGTAATTTCTCAGTTCACTAAACCCATCTCCCACCGCCTCCGTCTGAACGCCGATTAGACGAGCATGGATTTTATCATTCGACGAGTCTTAAGGTCTTTCAAGTGGGGTCTTTTTAATTTGTGGTATATTCTTCGAGGTCATAATTCATTTGATAGAGTCAATATTGTATGTTCCCAACCCCATTTTAATATATACTAGCTGACCCGGCGGACTTTGTCCCCCCTAAAATACTATTCGTACAGTCATAGTTACAAATAATTTAAAAATAATACAATAATTTATTATTAAATTAAAGCGAAGAAAACTTTTAGTATAAATAATAAAGTATTACGTATAAAGGGTGAATACCGATACATCAATTAGTTTCTGTTGATGTATAGCCCAACATTTCGTAGACGTTGAAAGATACGTCGGACACTGTAAGTGATGGTTCATGGAAAACGACGATGAAAAAGATTTTGAACGTGTCTCGATGTTCAAGAAATGCTCCCTGTCGAATTTCAAATTCTTAGGATTAATAGGAGGGAATTTAGCTGAGTCAGCTGATCTGGTTGGAACTCGTCATTGCATTCGACTCTTAATGTTCTAGAAAGGCTCCCTGTCCAATTTCACATTCCTAGGGTGAAAAGGAGAGAGTTTAGCTCACTCGGCTGATAAGGAGAGAGCCCACAATATTATTCTTTTCTCGATGTCTCAGAGAGCCTCCCTGTCAAATTTCAAATCCCCAGGGTGGATAGGAGAGAATTTAGCAAATTCAGCTGATCTGGTTGGGAACGGTCATTGCATTCGTCTCATAATGTCCTGGAGAGGCTCCCTGTCTAATCTCACATCCGTAGGGTGAAAAAAGAGAATTAGGCTCATTAAGCTAATCAGGAAAGAACCCATCATTTTAATCGTCTCTTGATGTCCCAGAGGGTCACCCTATCAAATTTCAACTCCCTTGGGTGAACGGGTGAACAGGAGAGAATATTTAAATCTTTTTTCAAATTTTATGAATTGGTTTTTTTAAAGCAGTAGTACTGGTAAAAGCGTCCGGGTTCCTTCAACCTCAATACAACTTTAGCTACGTTAAAACTCAGATTGCTGCAGTTAATAAAGCGTTTTTAATATTAATTTTTGATGATCTATATTTACAAACAGCTAATGCTCTGCTCAACCCACCAAAATCGTTTTGGTATCGTTGAATTTGTTATCGAAATTCCTTTACGTCTGAAACCCACCATGATGGTATCTAAATGTCGAAGTGAATCAGTTGATGTTTATGTGGAGCATTTAAAATGAGGCAAGAAGTAAACTCGATTTTTTCATTAAAATAGTGATAATCCTTTTAAGGCTAAAAGGAGGTGAGCTGAGAAATTTCTATATATCCTATCTTTCTATCTGTTGTTCAAACGCAACTCGGTTCATAATTGTGGTCGCGCATAAAGGACATACAAACGAACATAATTTGATTTTTACTGATATAGATAACAATAAACATATTGCACACTTATGCATTGTGTACTTATGCATTGTAGAAGACTATGAAATATTAAAAATTTTCTTTTTAAATTCGTTCTGCCAGGCGGAAGATAAAGGAAGAATTTATACAAAATCGCTTGTCTTTCCGATTTCAATCCCGTTCATCACTCATTCCCACTTCTCGTTGATAGTTGAACAATAAGCGTGGCTTCCTTGTACCCGTTGCATTCTAATGTTTTATCATGATTTAGGATACATATATATGTAGTCGCTAATTAACAAAATATTTTGCATAACTTATAGAAATTGGGAGAAAGTATAAGCAATTTTCTTGAAGGAAGATGCACAAGAAGAGAAATGCCAACTTTTGTGAATGGCTACCTCTAATCCAGCAGTTATATTATTGATAGAGAACCCTGACCCATAAAAATACCTGAGATCTACACCGGAACCAAAAGAAAAATCGGCAAAACGTCTTCATATTATGGTGGCCACTGCCCATGCAGAAGTTTGAACTATTGCTAGTAAGGATAACTGCTTCATTTGACATCCCAGTTGGATGATATACCAACTGAGCTTTAGATGGTCTCTCATGAATATCACGGTTGCTGGTTTAACGAATCCTCTGCACACGCACAACTTTAGGTACCCACAGGTTGAGATTTTTACCTATCAACCTTTACAGTTCACCTATTCACCCTCTTTGGCTCATATTAGGTACACCTTGATTCGAATTTATAATGTACTTTCAACAATTAAAGCATGAGAAAATGGGTCTCAAATGAGACAATGGATGATGACATCATTGTGTGTGATCTCAACTACTGTCTCTTACACTCTCTACTTATCTGAATATTGCAAATGACCAGATGTGAGAGTTTTAGTAATAGTGAGTTATGAAATTCAAGCTCTTTCACGTTCGCACATGCAGCTTCCCTACAAGGATCTAACCTCGCAGTACCATACAGATTTACGAAACGGATGATATAGCCGAGAGACGATGTCTCCTAGTCCGCCTCCTAACTCTGGTTCTAGAAGGGGGGGGGGGGGGGTCCAATCAAGAATTTATTGTTTCGGGGACATATCTGTGAATTGAATTGCTCCCTTTTCACCTTCTCATTCCTGAAATGTGGAAAACGTCTGGAATCCCATCGCCTCCAAACCGTCGGAAGGTTGAAAGAGACGCTTCGGGCAGATCGATCTTGCATTCCTCGGTGGGATGAGAGAAGACCTTGCCGAAACCGCGAGGCTCTGTTTCCTTCTGCCGGGTCGGGACTTGGGTCAGGCAGACAGACCGCTAGATGGGTTCACCGAGTTTCCAGCTGGCTGCCCCATACCGCGGGATAGACCGCACCCCTGTTCGTCGTTCCACATCCCTGCTACTCTATGGATTTCCGTGTTACCCCCACAAGCTCGTCTTTCCGTTGATAAAGTTCAACTCTGAGCAGTTTGGTAATTTCGGGATTGACCTCGATAAAATGATAATCAACATCGTGACCATAGAAAGTTATTATGGATTCAAATGTACCAGTTCAACCAATAATTCTCCGCACTTAGTCTCTTGGTGCCCACAACAAGTTTGTGTAAACCGTTGAACTGTGACATATAGAAAAGGATTTAGAGGATAATATTGCGTAAACTGTTAAACAGTAGTATAAATTCTGAACACTTTCTTACCATGAAAGTAAAAGCCAAGTTTATAATGATTTTCTTAAGCGCATACGCAAAGACAACCGCTGATCCAGCTGCAATGCACATACTTGATTTAAATTTTGACATTGATTGAATTACACCTCATCTGGGAACCCATGAAGTAGACTTGATGGCAAATTCTCAATTTAGAATCTGATGGAATCGATCAACAACTGTGTAGACCTTGCATGCAAATTCAAGCTTGGAGTTCAAGGGAGGTATGTGCTGGCGTGACTTCCACGAGGTATCGTACTATACAATTGTAGGTACCGTTCCGTTCGAATAATCAATGTAGGCATGTTCTTTTACATTTCGTAAGCATTAAGACAACAATGGCCTTGAATGAAGGAACAAAAAAGGTAAAATTCACATGCGACGATCCCGCCTTATTCCGTTCTACCTCCATTTATGACGTGAAACCCGTTTACCGAAGCCCGGGGCAATACACCGAAACATTTATCGTTCTTCTCTCTCCCCTCCCGACGCGACCCCTACACCCTTACAGACAAACTAAATGATGATATTGTGGATGCTTCGCAAGGAAGACATTCCTCACCCCAGAGGTCCCTCACCATATTATATTCTGCTCTGTTTATTACGCTTCCGTTTTCTTTCGTTCCTCTTCACAAAACAGGAGAATAAAGCTTTTGTATTCAGCTGACGAGCCTTGAACGCTCTCGATACGTTTTCACGGTAGGATATAAAAATTTCTCCCCCGATGTGCGCGTTCTGGGTTAGTTTCATACCTCGGGGCGGTCAGATCTATCAGCGGTGAGATGAAGGAGGATAGAGACTCCCACGTGACGGGAATGTAACATATTATAAGCGCTACACGTGACCCAAGTTTGAGAGGATGGAAAGCAAATTCAGGCACCAAACTAATCCAACTTAGTAGATAATCCCAGCAAGACCAATTAGCCTTCAATTACACCAACTGCCGAATTCCTTGTACGTTCTTAAGTGTTACTAATGACTTTCTAAGCACATGTACGTGCAATCAGATTATCTCATACCCTTTCACAATAACTAAATATGAGTGAGACGAATCTTCTGCTTTCGACACCTCAAGGTACTGTTTCGTGTTTTAACGAAGAACAAATCATAATCGAGATTTTGGGGGGAATTCCTAATAATTCATTCAGGCTAGTGTTTGAAAAAACTAGGAAAGTGACGCCACAGCTCTATGCATGAGCTAAGAACCGTATCCACAATATTATTATCGATTGTTTAATCAGTTGACGAAAACAAGCATTACGATACTTCTGTATCGGATTTTGTCTCCCTGAATCACTCTCCCCCACCTCCGATAAAAGGATCAACACTCAATATCATTGTTCCACTGAACAATGAAAAACTCAGTTGTGGCAATAAGATTCCCTCGTTTACCGTTCGTTCTTTCCTTCGTCGACGGCTACCCGATGACCTGCGAATCTCCACTTCCCAACTCCTAATATAAATGGCCTGTGGCTCAGCTTCATGGTGATTCGAGCCTACCTACTCGTTCATGAGGAAGTGATTTCAGCTTTTCATTTTCATTGGAGGCGTGAATATTTTTGGCTTGCTTTTTTTGGTAGACGGTGAAAACCATATCCCTGCTAATGATTACCGTCCCAACAATCTAAGCCACATAACGTGGAATGTTCAGGCAAATTTATCGGTCATGACCTCAAAGAGACAGCAGAGTTTTTCCTCCTCTTCCAGGGAGTGGAACTGTTGTTCCTATTACACTAGTGATATCCAACGAAAGAAAGGCGACTCATAATACTGTTAACCATATCACAAAAATGTTTACCTTAAATCAATTTTTTATGGTGCTCAACAAGCTTATCAACAAAAAGCATTAAAAAAATATTTTTTCAATGTCAAATTTCAACCTGGACACTCCTCCTCTCCCTTTTTGAATGCAGTTACTCCATAATCCTCGGCGCCAACCCCCTCCTCCCCATGATATTCTCAATCCACCCTTAGAAAAAATGTTAAAAGTTCAGTCCACCGAACCATCATGAAATGTCGGGGTCTCCATTCATCGACCGGAGAAGACGCCACACATCTGTAACCCGCCATCGTTGCCCTGAATGGGTTTAAAATGGGTCAGCAGAGCGGGTCGCTACAGAGGAGTCGAGAGTTTTCGGTCTTAATTGGACCATCACTATTCAAGGGGCCGACCCCCAATTCTCCCTTCAGCCCTAACCGCGCTCCTTCTCTCAACCCATATTGCCCCATTGCGGGAATTACTGGTTTGATTCCATAAACGGCTACCCAAAAGGTCTCCACTTCACCATCTTCATACTCCCTCTGTTCATCACTTGATTTCAATATTCATAACATCGAAGGGGTTAATAACTTCCTTTCATCGGAATTATTGGGAATTCTGTGAACTTAAATTTTTATAGGTTTTCTTATCGTGTTATATCACTCATCTATCTACGACATGATATTTTATTTTTCAATAGAAAACAAGCCAAATAACTAAACAAGTCAATTTTGAATCTTTCGAATGACTTTCCTTACCTTCCTTACGTGAAAGAGAAGCATTACTTTCTATACCTTGAATGTTTTTTAAAAATAAATATAAATAAGAGACAACTAGATACCACTTTCTAAACCACTTCTTGAACCCACTTAGGATGCTATTTAACCTGGAAAGCTGAAATTCTAAATGTCGCCTCCCAGCTAGTTACTAGTTACGAGATGCCATAACTCGTTTCAAAGATATTGGCCACTTTCACTAAGAAAATTCCAGTATTACCTGACGTGAGACGGGAGCTTTTTAATAGGTAGTCATTCACAATGTAAATAAAATTCATCTTTGAGTCTCGGCTTTCATTCCATGAAGTAAATAAATTCAGAAATTTTTATCAGTAAGTGTGTTACCTGGTAACATGCTAAGAAGCCGGAACTGTGACGGATCGGAAAACGCCTTAACGAAAAGCGCCTGATAAAAATCCTAATCTCGTCGCCGTCCCGGGGTTATTATAAGGCTTATCTACGAGAATTCGCCTCGAGGGCCTGCGGCTGTGACTAATTGACCCGACAGAGAAGACCTTGGAGGGTTGCAAATGAGTCGGCAGGAAACCCCCGGTAAGGGTTGCCACCCCCTCAGAGGAGTAGCTGCCCCTACTGAAGAGATTTTCGGTGGTGAACGGTGGCTTGGGCTGTGTTTCGGTAGCGTAACGAGAGATTTCTGTGGTCCGTCGGCAGGTGTGGTGGGTGTTAAGAGGTAGATAAGAGGTGTGGTTGGAGAAGGGGGGGGGGGTAGATGTTAATTACCGGGTGTCGGATATAATTGTTTCCCTAAAAGGGATTTAGAGGCGAGTGGGATGTGGTTTGCAGAGGGGATGCGTGTGATGGAACTAATATGAAACAGTCACGCACAACGCGTACCGTATATTATTGTGTAGAAATATCATTGTTCAACTACCCGATCAACGGTGCGTTGCCTTGATCATTTTCTTCGCCAAGCAGACATTTTTATTTAGATTTGTTGTTGTTAAAGGTTTTTGAAACTGTACCTCTATGGTGATTTAGTTCGCTTAGTTCAAAGGATAATCTTTTCCCTATACTCCAAATTTGATATAGAGATCTAAATTTTGATAATTCAAATAAAAAATAAAATAAATATTTCATATAACATTTTAATACTAGAATTCTTTTATATATATATATATATATATAGAATGGTGACTTATTAACACCCCCTCATTCCACATTACTTTGTTTGTATCAATGTGTTTTTGAGAAGAAATTCCAATTTTAACTTCCCTTAATTTTTGCGCAAGCTGGGAATGTACACCAATTCTGTTTCGAAAGCTCGTATTCTTATAGCCGGATCCAATTCTACAGGGAATTTTGAGAAATCAGTGTTGGGGAAAAAGTAGTTAGACTAATTACTACAACTAAATTAGTTACTACAATGGCGAATAATAACTACAACTAATAATCTATTAGTTATTATTTTAAGAGTAACTAATCCAGTTATTTGATCAGTTACCACTAGTAACTAATAAATAATTTAGTTAACAATTTAGTTACTACTAGTAACTAATAAATAATTAGTTTATGTTCGTTATTCGCGTGAATAACAACTAAAATGATTAGTTTTTAGTCGTTTGCACGAATAATTACTAATTGGTAACTAAATATGGTTCCGAATTTACAGGTAGGTGGCTCAAATACTGTTTTTTTCTCCCCTCAGATGACATAGCTGTAACATGATTATACGAGCAATTTATAAATATATATATAAATGCGTCAAAATATTGAAAATATTTGGATTTTTCGGGTGAAAATACTGCAAACACTAATTATTATTGTTGTTTTACATAAAAACTAGCACATTAAGTCATGTTGCGTGATCAAAATTCCCCACTACATTTTGACTGGTTTCGATTTTGATGTTTTTGACGAGAAAAGAGTTATCTATTAGTTACTATTCGCACGAATAATTACTAAAAACAAATTATTTATTAGTTACTGGTAGCAACTGAATTTTACATAACTAAATTATTTATCAGTTTCATTGCGTTTCATTTCTGGTCAATTCTTTGGTGTTTTTCCTAGTCAGTGTAGCAAATATCAATAAATGAACATCATTACGAGGTTTAGCACCAAAAAATACTCTAAAGCCTTGTATTACATGTATCGATAAAGTATCTTCAATAACTCAATAATTGCACTTTTAGAGCGGAATTGCGCACTTTTGGAGCGGAATTACGCCCATTTGCGTTTTTTATTTATTGATATTTACAACACCAACTTGGAAAAATACCGAAAAATTTTCCATAATTGCACTTTTCTAATTTCCACAAAGCGTACGTACTAAAATGTAGGAATTTCGGGGTTTTCACAAGTAGTTTGTATTGCAAATATCAACAAATGGACATTATTAAGAGATTCACCACGAAAAAATATTCCAAAATCGTGGGTGACATGTGGAAATTTAGTATCTTAAAAAACTCAGTTGTTGCACTTTTAGAGCAAAATAGCGCTTGTTTGTGCACACCTAAAAAACCGGGGGAAGGATCACTTCTTCATAGAATTCCACGTAGAATTCAAATCTGCAATAAAAAATGGGGGTTCTCGTCTAAAAGAACGAAGTTGATGTCTATCGCGCACGTTTGCGCACGTGCCCAATGCGCAATTTCGTCATTTTCGAGATCTTTACAAAAAAACATTAAGATTGAAAAATACAACTATTTTTAACCTATCATTAGCGATTTTAGGATGGGGGGAGGAATTTTTGGGGCCGTCTGGAGTGATACATACATACATATATATATATATATATATATATATATATATATATATATATATATATATGGTAGGTGTTATCCATTTGAGTTGATTTGCACATAAAATATAGCTGCCTAGACACATTTTTCATCTTTCCAGGGGACAAAGTACATATAGGAACAGTAATCCACCTCGCAACTTGAATATCCATCTACCATCTCCCTCAGTTCGACTGTCTGAAATATTGTGGGGCCCCTTTACTAGTAGACCAAATTTCATAATGTTTTATATCCCAAATTGGATTTTAATTATGAAATTTTCAAATTTCTTATTTCAATTCAAAATTTTTATTTCAAAATTTTTGGAGCCATTGCAATAGCTTTATTTTTTTGGAAAATTTCCTTTTAAAAAACCGCGCATAACAAATTTTGCGAGTAAATGAGCACTTTTGTTAATCCCGGAAATCCGGGTGGTGGATCACTTTTTAATGAGAATTTCAGACAAAACTCCTTTTACAGATCCCTTGTGCTGTCATACTAGACAAGTATGAAGGACATACTCCATTCTAGGCTCAGATGACGGCATATACTCATGAAACCTTAAACTCTTCGTTCTGTAAAAAAATCCGACGGAGCAACGTGGGCTGACTCGTCTTTTAAAAAAAAGCATAAACGTTAGAAACTTATGATTGTTGAAAGTCACTGTTTGTCCCGGTTTTTTTCCATAGCTCGCATCAAAACTTAATTGTGAAACTCGAGAATGGAGCCTAAATAAGATTCCCAGTAGAGCACTTTCCCTGAAGTCAAGTCAACTCGGTCTCGAGGCCGGCCCAAGGAGAAGAGGTCTAAAATAAACTCATTTCCTTTCAGGACCGAGAAGAGGGCGGTCTGTCGGACTCCCTGAAGGGCCGAATGGGGTCTGCGAGAAAAGGGGATTAAAAAGAGAAAAAATAAATACGGAAGAAGATCGAACGTGACACGAACTTTCCTTGCCCTCGAGGTTTTGAGGGTCGGGAGCTCGGCGGTTCCGGAAGGAAGAAAACCCTCTTTTTATGCAAATTGCGAGGTTGCGAAAGTCGTCAATACGATTATTAAAAAGGAGAATGAAGTCGGAGGAAAAGACGGTGAATCGACCGTTTTAATCTAGGGTTCATTGATCAAAATTCGCGGAATCCCCCCACAGAACATTCTCAAACTGTATTTAGAAGTAGGGTATGCTTTATGAATACAACTTGATTTTAGTTAATAAAATGTGTTGAGTTTGAAGGTGGAAGCTAATATTTATTAGACCCCCCCTCCAAAAGCGTTTTGAATATACCTACCTACTTACTTAAATATCGTTATACTGATATCAGGGGACTAGTAAAATGTAGATGTTTTAATTAGTTGCATCAATTTTCCCTCTGCAGGTGCCCATATCCACGCAGGCATATTGATGTCAACCTACGAATTTGCAACTTGAAATGGACCTCCTTTATAATATCAAGAATTCTTTATCAGCTCACGTTGATCAGCTGTGAGGCATTTGAACCTATGTATATTCTTTCCATTTCTATCGACGATTTATTTAACATTTACTGTGAAGGATAAAATTGCGGGGTCTTGTAACTGTAAAGGTGTTAACCCTTTTGGGAGGCACGATGCGTCATGTTCTGATCATTTATTACATATAGGGTTTTTAGACCAATGATTTGCGTAGAAGGGCTACCTACCACAGAAACAATAGACCATTGTGTTATAATTAGAGCGTTTTTCCACCTAGATATGGAAAATTTGCCACTCTCTGGCGTATAGACCGTAAACCAATGCAACTGCAATGGAACAATGTTGAGGAGGGAAGCCTGTGTCCAACCAAATTAGCTGAGCTCTGAGATTTTCTCTATTTTCTCTTTAAGTCTGTTGTATAAAGATGATAGAGCGGTGAGAGTTTAAACATGAATCCTACCATCATTACTTCATGTGCTGAGTTTCTTACTGTGTTATACCTGTGAACAAATCGATTGGTGCCCCGCTTTGTATGGCAAACATAATTACGTATACTCAAGGTGTCCTCTAAATTACCCCTCTTCCCCCCTTCCTTACGTTTTTCAT
Source organism: Adelphocoris suturalis (assembly GCA_030762985.1). Taxonomy (NCBI): domain Eukaryota; kingdom Metazoa; phylum Arthropoda; class Insecta; order Hemiptera; family Miridae; genus Adelphocoris; species Adelphocoris suturalis. Next base: position 46,548,710 of record CM061041.1, read on the forward strand.
AATTTTTGAGATATCGAAGTGAAAGTTGGAGAGTGTTTTGGAGTGCTTGATACTAAGTTTCAAGGGGGAAAATCGGGAAAAATTCCAACTTTTTTGGACTACCCAAAAAAAGTTTTTAGATCCTCCTCATTTTTTGCCAAGTGACACCTCATTCTAAAGATTGTTTTAGCTTCGGACACTATGGTAAAACCAGAACTGCCATGCTCATTCCTTTCTCGTAGTGACGCTGATGAACTATTAAGAAACGCGTTTTTTCGTGTTAAGAAACGGCATGATTGTGTTTTAGCCTTGGCATCTCCTACCGAAAACGAAACGTTTATATATACGCAAAAATGAGTCGCAACAATTTCTAATGATTTCCGCCTACAACCGAGTCGTTGCTAAGGAAATGGTACAATTAGTCATTTTTCATCCCACAAAATTCGTTGACTTTTCGTTCGAAAGCTCTCGATTTATCCAACTATAATATGTTAACTACTGCAAAATGCGTGGCCAACAACCTGAGTTATGAATAATTGATATTGTGAACATGATTGCAACCGCTTATTAATTTCTGATGATTTTATTGAGCTGGTTGTGTATGCACTGTGTAATTAAACTTATAGCTGATTCTTTTCTCATGATGCCTAGTGTTAAAGAAAAATAGTATTTAACAAGTATTTATTTTACAAATTTTGAATTTGATATTTTGAATTTCGTCTCCCTGAAGAAGCCTCTGTTCCTGGAAAGAAATGTTGGAGATTGATTAAAAAACCAATTCAAGGACAGAAAGACTTTTTTTTTCGTAGTTATAGAGAAATACTGACAAAAGAAGTGATTATTGTATTTCATACCTTTACATTGTTGATGTTATTCCTTTGGCCCACAAACCTTTAGTGAAAATAGTTTTTTAAAGCACAATGTTCAGTATTATTTTTATCCAGTTCATCATAAAGGCTCCTATTTTCAGTAAAACTGCGTATATTCATAGTTCAACAGCGCCACTCTGAAAACGGAATGAGATGTCTCAATTCTGGTTTCACCATCTTGCTCAACGCTAAAAACATGTGTGTCACTCGGTAAAAATGGGAAACAAGTCATCCACGCTCCAATACCCCCCCCCCCCCTCCCCCCCTATCATCATATAATCATATGGGCAGTCCAAAAACATTTGGTTTTTTTTTTCTTTTTTTTTAAACGGGTTGAAATACTTCTTTTATCGCAGTATTATCTAGAAAATAACTTGGAACATGTAAAAAGGGTACGTAGATATTTTACTGCACACGTACTCCATAAATGCTTTCCAAGAGTCACTTTGATGACTGAGAATTTTTAGGTATTGTTATGGTAGAAGGATTGATATTGGGACAACCTATATTATATTGCAGTATTGTATAGATTGTAGTTGTTAACATTTCAAGACACATGAGAGTCTCTGAATAGGCCGAACGAAGATTCATCCAGCGAATCAGCATTTTCGTCCGTTCAACTTTGAGAAATTCAAGTTTCCGGATCAGAATATTTCTGATTTCGTTTAAAGCCAGTAACACTCAGGTCGAAGGCAAAAATGTTTCCTTTCAGAATTCTGTATCGCTTTCGAGTTTGCACAGCTGATGAAAACAGAGAAAAAGGGTTGGTGGGGTGAAAAGGTTTAGAGTTATCGAGTTATGATAATAGTCCAAGTTTCCGGTTTTCCGGTCTTAACCACTTTCTGCCTCCACATCGCTTTACTTTAAAACGCTTCGCGAAACCGGAAAACCCCCGACCGGAAGGAGCCGCGGGGAGCAATACTCAAAGTGACGAGATGGACGGGGAGAGGACGATTCAACTTCCGGACGATTTCCCTTCCCCTGGCCCCTCCTATTCTCCCTTTTAGCCACCATTCTCCGATTCCCCCCCGAATTTCTCTCTCACTCGTTAAGCGATATTTTCCCTTCGTCCTCCATTCGGCTAATTTGTTTCAACAAACTCGGTCTGTTCCTTCAGCTCCCCGATGGAACAGCAGGAGCGTCTCCATTGAAGAAATAGTTGAGGAGGCAGTTCCGCTAACTTAATTCTTCCTCAAGCAGCTTAGTTTCATCCAACTACCTCCTAAATGAGGAGGGCAAACTTCAAACCCCCTCAACGAAAACGCTTGTTCTTTACCGATCTTATTAATACAAGAATGTCTATTTGTATGAAGGGAATAGTAACGTACTGGACCAACAATCACGAAATTTGGCTCAGAAATCATAAATTGACCGGAGATGTGCCTTACTTTAAATCAATCCAAATCAGGTGAAACGAAGGAGATGTAAAAACGCTGCAAATTATTACTCAAAGGTTATTTATTGCATATCGGATAGCCCTTCTAAGTACATAGAACACTTATTGTCTATAATTACCTAGTAAACGAATTCTATTATAGGTAGATTATCTAAATATAACTGCATACGCGTAGACGCCCACTGAGGAGAAATTAATTATACAGCATCCAAAATGCGAATTGACAAACAAATAAAATAAACAATAATAATAATAAATGAATCCGTCCGTCCGCCGTATTCCATCTAGAGCTTTTCTTCAAAACTACTGGACCGAAATTGGGTCAAAAATCACTTTTGGGGTCTTGTTGGTCTTAGATGCTCTGCGTCAATTTCGGTCAACACTCAAGGGTCGAATGTAAGGGCTGAAATATTCAATAATCGAGATCTCGAAAACATTCAAGATAACAGTAATATGTTGGTTTATTATTTTCAATCCGTTGTCATTGACCAAGAAAAAAATTTAATTGTAAACGGTCATAGTTTACAAATGTGGTCTAGTTGGTCCGAGAACCTCGACACCCGTTTCGATCAATCCTGGAGGGTTAAAATTACGTGCAGAAATCTTTTCAAAATCGAGATCTCGAAAACATTCAAGGTAACAGTAATATGTTGGTATATTATCTTCAATCCGTTGTTATCGACCAAGAAAAAAATTTAACCTCCCCTCCCTTCCCCCCGAAATTTGTTGATTATGTTTCAAGATGCATAAAATCCGAAAATCAAAAAGGGAAAAAAAAAACCCGTCTGCCCACTGTCTCTGCCACCACAGATATTCTCCGAAACTACTAGGCCGTGGTTTATTTAACTTCGGCCATAGTTTACAAATGTGGCCTAGTTGGTCCGAGAACCTCGACACTCGTTTCGATCAATCCTGGAGGGTTAAAATTACGTGCAGAAATATTTTAAAAATCGAGATCTCGAAAACATTTGAAACAAACCATTCATAGTCAACATGAGAGCAGGTGGAATATAGTAAAAATCGCTGTATAAACTACGATGATTATATCAGCGGATACAGTTCCAATAGAATTTTCTAGTCATAAAATCAAGTTTACTGCTACCTATATCGTTGGACTTGTAATTTTGTCGATTATAACAGTTAATTTTTGAAAATATCAAACCAAAAGAATCCCAGATGAATCAGCTATTCTCAAATGGTTCAATTATGACGCACTCATTATTAATATTTATTTTGATGTTATAGTCATAACTCATTGTTGAGGGTGGTCAATGAAGCATCCTTCCATTCGATATTGTGTTTCTCTACCAACTTGTTTCGATCCTTAAGAACCCGGACGAAGAGCAGGGATCCTCGCCCTTCGAGAAATAATTGAGGGGGATGTTTCAGAAATTTAATCAGTTCTAAAGCAGCTTCATTTCCCCCGACTGTCTTTTGAATATGAAGGGAAACTCAAGGGAGCCCTCCAAATAGAATGACGCATTGAAATGACAAGGCGCTTGAAAGTCATCTAAAACTAATTTTCTACCACTAAGATACGCATACAAGCCTAAAATACGACAACATAGTAGCAATCCATTTGCACTTGACTCCGATCAACATGAGAACGTGTTTTAATGGTCACCATGAATATAAATAAATGTAAAAAGATACTGACAACATATTCACTAGCTACGTCTATATCTACCAGAGGCTGCAATAACGTGCGTTGACCTGGACAATTTATGGTCTCTGTAACTCATTGTTATTGCAATATCAAGATTGCAAATCCATGATCATTTATTGTAAAAATTCAATATTGAGAAAGATAATAATTTAAAAAGGATATTTCGATAACTAATTAATAAACAATGACCTGGATACTACTCAATAGCCCACACCAACGTACACACACACACACCAACGCACACACACACACACACACACACACACACACACACACACACACACACACATTTTTCGATCTGTTCTTTCGCCAAAAAATCAAGCACTCCAAAAGAAAGGATGAGTTCGTGGGCTTGCACTTTTTGGCACAATGAATTGGTCGGCCCGTAAGGATAACACGTAGTTTCTTTTAGGTTCAGGCCATTCTCCATGTGCCTTTACAGGTCCAACTAACTCAGATAACCCACGAATAATATTTGAATTCCCAACTCTAACTAGTATGGGAGGGTCCTGTGGGACATCTTCGAATACTCAAAGAAGTTGAGGACGCTGGTGAGCTGCGTATGTCAAAAAAAAAAAAAAAAAAAAAAAAAAAAAACTCACTATTACTCGAATAGTTAAGATCATTGTATAAAAACACATAATATGGATCATTAAACTCGACATTATCAGATCATGTTTATTTACATGATGGCGACCCTCGGTCTTTTATACCTGAAATCAATTATATTGAAGAAGAGATGGATTCTATCTCTTCTTCAATATCATTGATTTCAAGCGTAAAGGACCAAGGGTTGCAATTATGGGTGGAAACTATGTCATCTTCTCCCAGGAGAGCTCTTCCTACCCCCGAAATTGGAATCTTCTACGTGAAAATGGCGCTATGACATCCTGAAAAGTAAATTAATGAATCAGGAAAAAATGTAGAAACATCCGAGGGACCTTTGGTTAGTTATCCGTTGATGCGTTCCAGGGGACCCCTAGTTCATTGAAGAATAAGTTACGTTCAATACCAGGGAACAAACGAAATAACTGGGGAAATAAATACTTATTTACGTGATCTTCGGCAGAAGGGACTGGGAAGAACAGTTACCTGCAAATTTATTTATACCCCTCAGAACCCTCCAAATATTCCCCAGTGGTCCCAGGGGTGGGTCTCCGGCATCAACTTTAATTTGATAGAAATTTCACAAATAAATTAATCCTAATGCTATTATCCTTTGTCCTGGAATTCAGAAACATGCCATCATTCTTCTACACAATTTTGAACTCATTTTAATGGAATTATCAAAAATTTTTTTTTCTTCTTATTTGTAAAATTTCTATCAAATAGGTTTATATGGTTAACATAGTTTATATAATAATGTCAGTTATTATAATATATAATGTATATGTCATTCTAAACGATAACTCTCCTTAGGATTCCATTCTTTTGCAAATAAACTATGCATTCCAAAGAAGAGGGAAAAAAAGAGTTTGTTGGGCGATACTTTTTGATATAAAAGAAGGTCACATTTTAATATACGTGCTGAACAAAATAACAAATTATTGCAAAATGAAGCTTAAAAACAATTGAAATAAGCAAAAAATTGTACTGAAAAATGTATTCAAACTTCATGTGATGAAAATCAATAAAAATAAAAATAGTAGTTCCAAGAGTCTGATTTTATAGCAGACTATTGTTGAGAAGGTGATTTGTTCAGATAGTTAGTTATAGGTAATATCTGTGCACACTAATTGCTCAAATTTCAAAATAATTAAATAGTTATACGATCATGCAGGATAACTGGTATCGCTTTTCATTGAATTGCTATTGAATGTTGTCAGTATGTTCTAAATTACCATTGCAAACGCTATTTCCATTTCTCCTCTTCTACTCAGAAGAGGAAGATGAGGTTTTATTTGGGCGAGATCCAACTACGTAGGCTCGAGAGCCTCCGTGGCGGTAGTGACTGACGGAAATGATCTGCTGATAGGTTCGGTAGGCGGTTGGGATGGCAGGCTGATGGTTCGAGGATAACAGGATCAGCGGCTTGCGGGCGCGAAGCTGAGTGGGCCCTGCGAGCTAATCACATTGGGCGAAGCTAAATTAACAAGCAGTTGCAATGCAGAGATAAGTTTTGTTATGCGGTCCAATGAGCGAGAGGAAAGTGATTTTCTGATGAGAGGTGTTTCTGCAGCCTCAAAAAAGAGACGAGTCTTAAGGTATACGTTGATTACTTGATTACTGATTGGTCGAATAATTACGTAAAAAACATAGGTATACCCAAGAAAAACTCTGTTCTACCTTGAGACATCATGAATTAAACCAATTACGAATTTCATCGATCGAAACGAGGAGTCATAAATTAGCATACAGTGTGTAGGACACCGACTTACGTCAAAAATTCATTTATAGGAGAGGCATTCCGAACTTAAATTTCCGATACACAAATTTTAAATCCACTTTAATTTAATACAGTATCAAATCGATTGAGAAACAATCTTAGAAACTCACCACAAATTAGTGCGCAGTGGTTTTCTATTTCTAGCTCATTACTGATTACGTGGTTTCTCGCCATTCACTCTAAAATTAGGTGTTAAAATCATTAAAATTTTCAATATTGAAAGTGCTCCACGATCCCAACCGCATTATTTTCGCTTGGCCCTTCAGAGTGACTTGGACTCCATAATGGCACGGTGCAACTTGAACGATTTGAGACACAACCCCACCAAACGCTGCTCGATTTCACTCACCGGCTCTCGAAGTTATCTCCAATATGTCTATTCCATGCAGGGTTATGACCTGAGGGAAGAGGAGACAGTTCGTGACTTGGGAATCATATTGGACCCGCAGTTACACTTCGGGCGACATATTGACTTTAGACCATCCAGAGCAATGAGGATTCTTGGCTTCTTGAAGCGAATTCTTACCGTACTTAAATTGAATTATCATAATTAATATAAATTTGCGCATGCGGAAACGAGTATCGGCACTGCCTTCAGATACAGCGTCACATGCTTAGGTATCTCTTCACTGAACTCCTAACAAAAGAGAACAAAATAGAATTCAGCTCAATCCGCTGATTAGGAATAAGCTAATCATTTCAACTGTCCCTCAATGTCCCAGAGAGTCTCCCTATCAAATTTCGACTTCCTAGGAGAGAATTTAGCTGTCTCAGCAGATTAGAAATGAGCCAATCATTTCAATCGTCTCTCATCGTCCCAAAGAGTCTCCCTATCAAATTTCGAATTCTTAGGATGAACAAGAGAGAATTTAGCTCACTTGTTGCGTCCTGGGTCAGTCATGAAGCTGAGAAAAGTCGTATTTGTCAAGAAAATTTAGCAATGGAAAGGGTGGAGACGACAAGTCTACTTTTGTGGGTTCAAGATAGCACAGATATTTATCAATAAATTATCAATGATGGCCTCGACAAAAAATATGCTTTATCTCAATTGAGCTGTGATATCTCTAGTCGAGTTGAGGTACAGCATGTGAATTTTCTTCGTATTCAAGACAGATCACTTGGCCTGAACCTTGATTGACCGGAAGACAAACGGATCAGAACGGGCTTCAATTCATTCAAATGCATCGAAAATTAAATAAGAGTTGGAAATGGATTCTGAGTTGAACATTTCCTAAACTTTCCATTACAGAAAGTTTCGTACTACTAATACAGCTCCATATCGTACCCAAATTCAGCCAACTATTAGAGAAGAGTAATTTAGTTGCAACTGTTGCCATTTGGAGTGAAGGTACTCGTGGGATGGAACTACGCTTAGTTTCAAGCTTACGCAGGAGAAGCGAAATGACTTAGGAGCCCTCACATAACAACAGTAGTTAAGTGTGTAGTGTAGGTACCTGCCATCTCTCAAACTCCTTCGAGACGCTCAAACTGTTGATAGTGTTCTTGAGACGAGCGTTTCCGCGAGCAAAAACGTAATGAATAAAGCGGAAGCGGAATGGAGACGTCTGTCGCGCTAATCTAAACGGCTCTAGGTGATTCCACTGGGTGTAAAGTTACTAATTGGATTTCCGTTGAAGACTGAATACTTCATTACCTGAAGCTGGCTGGTGTTCTCGAATGTATCGTGTACGTTTACGATCTACCCTTTTGTCTTCCTCGGACTACATTCCCTGACGTTATATGAGAAATGGAGGGATAACCTTCTGATGATTGTGTCATTGAAACTCATAATTTGCCTATAACTACCAAAGCCAGAGGAATTTTCAGAGTGCCCTAGCGACATCCCACAAACTAGACGTTCCATCCCCTACTCAGTTGCGAAGTATTGTGGTTGTTCATCCCCTTCTAAGGGTCCCCGTGGCCGAATGGCAACTGATCTTGGCTATCCAGCAGAGGGTCTCGGGTTTGAATCCAATACGGTACTAAATTGTTTGCTTCGTATTCAACCTCCGAAACATATTTTTAAATGACATTCTTATCTATTTTGTCAACTAATCAGTATTTAACATCAAGACCATCAACCAAACTATACACGTATTTTGAGCTGTTTGACCAACTAATATTTATTTTACTTTAAGAATTTCCTATTAGCGAGGGACACGAGCGGGCGCATCGGCATGGCAGCTGCGTCCAGAAAATCGCCTTATCAGCACATGAAGTCGCCTTGTTTCCGACGTAGGTTAAGCAGATATCCCATTTATAAAGCAAATCATCATTAACGACTCTCATTATCGATAGAAATCATTTAAATATGTCTTGGACCTAACATAGTGAGGAACTTTCAGCAGTTGGGAGTTTAGCGAATTTTCGTAGAAAATAAAGCTATTGCAATGGCTACACAAAATTTAAAAATAAAATTTTCGAAAATTTTGTTCACTGAAATCCGCTTTGAAGTAATCTGAAAAGAATCTTAGAGTTTGACGCTTTTCCATGTGTATATATCGGTCTTTCCTGACGATAACTCTCCTTAGGATTTAGATAAAAATTCCATTCTTGCGCCAAAAAATCAAGCTTTCCGAATGATTGGATGAGTTTGTTGGCCAGCACTTTTTGAGCTCATTAAATTGGTCAAATTTCAGAAAATTTGCTAAAAAAATAACACTAAAAATGGCTAAAAGCGCCTAAAAATTGTTACATTTATATTTTTATAAGAATTTTAGTCAAAAGAAGTTAATCAACCATGAAAGAGAACAGAAATAATGCACGCACAATATTATGCTAAAAAATGTACTTAAATTTCATTATTATTTCAGTCATCATTTTAATTTCATTATGAAAAATCGATGAAAACTGCCAAAAAATCTAGAAATCCTAAATCTTTTTTGAATTACTGAATATTATTTAGAACGAGTTTATTTGCCATAAAATTGGTGGTTAATGATTTCTTTGCACTCAAATTGCTCAAATTTCGAAACAATATAACATAAAGTAATACGATAGTTGACGAAAATTCGCTCACATGCTACTTGACTGGAACATTTTTTCATACTTCTGAGTTTTGATTCGGATTTAGCGCACTTTAAAATCACCTTGTATCAATTTTCATCTCAGAAGGAGTTTGGCAAATTAACGGGTAGGAATGCGTGACGTAGTACTGCAACGAGGCTGAGGGTTCCCCGAGGCGGGCGGGGCACAATGGGAAATACGTGGGAAAAATTCGATTTTTCAAGAAAGGTAATTTTTATGATTCATTAATCGTTTCTTTTGTAAATTAATTGTAAAACCCAGAAATTATCGCCATTCATCGATTAAAATAAATTAAATACTGTAGCTTATTATCCAAACCTGAAATTTAGTGAAAATAGGTAAGCCTAAGGGTAGTTTTCACACGATCTATTCACAGTCAGAATTTTTCAAGTTTGATAAGTACTTCACTTGTGGGATGTGAATATACACAAAAGTAATAATGCATTGATTGGGCAGAAAAAAAAATCAGGGATGTAAATATTTTTAAGAAAAAAATACACAATTTTGGCTATTATTTTTGTTCTCATCAAGGCTCAAAGACTAGCAAAGTTCGGCAAAGTTTAGCCGTTATTTTTGGCGAATACTACATATTATATTGTAAGGATCAGTTTCCCGCAATGAACGCGTCCGGAACCGTGCGGATGCGACTTTTATAGCTATTTGAAGAGGGAAGGCCGCAGTTGAAAACCACTCAATAACTCACTAAAAACAGTAAAAATTGCCAAACTTTTTTTCATGAAATAGCGATTCTACGCAGAATAATGTATTTATACCATTAACTAAATCAAAAGAAAGTCTTATCACACAATTTTACAAAATTTTGCAATTTTTTGTGCATAATTTGAACATTTTTGAAACAAAACAAATTATCCTAGTTTTGGCCTGAGCATTTTATTGTGTGTTGAATTCAGGTTGTATGAGTCATTTTTTATCACATTTTATGTATTTTGGGCCCTCTCTCATGTCAGAATGCGCGCTTATGGTCTTGCTGCATGACTGGAAATTCTCTAAAACGTTTTTACTTTATTTTCTGATGTATATCTTTTCTTCCTGAATTGAATAATTCTCAATTCATTCTCAAATCAATATGACGATCCGTTTTCAAGATACGGTGTGTAGGGGATATGAATGAAAACTCCCGAAATAACAGAACTATTACTAAGTACTTTATTGAACTCTAATTTTGTACACAACAGAAAGCTAAATCAATCGTATTGTAATAAAAACCCGACTGTCCGTAAAAACTCTTCGTTCCCGAAATTCAACTGTGCAGTCCACTTTTCATCTGGCGGGGAAAGCCCTCGCGACGGACGAGTCCATTATTAATTCTCCTAGAAACGACAATAATTACCTAGGTACTCTGCTACGATCCTACATCTCGGCCATTCTGACCATCCATACGGCCCGTATGGGTTGCCCACGGTTTCATATACTCTGAGCATGTGGACGTGGTTCTAGGGCCTCCTGGGTCTTCTTCTGCGACAACATCATAGATGTTTCCGCCTTCTATCTTGGTGACTTTGTAAGATCTAGCAAACTTCGGTTTCAACTTGGTACCTAGCTGAATTCGTATGATTGCAACCAAATCTCCGAGATTGTACTGTCGAGCAGTCTTTCGCCTTGAGTCGTAGGCCCTTCTGTTCTCATCCTGTATTCTCAAAATCTGAGATTTCGCTTCTTTCCTTGCTTGCTCCTTCCTATCTTCTTATTCTTTCAATTCTTGCTTCTTTCTCTCTTCTGCTTTTATCCGTGCTCGCTCCTTCTTATCTTCTTCGTCTTTCAAAGCTTGCCTCTCTCTCTCTTCTGCTTTTATCCGTGCTCGCTCCTTCTTATCTTCTTCGTCTTTCAAGGCTAGCTTCGCTCTCTCTTCTGCTTCTATCAAGACTTGCGTCTTTCTATCTTCTTCGTTTTTCACGGTGATGATAATTTCAGCATTTTTAGACGTCGTCTTGTTGGGGCGGTAGCTAGTGACCATAGCTTCAACTTTTCTCTTCATCTCTGGAGAGATGTTTTCTCTTATATCGATCATAGACGTCGTTTTTTCCCCACAATTGATAGAGAGAATATGTGGTTTGGCTTTCTCTATCAAAATTTTGTCTGGGGTGACTAACAACACGGCTTCACACAGAAGGTCTTCTCCAATTATGACAGATGGTTTCATGGTATTGTCCGGCACCACATGAATAACAGTGTCAAAATCTTCCCCATTCAATTTTACCTTTGATCTGAACCGTCCAACCGGGCTAATTGCTTCTTCATCAAGTTGGGACTACTACCGGTGTCGATCAATGCATCGAACTCATAACCAAGGATGGTCGCCGTCACCATATTTCGCTGTCCTACAAACTGAACAGGTCTAGTAGGGGCTTCTCGACATTCATGACTTTTGTGCCCAAACGCGTTGCACCGGAAACATTTGGTGCCCCTCTCTTTATGGGGACAATCAGAGCTGGAGTGGGATCCCCTCTCCCCACAGTTATAACAACGCCTCTCATTGGAATAATGTCTCCTTTCGTTGTAGGATTGTCGTCGTCCACATTCCTGTTTGGTCTCCTTTGCTGTAGCATGCTCATCCCAGCTAGGAGCGGTCTGTTTATTGGTGTTCCCTTTCATCTTATCGTAAATTCTGAGCTTTGCCTTGAAATCGGTTATTGTGACTGCTCCATACAACACAGATTTGTAAGCTGAAGGGTCTGATATACCGTCAATTACGTATTGGATGAGGGACTCGTCGTCAATTGAACCTCTGCTCGCTATCTCTCTCATCCTGATTAGGTATTCTTGAGTGGACTCGTTTCGTTTCTTGGGGCGGTTGGCAAGCTCCTGATGTAGCTCTCGACTTGTAGCTTTTTTCTGAAACTCTTCCCTTAAGGCCTTCTTCAAACTCCTCCATGATGTAAAAACCTCAGTTTGAGCAAAAATTTTTGCCAAGCCTTTCAAGGATTTTTTGGCGAAAACCAGTTTTTGTAAGGCGCTGAGATTGAGTAGAGTCACCACTCCTTCAAACTCCTCAATCCATTTGTCGACAGAAAAATTGTCCTCACCCGTAAAACATCGTATCATCCCCTCAATATCCTTGAAAGCAACATCGTTTCGTTTTGTCCTTCTCACGTTTTCTACTGTGCTACTGGCGGATGATTCACTGGCGTCATCGTCTTCCTCCCTACTCTTGTCGTTAGCCCCGTCGTCTCCCTCGTCTTCGTCGTTGGCAGCATCGTCATCTCCCTCGTCTTCGTCGTTGGCAGCATCGTCATCTCCCTCGTCTTCGTCGTTGGCAGCATCGTCATCTCCTTCGTCTTCTCTACATCTTACTTCGTCTAAAAACCTAGCAGCTATTAGGCGTTTAATAAGTTCGGTTTTCTTCCCCGTCGTCTTCAACTTACGAGTCTTGAGCTCCTCCTTTAAATCTATAACTTTCATCTGAGTCGGATCGTTTTCCATAATGTCAAGATAAGTAATTCGTCGGTAAATGCTTACTCGAAGTTTTAGACTAACGTCGTAGATTTTCGCGAACAAAACTCGAGGAAGTTTGCACTATTTCGAACACTGTCGTCGTCTTCGTCGTTGAGCTGATCAGTATCCCGAAAAAACACTAACAACACCCGAGAACTAGGTCGTATCACTGCGAAACCACATACTTCGATAAAAACACTTCCTAAAATCGGCACACGTTACTCGCTAGTTTTCACCTGTCCCGGACGAGCCCCCAAAAATGTAGGGGATATGAATGAAAACTCCCGAAATAACAGAACTATTACTACTTTATTGAACTCTAATTTTGTACACAACAGAAAGCTAAATCAATCGTATTGTAATAAAAACCCGACTGTCCGTAAAAACTCTTCGTTCCCGAAATTCAACTGTGCAGTCCACTTTTCATCTGGCGGGGAAAGCCCTCGCGACGGACGAGTCCATTATTAATTCTCCTAGAAACGACAATAATTACCTAGGTACTCTGCTACGATCCTACAGGTGTTTTTTCCGTTTTTTTGGTGTTGGTACCACTGTGCGGGGGTCGTGACGTCATCTGGCAAATGAATTTCAAGACCCAGTTTACTGGTCAGATACCCATCATATGAGACCTTTTTGGAAAACCCTTGCTGAGATCGTCTTACAGGGCAAAAAAAAAAAAAATAAATAAATAACCACGGAGATTTCCCATTTGATTGGAATGTTAGACTACAAATGGTTTCTTTGATATAAATATATCAAATACAAAGTTTCTAGTTCCATCTGTAGGTACTGAACCTCTCAAGCCAACCAAATAACTTTGATCCTGTTCATCGTACAAAAATTGACGTGGCAGCAATGAATTCAAATTTTGCTATTTTACATCAATAGTTTTGAGAATGATTTGTTTGAAAGTTTTAAAAATGTTTGAATACGGTATCATGATGAACGTGTATTTTTCGGCGTATATTTTATAAGAAATACAGTTTGATTATTTGAGACAAAAAGGTATTTCTGGCAAAGAAGTTTTGGAACTCTGTTTCAACAGCTTGGAATCCACCCTAGAATTCATGGTTATCCCTCAGCAACAATTCAATTGAAATCCGTAATTTCGTTGATCTGATAGGATAGAGTCTCTTAAGAACAGTATTCGGTCAGCGTTAAATAACCTTACACTTGGTAAATGCCTGTTTGGAACAACTTCTCTACCATGGTTCTTATTTCAGCTGGTTATTCCTTACAAGTTCAGTAAACAAAAGTATGAAGTATTTGAATATGTTGTAAATGCGTTGAATAGTTGAATTCATCTTTAGTGATAGGGGGAGAGTGGGATCGCCCTGGGTGCAGGGCCGCACCGGTCAGTGGGGTTTTACTTGAAAGAAAGATTCGGATAAGGCTCAAACTATCAATACCCCATGTCGGCGTGCTTTCGAACGAAACACTTGATGTTGGAACCTCCCTCACTATTATTATCTTGTAAGAAAGTAAAGTTTCAGTGGTGTCTTGATCTTGTTTTGGCTCCCTCGAAACTAAGAAAGAGTAAAGTTTCATCCAATGTTTTTAGCGTCCCCAGGTATGTGTTTGCTATCATTTGGTTTGAAGCAGCAACCTTATGAATCGGAATTATAAAGACATCAAAAATGCAGCTGTGACGGTTGTATTTCTCCTAAAAATCTAGTCCATTATAACTTGTGTTATACGTTCAAGAACTACTGACTTTTCTTTCTGTAGGTGTTCAAGTCTATATATATCTGGACTTGGAGAAAGCTGCAGCAGATTAGTTTAATAATTTTCTATAAACCAGTGGTCTGAGCAGAAAAGCTTATTTCGATAATGATAAGCCATTTTGTTATCATTTGCAGCATTTTTTCACTAATGAGTCGATAAATGCTCCACCCTGTATAAATCATACACGGTAAATCAATTTATTTAATCTGCGATTTCATGATTACTACCATACTATGTATTTTATATTATGATGGCAATCGTCCATAGAACTCCAGGACAGTTGAAAATGAAATTACCCTTTAAACATTTCGCCTGATAAACCATAAAGATTAGAATCATAACGACTAAAAGCTGGCAATTAAAATAAAAGCGAGGGGAGCCGAACAATTTAGGCACATTAAATGAATCATTCATTATCTGACGATTAGCGGCGGAAAGGGGGTGGGCCATCCGCTGACAATTGTGATGTACGATTGCGAGAAAACCAACTCTTTCCACTTAGCACTGATTCATATAATTGAATTCCCTCCCATTTCATCAGCCTGTTCCCTTCCTTTTCATTCGTTTCCTTTTTCCCTTCCTTCCACCACTCCACAGTCTTTCTGAATGTTAGTTCGCGACCTTTCGGAAGAGTCTTGCGTTAGGTAATTGAATGTAGAGTCCTCTTCGAATGAATGGCCCTGAAATTAGAAACGAGATAAGGTTTCCTTGATTTCGTATTGTCTGCTGAAAAGACGACAACCGTTCAAATGTGTTAAGGTCGGTGATAATTGCCGACTATTTTCGCTTCAGCCCAATAAAAATAGGTTTTGGAAATAAATATCAAAGAAAATGTTTGTGTAATAAGAATAAATCATACGAATTCCGAATTGATTGTATTATTTTTGTATCATACTTTTACCTTACTAAAGTAGATAAGTACCTACCCCATTTCGTATTACACTTTTATATTGTAGGTATATATATATATATATATATATATATATATATATAGACCCTTCTTTTGAAAAATCAGGTAAGAAACACAAAAATAATAGTGTCCAATTACTGTCTTCAGGTGTCCAATAATAGGCAAAAGTGTCCAATTACTCAAAAATTAAAGAATGTTTTAATTGTAAATTTATCAAGGATACGGAGGAGTTAGAGAGAAAAGCAAGTACTGTAATCGAAACATGAGATCCTAACGATTATGAATCGGGTTTCATGTTTTGAGAAATGCCCCAGGAAGCAATGAAATGGGATGCTGAAAATGGAAAACACCTAAAATCTCCAATAACTGCGGTTTAGTTAATTATTACCTACACAATGGTAACAATGGTGAGAGTGGAAACTAATCAAATTCATCTTGTTAGACATGTTTTGTGATTTTCGTTCTACGGAAATGCCTTGACGTTCCAGCTTAGCACAATTCAACTTGGGTAGGTTTAACCATTAGTGATAGGGAGACATTGGGACCACTTCCACTCGGAAATCACATCAATCGACTTTACGAGCTCGAACTAAAGCCAAAATAAAACTAACTAAATTAAATAAAAATTGTGGTAACCCTTTTCAATGAAAATCATTTTTCTATTTCCATGAAAATAAAAAAGTTAAAATGTTATATCAGCTTTGACGGTTAATTCATCATCAGTTGATCAAACAAATAATAATACCTTGGTGGGTTGGATGGTTGGTTTATTCCATCTTCTGCTCTTGGTGTGATTTCTTCTTGTGATCATACTATAAATAATAGATAGTTATTGGTCACTGCGGTTACAAATCACACGGTGCAAGAGAACCACGATCAGCTGATTTGGTAACAACCGACAGCTGACGAATAACTACAGTCGCGTGAGGTGAATAGGAGACCGTTAGATTGACTTCGGAAAATCGAGTCTTAGTACATCCTCGTTAACACGTCTTCAACACTACGCCCAAGAATCTATGAACCCTGAGTAAGGTTTCAGAGATCAGGGTGTTCAGTTCATATTTATATAATATTTACTTCAGACAAATTTATTTATATTCATCTTATTTTCATTCGAAGCCAGTAGAATTTTCATGGAAAGCCCAAAAACAACTTAGTCAACAAAACGGAGGATAAAGGGCAGCCGAAAAACGGATTATATATTATCTTTTCATTTCGATTATATCTACCTTTTTCAAGATACAAACATTAAACTACTAAGATACAAAAATGTATCATTTACTGATTCTTTCCACAGAATGCCTAAAATTTGTATATACTAACCTCTGTATCTATAGATATAGCTAGATCTATATCTATAGATCTACACCTATATTTCTACTAACAAAGTTGAGCAAGAACTACTTGAACGATCGCCAGTGTTCCTGACGGATGTGTCTTCAAGATGAATCTGGAACACATCGTCGAGCTCGACTTTGCCAATGAACTATCGTGATATACCAAAA
The DNA here is from genome assembly GCA_030762985.1 of Adelphocoris suturalis. Taxonomy (NCBI): domain Eukaryota; kingdom Metazoa; phylum Arthropoda; class Insecta; order Hemiptera; family Miridae; genus Adelphocoris; species Adelphocoris suturalis. Next base: position 46,565,626 of record CM061041.1, read on the forward strand.
AGCCTATGAAATCCAATTCTTCTCAATCCATTTCATTACATTAATTTCACTTGCGTTTTGACACTGACGTTTTCGTTTGTCTGCTCCATTTCTTGAATCGTGTTTCACTACAAACAATACAGTAATTATTCTTCTTCTCTTATAACTTTCTATACTTTGTGCTATGGACGGGTATCATCATGAAAACCGGTAAAAATGTGCACCAATAATGGAAGTAGTGTTACACAAGATGGAAAATCAGGATGACTGGGACGTTTAGCCGTAAGATCCGCTCAGAGCTCCCCCAGCAATCCCGCGTTCTCTCGACAGAATGCTTACGAGTGCGCAAGGCCTATATTCGCTATGCATGATTTTTAGGTATTGTCTTGAATATTCTAGTCTTTACTAGTCACGTCATGAGGGGGGGGGGGGGGGGTGCGAAGCAAAGGTGTGTTCTGTTCTAATTGTTAAGATCGTAAATATATGTCTGAATACACATTGCGTTCGTATTATTCCGTATTATTTTACGTTTGATTGTCGAAACTTACAAGCCTTCACAACTGTAACAAGGCGGTTGGAAATACTCCAAGCAAGGAAAATTGCGCCTTTGAATCATATTGCGGACTTTGGGAACAAGTGGAGTAACTATACTGCCGGAATCAACTCGTTAGCTGAGTTTCAACTAGCGCCTACCTCTGTAATGGGATGACGGTGTAGGCCAGAATTCCAGAAGGATCCTCCCCACCCGCTCTCATCCGCCCTGTAACTTGAGCCAAACTTTTCGATCATCAACATCATGTCTTACATAATAGATGAATCGTGGATTATTCCCCTAAGCAATACGATACAATAATGCTACCTACGTAGCTTTGAATCATGACATTATAAATTGCTTGTGAAAGTAACAACCTCTCCAATAACCCGAAGGAACAAAGAAAAGTTATGCAGTTTATTTTCGGGATTAATTTATTGCAATTGCATGATGTTCATTTTATCTGGCAATATTTCTTTCCGTGATAAGTCCATTTCGCCAATTTTTTGGTATTTGTATTCTACAAAATATAGTCCATTCAACAGGGTAATTCCCTCGCATGTAATTAGAAATTAAAAATCGCGTGAAGCAATACCGAAAATAGGATACGATACCACCCACCATACCATCTTGTCCGTGACATGATTTTTTAAAGGTTTTTTCCTAGAAAACCACGCTTTCAACATAAAACCCATTTTATCCCTCTTTAAATAAAATTTTCTCAAGTTTTAAATAAATTTTCGGAATGAACGTTTAATTGTCTCCATGAATAGATGATTTTCGTATGCATTTGATACTATTCCGACTCATTCATTAAAAAACAAACGTTAATTCATTTAGAAATTGAGAATTTTGAAGACCTGGGAATGGCATTCTACTCCATTTTCGGTCTGGTTTTACGCAATCTTTTATGTCAAGTTTCAAGGGAATCACTCTGTATACATGTACAGTGTGTCCACATTTGAGGTTCCTAACCTCCTAGGAATTGATTCTATGAATAATTTGAACCACTTTTGTTTCTTAGCATTTTGGCTTATTATTTTCAATAATGAACATTTGTAATCGACCAAGAAAAAACATTTTAAACCCCCCCCCCCCCCCCCCCGAAAAATTTTTTGGTTTACGTATCAAAATGTGTAGATTCCAGAAATTGAATTAAAAAAAAAAACCATTCGTCCATCTTCTGCCGTTCGCGGCTTTTCTCCAAAAATACTAGACCAAACTGTATGAAACTTGTGTTGAAAATCACATTTGGGGTCTAGATGGTCCTAAAAGCTCGGCATCAATATTTATCTACCCTAATGGGTTGTATTAAAGGGCTAAACATTTAAAAAATCGAGATCTCAAAAACTTTCCATGTAACAGTAATCATTTTTACGTGTCAATGATGAATTTAATCCCAAAGAATTTATTAAAACTACCCACAACGCTGTACGTTGCACGGTTCGCTTTCCCTAGGAGCTTGAATAAAGAAAAAAAAACCATCGAATTTCTATGCCCGAGAAGATACGGAAATCACTCGCTGCTGTGCGATCTATTGATTAAACAGTCAATCTATAAATTCTTTCAAAGATCGCTAGATAGTAATACTGGAAAACATAAAAATTGCCTGCTATAATTGGTCCAGCGTATGTCTGCTCAGGTTTGGCAACGCTGGCGTGTGGAATTTTTGTCCACCCTGCTGAGAAGATCCAAATGGCACCGTCATTCGCAGAATTTGGAGATTGGGGACTTGGTCCTGATTAAGGATTCTGCTGCTCATCCCTTTCAATCGCCCACCGCTCGAGTCCTGCAGGTCCATCCTGGTAAGGACGGTGTTACACGCGTCGTAACTGTGAAAAATCCAAGAGCTGTCTACCAGAGATCAGTAACAAAGCTCGTCCCGCTCCTTCCTTTAAAGTCTGATCCCTTCAATCCTGATCCTTGAAATTTGGTTTCCAAATTTGGTGGGGAGTATGTAGGAGCCAGGAGGCTCCGAGTTCTACTGTGGTTTTTTTTTCTCATTTTTTTTTTCCTCTTTGATAAGTGCTTGTTATTATTATGTATTTTTATTAATCCGCCCTCGACCTTTCGACGCTCTGCCTTCGCTTCTACGCTCCGCTCGGATCACTCGTCGCTACTACCCCCGCTATCAGTCAGTAACAACCAGATTCCCGTGCCATCAAGACCTAATCGCTAATTCCGCCTTCTGGTCAACTTAGATCCAGGCTTTTGCGGATCATCATCAGTGTAGAGACGTCTCCACTGTTATTTGTCGAAATACCCTGTATGTATATTACACTGCAAGCTTATGTAGTGATATACCTTTCATACAAGTCAACATTCACTCGTGGAATATTTAAGTCAGGAGTCGCCGTCGTCTTCAGAAGGAGCGTTTCGGGTAGACTGCAGGAAATCGCCATCTTTGCGGAATCAAGGTCGGATCGTTTCTATTTATTAAAGACTATTAAAATCTTCAGCTTCCACTGCATAAAAGTAAAATTACTAATAGCTATAAGAGCATTACGAAATTCACGCGTGTAGTTATTTATTTCAATTATTTATCGGAGCTCCGGATTAGATTGTTATTGATTATAATGAATTTTTGTTTTCTCTCGTATTTCTACTAAATACTTCTTTTATTATTTTGATCCACGCTCACACTTTTCGTTACTTGAGGTTTAGCTCAAACAATAATGCCACTATTGGAATTATCAGGTGATATAGTTGAAATGGAATTTATTGCAACGTTGCGAAATCGAGTTTTTCAACTATTTGTCCGTGCTGATGTACCTACTAGTGAATTATTGGAACCTAAATGCTAACTTTCATCCCTTAAATTGCTCCCAAGTCTACCTATAGGTAGCGAAAGCATTGTTTTCACTACTGAGAGTTGGAAAAGTTGAAGTCTTCACTAAAACCAAACGGTTGTTGTGGTTTTTTACAGTGGTAAAATTCCCACTCGCATTTTACGTTTTAGACTATTCTGAGAACAACTTTTGTTCCATAATTTTCTGTGTGTGTAAAACAAATTTTGTCGACGCTGCCAAGTCCACAACTCTAACCCCCCCCCCCCCCCCCCCCCCAGTTATTCCCAAATCAGTACTTCACTCGGTGCATACAAAAATGTATCTTCCATTAAGCATCATTTTCTTTCTTACGCCCCCGTCCTCCTATCTCACTCAAATTTGGAGGATAGGAAAAAAATTTTCTTGGTCGATTACAAAGGTTTATTATTGAAAATAATGAACCAAATATTTAAGCATTCCTTTTAGCTTTGCTGGAGACCACTTGTCACCTGACCGCACCATCCCGTACCTTATATGTCTCACTCTTTTGGGGCCTCCGTTTGATGCCCCCACCACGGCATTGCTATTTTTCAAGTCCCTATTGGATTGATCTACTATTTAAATAATTACCTATTTATTTACTCGCCTAGTGACTACCTATTAGAAATTATTTCTGGATAACCATCTGTTGGCTCCAGCCGTTGACTCACGCATGCCGTTGACCACCTGCTCTCACGGTCGATCCATGCTTTTCTATAATAATTATGATTGTGTGAACTACTTATATTAACAATCATGCAGAGTTCAGGTACACTGATTTGATTATGTATTAATTAAATAATCATCATCGAGCCTACTTTTGTCTTATGTATTGTATTGTATGTATCTATCGTTCCTTGCCTCAGTTATACTCTCGCCCGTGCATTTCACCTTGTTTTTTGCTGTAAGTTTTCATCCGTTTTCATCTGAATAAAGGGAAGTGAGTTCAAACGTTCTTGTTAAGAAATAAGCTCTTGTATTGATCCCTGAAGTTTTTTTTTTGCCCTAAACCGAACACCCTGAATAATATGTCATTTTACAAAAATTCGCTCATACGGTCTCACTGCATGACTGAAACGTTTATTAATAAAATATTTAAGAACATCACCTATATGAATTGGACGTTTATGTTATTGGACAAAAAGAGAAGCGGCACGTCAGAGGGTTTCAAAAAGAATCCTTATTGCACGAGGGCACATATATTAGTTTTTATAAAATGTTTCATTTTCTCTCTTCCTCAGAATGCTAGTGATCGCAGAGCCAATAATAGCCTGACCCTGTGTGTAGTGGTATTGCTCCGCTCGCTTATCTTCCTACTCTCCCTTCCACCCTCTCTTTGCCACCCGGTCTTCTGCGTTTTACGATACCGTTGAATCTCTCGTCCCTCGTCATTTATTCGCCTTTATCGTCTGCGGATACACAATATTCTTATTTACTATATTTTTCTCTGATACAAGTATATTTTCCCATATCACATACTTCGTACTCTAACGATGAACTGAGAACACGTCAATCCAATGATAGCGTTAAATTAACCCATTTCAACATTAAAGCATAATTTTCTCTCTTAATTAGCAAAGTAAAAGTAAAATTGACTATACCGAAGGAAAGCTGAAATTCTTGGAAAGTTTTACTAGTGAATCGCCCTTCCAAACTAGTGTGTATTACTTAAGTACAAGAGGACAAATAAAAAAGTCAAATTCTAATAAATTTTCAAAATTTGCTTTATAACCTCTTTTTACGTATTAGACCGGCTCAAAAAATATCTGTTTAGCATTAGGTTGGTAGGAAATTTAACGCTCTTTCCAACGGTGTTCTTAGTTATTTCTTTAAAGTGATTCAAAAGTGAGTTCTGGCCGTTTTAATTTCATAAGTTACAAAATACAAAAAAAAAAAAAAAATCTTGAAAAATTGAATTACCTACTCAAAAACAAAGCGTTTAAAAAAAATCTCTTGGAAAAACTTTCTATCAGAATAATTTTGTGCATAAATTTTTAATTGTTCTAGTTCATTGTTTATGAAGTTTTCCTAACTAAATATCGACTAAAAAAAGTTTAAATTTACCATTTTTAGCAGTTTTGGCCATATGTAGTGATTTTTTAATACTTGTTTTGAAATTTGAACAATTTAGTGTGCTCAAAAGTGGTGGTCAACGATCTCATCCTTTCATTTGAAAAACTCGATATTTCAGCGCAAGATCCCAATCCTAAGGAAGGTTATTGTCAAGAATGACACACACACACACACACACACACGAGAGGTCTTTTGGAATATTTAGAATAGCACTACAATGTGTGGATGGGCTCTGATCAGCTGAGGGACCCCTTAGGCTAATGTTTTTCCTAATCGCCCTGCGGGTCCCCAATTTAATATGGAGCTCCTTTGTATCACCTAGACAACAATTACCTACGAGGTACGGAGGCGCCTTGATCAGCTGAGGGCCCATTAAAGCCAATTTCTTTGCTAGTCGACCTACAGTAATGAAGTTCGAAATGGAATGCTTCTGGAACATTTTGAATACAAGTAGGTACAAGGTATGGAGGCCAATTGATCAGTTGAGAGACATCAAAGGCCAATTTGTGTCTTAATCGACCTAAGGTGATAAAATTTGAAATCGAGTGATTTTAGAAAACCTTGAATACAATATTGCTATTTAAGGATTCCACAAATCAGCTTAGGATCTTTTGAGGCTGATTTCTTTTCTAATGGGCTTAATGGGATACATAAACTAATTGTAGTAATGTCATGTGAAGATACAAACATAGTTTCAAAACAATAAAAAGTTCATGTATCCCTTCTATATGGTGGGTAGATGAAGGGTCATGAAGGGTTACGTTTATTAACATTTACTAAGATCCGTTGAGAGTTGATAATGTACCTACTAGAGGCCGAGTCAGATAGACCATATGTGTGGAAGAGAAATTTTATTCATAAACCTTTGTGTAATACTTTTTTATATATATATATATATATATATATATATATATATATATATATATATATATATGAAAAACTGAAAAAGCGTTAAATCAAATCGGATTTGAATGAAGAATTTTTCCAAAAATTTTGATTTTAAAATTTTCCGAGCCCTTGCAATAGTTTCATTTTTACAAGAACTCGCTAAAATACAAACCATACCAGTACTTTGATTGTAAGCATTTATTTTGGTGAAGTACTTTTCTGCAATGCTCGAGGAGTTTTTCGAATGCCTCGATCCTAAGCCGTGCTATTTTTGACATTCCTACAGACTGCGCTTTAATGTCATCGCATTTTTTCATCGAGAAAACTAAGAACCCAAAGCTCTGTCCGCTCCGAGAGACTGTGTGATTCTGTTTCAAAGTTTTCGAGTACATCCTTACAGTTCCTTTTTTAACAAAATACAAACCGGCGGGATCCTCTTGAAATGTGTGAATGGTATCACGATCTTTGTAGATCACGTTCTTTAACGAAAGAGACAAAGCCTTAATATCGTGATCGGCTAAAGATTCCAGGGCTTTAGTATTTTTTACGAGTTTGTAATTCAGGCCTTTACGTTTTACTGGTACTGAATCTGCTACCTTCCTGAAATTTTCTCTACTAAGCGCCCATAAACAACCACGGGAGATAGACATAACGTCTGCAAACCTCGGTACATCCATGATCAGTCCGAGTTCCCCAAAATATTGTGGACAGCCCAAAATTTCATGAGTAACTCCATCACCGTTTACAACTGTCCTGAAAGCTCCGTCTTCGATTACGTAGAAATATTGTCCTCTTTTCCCACTCTTAATAACGTAATGACCTGGGTAAACAGTGATAAGCTGCATTGCTTTCACGACTTCTCCCAACTTCAATTCACAGAGTGCACCGAAAATTGGAATGCTTCTTAAAATATCCTTTAATTTGATGATTTGATCACCTTTTGGGAACACATCCTCTATCGCATAAGTCAGATTTTCAACCGAGATTTCCGGCTCTGGCATCATCAAGATTTCCGGCTCGGATACTATTATAGTTTCTTGATTTCCATCTCCCCATTCTCCGCACACTGTTTCCAATGTTGAGCATCTCTCAGCTTTGCAATCACCGTGTTGTTGAGTTTCTATCCTTTTTCTGTAGTGATCTATGCCGAAATTAAAGAAATCGTCAGGATCTTGAATTTTGTAATCCGAGATCAAGTTTTTCAGCTCTTGATCAAGTATTTCTTTCAATGAATCATCCCGTCTGACATAGCCCATTAAGGGGTTCTCAGCATCACCTCGAAATACCAACCGGCTGAAAGGTCCCAACAATCTTTCAAAGGATCCTGCACTTAAAAACAGTATTTCACAGGATTCGAGAGCTACTGCTTGCATGCCATTAAACCTACCACAAAACATAGACAAGTCACCAAAATGTTCTCCTGGACCTAAAATTCTAGCACTCTTTCCATTCCCAATATTTTCGTTTTTGTAGATAATCGAGACTGTCCCCATTAGGATGTAGTACAAACCATTTGAATGTATAGAACTGCTGATGACACAACAGTCTTTCTTAAAACTAAGAATCTCAATACCATCTACCAGTTTGTCTTTTTCTGAATTTTTCAGTCCAGAAATGAATGAGACACTGTTGAGGGAAGTTCGCTTTAGTTTTAAAATGTTCCGCTCATATCGGGTGACGAGTGACCGGTATTCAGCGCAGTTCAGAGCCCAAAGAGCGCCATCTTTCTTGGCGATGACAGTTGCTTGGGCAACATGAGGGAATATCAAAGACGCCAATCCAAAACAACCACACGATTCGTATCGAAATAATAATGAACACACTCCGTTGCTCGTCATCCACTCTTCGTAAGCTCCGGATTCGATCATGAAGAAATTTTGAGCTTCATCGCCTTGCCTTATAATCGTGTCACCACCCACCACTTCAACCCTCACCATTCCATCAATAACCTCGTTCAGTAAGTGCTCATTGATGATCCTAAACGGGAACAACTTTGTAAGAAACAGTTTGATTCTTAGCCTTTGGTTGTGGCCTATCTTGATCGAATTCCGTCTGCTCTCTACGGAATTTCTCGGGAAGTAAACTCCATGACGCCTCACCTTTATATTGCTAACTTGCCACGAAAATTCAGTGTTTGACTCATCCTCGGTTCCTGTTATGGGATATTTTTCCACGTCTGCAGCTTTGTGATCCTGATAGGCTTTGGATTCTTCAAAGAACCGCAAACCATAATCTTTGGGATCCTCTGGATCTTCAGTGATGAAGCCTACAGCAAAGTTCAAGAGCACGCCTCGTACGTCCTCCGTCAATGCCTCGTCTTTTAGTAGACATTCCATTCAAGAGATTTTGTTCTACACTAAATTTTGACATAATTATTAGACAAAAATGTTGCCTGTTTTGATGCGTAGTGGATACTACGCATTTCATTTGCAACAGTTGATATGGTGAGCTAATTGTAGGAGGAACTTCTATATAAACCTAATTTAAACTCAAATCTGCACGACATGACAATTACTACCAGGTTTTACATTCCTATTAACAGGGCGAACCTTCACAGCCATATACCGGGATTCCATATCACAATCTCGTTGCATTACTGAAGGTGTTTCACAGGGGAGTGTCTTTGGCCCACTATTGTATTTCGGTTTTAGATATAAAGGGTTATTTTTGCTAGTAGTAATAGCAAAATTATCATTTACGTGCCTTTCCTAGGAGTCCGTCGTCTCTAGCAAGTAAAGTACAGCTGGGGCGGGCGCTTTCGAAGTAAAGACATCATCATCGGTCAGTCCAAACAGTACTCAGTACTATTCCAATGGTCTGATGATGATGTCTTTACATCGAAAGCGCTCGCCCCCGGTAGGTATTCAACTTACTATGGACGACGGACTCCTCCAAAAGGTACTTAAATTATAATTTCACTATTGAATTGTGTCTATGCCGGTGTCATCCCAATGTCTGTCTCAAGGAAGATGGCACAGGTCGCGAGTGACACCTTCGTTTGCAGCTCCCCTAGAGCTGAATGAGCAGTGTTGGAGATTGATGAAAACGCGTTTGATTTATGCGACTAGGGAAAACCGTGGAAAACTAAACTTATCCTCAGAAATCTAACTCTGTCCCTTTACCTGCTGCCCCCAATATGACGGAAAACAATTGAGCATTGGTGAAGATACGTTACCCGCTGATACTAAAGTTCGATACTTTGATCGAATCTCAAACAAGACATTCAATTACCACATTCTGTTCTCCGAAAATGCCGTCATAGATTATGAGGCCTCAGCTGCTCTAAGACCTTATGATTCGTTTTTAGATATCCCGAAGGGCCTCCATTACAAATTTTAGCATCCTATTTTGAATAGTAAATAAATTAGTTCTGGAGCTCACACAGCTGATCTAGGGGCTTTAGAATGTATCATTAATTCCTCGATTTTCCATGAAGCCTCCATTTCAAATTTCAGCTTCATAGGTTGAATAGCAAATAACTCCAAATCCGGATCTCACTACGCTGATCTGGGGGGGCTCCGGACTTTATGGTTCGTATTTATAGACGTCCCAAGAGGCCACCATTTCAAATATCAGCTTCATAGGTTGAAAATCAAAGAAATTTGCTCCGAATCTTACTCAGCTGACCTGAGGGGCTTTTGACTTTATGATTCGTCTCTAGACGTGCCAAGGGTTCTTCATTCCAAATTTTAGCTTCATAGATTGAATGAAGCAGAGCCTCATTGATTGTAATGCAGAGAAATGAGCACCATAGGTTCAATTCCAATATATATGTGTGCGAAACGAGCCGTGAACCAGTGAGGAGCAGCTCCGTGGCAGCTCTGTTGAGTATTTATAAAAAAGTGGTACAAACGGTGTTTATGTGTCTAGTTTTTGGTACAACGGTAGCATGTTGGCGACTTTCCACGGGAGGACGAAAATCTCGGACGAGTGGTAAGTCCTAGTGGGACTTAGGGACTTAAATGCTGTAGGGCTTTTCTCAATTGGAAACATTTATATTTTACAAATGTATTAGATAAATAATTGGATTAGGACCCTCTGGTGTAAGTTTTGTGAAGATTAGCCGAATAGTTTAACGGGAAAATTAGATTTAAGTTGATAATTAGGTCAGGCCAATGAACCTTCTTTGCCACATCGAAACCGATTACGTTCTTGACGCGTCAATGGCAAGATAGAGAACGCAGTGGTGCCAACAAGAACTCAAAATTACCGTATCTTTTCAGCCTTTACGGTTTTTAATGGTGTAATTTACCAGGTGATGGACAATTCTTAATTAAAACATTCAGTAAATGTAGGTTGTATAATACATTACAAAGTTAGGTCACGTTAAGACTTTAAAACTTGATCTGGGGCTCAAATAAGTCGTGATTATTCAACTTTAATGAATTCAATTTTAACAATTTAATGAGGGGAAAAATACAGTAGTCAACTTCCAACATTTTTAATTGAATAAGAAAAATCTGAAAATAATTTGTAAGCTCTAATATAAGCTTGAACCTTCTACACTGTAGTAATTAGGAAAAATGGAGGACAGGGATAAGAGGACATTCATGGTCCCTGGATGCAACTATGCCGGACTCAACAATCCCCTACCAAATGGGATACCTACATGCCACACAGACAAGATTGCTGAGGAACATGACTACGGATACAAGTACGCCAGGACACCAAGGGATATAAGAAAGGCTGATGAACAAGCTATTTGCGGGTTCCTTTCGGATGTTGCAGCAAATGGAAGTTGCAGAGGGGCTATAGGAGCTGCCGGAATATTGGGTAAATACTTGGTTGAGAGAGCCACTGGGCAGACCTTTTATCCAACAAGGTTTGCTCCCAACCCTTTCAGGAGAACACACAGGGAAGGTCAGTCATGCGATCAAATCTGGGAGAGGTTACAACAGTGGGAACATCAACGTGAAAATCAGCAGGACCAAGAGTCCAATCTCAGGGAAAATGTGGCCAACTCAGAGAGATTGAGACAAAATCATAACGATCAGTACTACAAACAAAAGGCTGACGGAGCAAAAATTCGTAGTGAAGTATATAAAAACAATACTAATAAAAAAGAAAAATTGAACTGGGGTCCAAGTTTTAATGCAGTACTAAACAGTGGTCATGGCAACAAACAGAGCGAAAAAGCTAGGAAATATTCTCCATACAACAAGCCAAGTGGTTATAAAGAGAAACCAACATGGCCAGAAGGACCCTGTTTCTCAGGAGCTGAGCTATGGTTTCACTCCAACAAACGGAGAAGTAATAAGCCTGGCCATAAAAAGATGGGGGTGGAAAGTACGGATGTGAGTTCCCTGAACCCTAAGCAAGGAAATACACAGCCAAGGGAGTATGATGCAAATGGAGAACTCCACCCTTCCAAATCAGAGGCAAAGAAATGTACACCAGACTCAACGCAAGGAGAAATACCTATTGTGGATGCAGTGGAAGATCCAACAACCATGAATGACACATCTCAGGTCTTGGTTAGGAATTATGAGGACTTAGCTGTATTACTGGCCGAGTTGGTCTACAGAGAACACCACAATGCTCTGTGGAAAGTTGTGTATCATTTATACAGGAGAATTGAAAACTCCAAATACGATGTTCCCAACACGCCGGCACTGTTGAATCACATAGTCCAAACTGTGCATTCAGGACGATGGGGTGAGCTGGTAAAAGTAGCCAAGTGGTTACGAGGAGATGAGTCCGACAGCACCAGCGATAACTTTGAGATACAAAGCAATTCTTGAAGAGAGGAGCTCTGTCTCAGTTCGATGCATAGTGAGTCGGACTGGACTGAATATTACCTGGACGACCATGGTAAAAAGAAAGTCACGAGATCTCCCGAATACGACCTCATGCAATACCTGACCCGACCTCAGAACGATGAAGGTGTGAGGTGCATGGCCAAGCAGCATGGAAAGCAGTGGGTCTACATGGCAGGAGGAATCAACAGTGGGGGAGATGATGATGATATTGAACAGGATGGAGCATATGGTGGAGTGTCTAAGAGTTCCCACTCAGCAGATATGCAAGAGAGCAATCTGCAAGAGCAGCGGCAATCTAGCTCAAAAAGACCTCGAGAGGGAATAGAAAAAGATAAAGTCGAAATAAAGCGGCAGAAGAACTCCCTACAGAAGCAGGCAAGGCTAAAACGCCTGGAAATGGAGGCAGTAAATACACAGCTCCTGGATATAGAGGGCTTAGAAAAAAAGGTGGAGAAATGGGAGGACGACTGGCATGCATGGGGAAGCACTAAGGAACATATTGGCCAGAGGCCAATGCAGCAGGCAACCTCTAGGGTGATGAACCTGAAGGATGAGTTGATAACTCCGCTATTGAGGGCTTACAAGGACCTGGCAAATGAGACAGTCTTTCTCCGGAGAAAGACCAGAGATTTTTCACGAATTACTGATTCTGTAGAATCCATCGAGAGACTCGTCATTGAAGAACAAAGACAGAGAAGAAACTCTGAGTCATCCGTGTATTCTGAAGCAGGAACGAGTGACTTGGTATCAATGCTATTGGAACTGCAGAAGTCTACAGTAGCAAATACCACCCGAATTGAGGCGAAAATAATGGAAATTGGGAAAATAACCCAAAATGTGATCAGTAGGATTGACAAACTGGAACGCGAAGGCCTCAAAGCTCTGTCAAACAAAGTCGAGGTCATCAGGAGACGAGTAGGAGGAGAAGAAAATCAACAGAGAGAGCAACAACCGTTCAGACCTCCACAACGAAGAGACCAGCAACAGAGGGTGCAGCCTCAAAAAGATCAGGCCAACATTATGCCAAGAAAATCTGCCCACAGAGAGACGGAGTCCGATCTAAATCCAACCACACCTGCAGCCACTGAAGACGAAAATGATGGCTGGGAAACTGTTGAAAAAAGGAGAAAGAGGAAAACAAAACTCTCTAGGAAGGCCCGTACTCAGAAAAAAGAGGGTATCATATCTAAGAGAGTAGAGATCGCCATAGATAGATCCAAAAAACAACTAAGTGCTCCAAGGCGTACCATCATAGTTAAAAAACAGAAAGATGCCGACTCTCTGAACATGGAGCTAGAAGCTGCAAGCAGTGGAGATGAAGTGAGAGCAAGGAACACTTACGCTCAGGCTTTGTGCTCTCCAAAAACAGTTAGGAAGAACATTAAATCTTCAATAAATGCAAGGGAGGAAGGTCTGTAGATTGATGAAATGAGACCTGTAGGCAAGTCTGTGGTGAAATTGGTTGCAGCAACACCTGATCAGGCAGTCAAACTGTCAAACAAGCTTGTTGACGCTGGATTCATTGTTGAAAAAGAGAGACTACCTGATAGACCGTTGATGGTAAAGGTACGCCGAGTAGATCGTAACATCAAGAAAGAGGAACTTGCTTCCTATATTTACGATCAAAACCCCTGGGTAAGGACTATGTTCCCCCAATGTACAGATCTTGAAAAAGAATTCGCCCCTGCTTTTCAAATGGGTAGGCGAAATGATGCAAATGGAGTGCCTATTGATGACTGTATCTGGGTTGTAAGAGTTACAGAAGCACTTAGAAAGGAGCTTCTGAAACAGGGAAAGTTGTACATTAACCTGGACATTTGCCCCATCTCTGACTTTGCAGAGGTGACAAGGTGTTTCAAGTGCCAGGGATACGGCCACATCGCAGCCAAATGTCAAAGCCAAGAGGGCTGTGGTAGCTGTGCAGGTGACCACAACACTAGGGTTTGTCCCATTGCCAATTTACCCTCAAATGTAGCCCCAGAACCCAAGAAGTGTGTCAATTGCAAAAGGATCAATCTGGAATACATTCATGCGGTGGAGAACCCTAATTGCCCTGTATATAGGCGGGCACTCAAAAGGTACATCAGGAGAGTCAACCCACTCATGGATGTTCAAAAAGCTTCGGAGGCAGCTGGCAATAGATCCATACAATGATAAGAATCCTACAGGGAAACCTCCATAGGAGCTCAACAGCCCAAAACCTACTTCATCAATTGGTGCAGGAAAAAAGAACAGACATTGTGATAGTAAGTGAGCAGCACCACAATAACACTAACCAAAAATGGTACACGGACGACCTTGGAACTGCTGCCATATGGTCAGTGACACAAGGGCACATAGAAGACCAGGGAAGTGGTGAAGGATATGTATGGCTAAGAACTGGGGGAGTTACCTATTTCAGCTGCTACTTCACACCAAATGAGTCCATTCGTAACTTTGAAAGAAAATTGTGGGGCCTTGAAGATGCTATTCAAATAGTGAGTGGGGACAAAATAGTGGCAGGGGATTTCAATGCAAGGGCTCTAGAATGGGGCATGCCTGACCCTGACCGTAGAGGGAGGCTCATTCTGGAAATGGCAGCAAGAACAGGGTTAATACTACTCAATGAAGGAAACACGCCCACTTTCCATCGTCTGGGACAAAGGGGGACAATACCAGATATCTCCTTTGCATCAGAAACCACTGCCAGGAAAATTCGCAATTGGCAAGTTATCGAAGATTATACAGGGAGTGATCACCAGTATATATCCTTTGAATTTCTACCAGTGAACCGGCAGATAAACGACCAAATAAATAATAGCAGGAAAGATGTAGGATGGAGCTTGGCTAGATTAGACCGTGATGCAATGGTAGTTGTTTTACTGGAAGGAGATCGAATACTAGCTGACAAAGAACAGAATAATGAGCATACTGCAAATGCTGAGGAAGTAGTAAGCCAAACAATGCAGATCCTCACAAAAGCCTGTGATGCATCGATGCCGAAAAAAATCTTGACATCTGCTAAGCCCCCAGTCTACTGGTGGAATGAAGATATTGCAAAACTCAGAAGGACATGTAATCAGCTGAGGCGCAGAGCCCAGAGAAGCAGAAGAAGAGCAAATTGGCTGCAGATTCAATCAGAATACACTGAGGCCAGAAAACGACTTCGCCATGCAATAAATAGAAGTAAAGCAGACTGCTGGCAGACAATCATTGAGGAAGTAAATATTGATACATGGGGTCGAGGGTATAAGATCGTGACCGGAAAACTCCAGGTATCATGTGGACGGGTACCAATGAGTGAAGAAAGAATGGATCTCATTGTTGATGGGCTCTTCCCAACACACCCTCCCAGGAACAGTAATTATGCACCAGAGGATGTAATAGATTCCCTCTTATTCTCTGAAAGCGAATTAAAGAAAGCGATTGGAGCTTTAAAAAACAAGAAAACACCAGGACCAGATCGCATACCCTCAGAGGTGTTAAAAATAGCAACAGAAGTCTGTCCAAGGCTACTATTACGAATGTACAATTCTTGCCTTAGAGAAGGGATCTTTAGCAATAGATGGAAAAAAGCTCGCCTGGTGCTTTTAGACAAAGGAAAGGGTGATCCAAACTCTCCATCCTCTTGGAGGCCTCTTTGTATGTTGGATACTGCTGGAAAAGGTTATGAGAAGCTTCTCCTGCTTCGCTTGATGCTTGCAATAGCGGCGTCAGGAGACTTATCCCCCAGACAGTATGGATTCCGAAAGGGTCGGTCCACTGCTCATGCACTAGCAGATGTAGTGAACACCTTGAAAAAAACTCAGGAAGGTAGTAGATATACTAGGAATCTGGCAATGCCAGACCCCTGGATGTGAAAAATGCCTTCAATTCTGCAAGATGGACTGATATGTTAGAGTCTCTGGATACCACCTTTAAAATACCAAGATACTTACTAGCAGTTATGGACAGCTATCTTAAAAACCGAACACTGGTTTATGAGACGGCTCAAGGGGAAAGGGAGAAAGAAATCACCGCAGGAGCAGCCCAGGGTTCAGTTCTGGGCCCACAACTATGGAACGCGTCATACGATAGTGTTCTACGTCTGGAAATGCCAGAAGACTGCTATCTTGTCGGATATGCAGATGATGTTGCGGCAGTTATCCTGGCTAGAACCACGGAATTGGCACAGTATAAACTGAATCAAGTAATGGTAAAGATCACTAGATGGATGGAAGACCATATGTTGACATTAGCAGCAGCTAAAACCGAAGTAGTTGTGTTCACTCGAAAACGGATCCCTACCATAATCCCAATACAAATAGGGAGTACAGAAGTCACCAGCAAACCAACAGTAAACTACCTGGGAATCACATTAGATACTAAAATTACATTCTGGGAGCAAATAAAGAAATCAGCAGACAAGGCATCAAAGAAAACAACTGCTCTTAGTCATCTCATGAGAAATGTCAATGGGCCGAGACCATGTAAGCGTCGTCTCATGATGACCGTTGTACAATCAATACTCTTGTACGGTGCGGAGGTATGGGCAGATGCCCTAAACATTGCCTACTATCGCAAGAGAATTATTGCAGTTCAACGAAGAGGAGCGCTGAGGATTGCATGTGCCTACAGAACAGTGTCAGAGCCAGCCATACTCGTACTTACAAGCAGCATCCCAATCCATCTATTGGCTGCAGAACGCAAACGAATCTTTGATAGAAGAGAGGAAGGAGAAAGAGCTCATTTAGCCGCTGAAGAGAGAGAATATACAATGGCAAGATGGCAGGAAATGTGGACTTTAGAGCAGAGAGGGAGATGGACTGCACGCTTGATTCCTCAGATCAAGGTATGGCTAGATAGAAAACATGGAGAAGTAAACTTTTTCCTGACTCAGTTCCTTTCTGGGCATGGGCTGTTTTACGCATATCTCTATAAAATGGGAAAAGTAGACTCCCCAATATGTCCATACTGCCAGGAAATGGACGATGATGTGCTCCATACTTTCTTTGTATGCAAGCGATGGGCTACAGAAAGAAGAGGGCTACAGGATGCTCTGGAATTACCACCTCAAGACGTGACACCGGAGGTGGTAGTAGCCAAAATGATTGAACGAGAGCAAAAATGGAATTTTGTAGCTGCCTACGTTGAAGACATCCTCCAGAAAAAGATCATCTTGGAACGGGAGAGACAGAGGAGGAGGGAGCACATGGACCGAGAGGACTGAAGAAATTTCTCAAGGACTCGGCCTGAAGTAATGTGTTAAACAGTTCCAGGCTGAGTTCCAACGTGGGAAAAGGAAGGTGAGGTTTTAGTGTGTTTGAATCATACATAACCCGGAGTGCGGTCCCTTTTGGGTATCTTACGAGATCCGATTACCACCTTAGGATCTTAAAGATTTCCTCACCTGCCTACGTAAAAAAAAAAAAAAAATATATATATATATATATATATATATATATTTATATATATATATATATATATATATATATATATATATATATATATATGTATGTATACTAGAGATGATGCTTCTTGACTAACAATCATTAGTTTGTAAACAAAACGTGGGAAATGAGGGAAACCCATAGCTCTGCTAGTCGTACAGTCACGGAGTTACAGTGAACAGGAAAGTATTAGTTGAATCAAGATTTTTTCTACGAATGGTGAACGATTTTGTGGATTAAAGATGGAAGAAGGTGAGCAAACGTATCAACGAAGTCGTTGTAGGTGAAAATCATCAGAAAGTTTTCGTGACGGTTTCGTGTGGCACTTACTATGGCTAACTGGTCTCCGTAAAGACGTACGAAATACGTGCTCGTATTCTAAAAATCAGTAGCTGCAATCCGAATTTAATTAACAGGGACAGAGATTTACAGTTCAATCTTTATCTTCACACATTTTTGTTTATTATTTTCAATAATGAACCTTTGTAATCGACCAAAAAAAACTTTTTTTTTACACCCTCTGAAAATTTTTTGGTTTGCGTTTCAAGATGCGTACAATCCAAAAATCGAAAAAATCCTTCCATCCGCAAAAAACTATTACCGTTACTTCTAAAGTTTTCGATATCACGATTTTTTCAATGATTAGCCCTTTAGTACAACCCTCTAGGGGTGATAAAATTTGATGCCGAGCTTCTAGGACCAGCTAGACCCCAAACGTGATTTTTAACACAAGTTTCGTATAGTTTGGTCAAGTATTTTTGGGGAAAAGCCGCGGACGGCTGATGGAAGGTTTTTTTTTTTTTTTTTTTTTTTTTTTAAATTGGATTTTGGATTCAATGCAACTTGAAACGTAAATCAAAAAATTTTCAGGGAGTGATGCCATTATTTTGTTCTTGGTCGATTACAAAGGTTCATTATTGAAAATGATAAACCGAAATCTTCGAATTTCTTTGCGCAAGAAGATAGAGAAATCACACGACGCTAGCGGATTTATGAATCAGACGATCAAGCTTTAAATTCCATCAAAGATCACAAAATAGTGGTACTGGAATATAGTCCAGGAAATAAAGACATTGAGGTAGAAAAAAATAGAACCCAAACAAAAATTGGTACAGACGTAGGTGGAGGTCCCCTGATTGACATACTAAAAGTCCTGGGGGGTGGGGGTGCCGCTCGAGGGGGGGGGGGGGGTCATTAAAGGTCCCATTTTGGGGTTTTTCGCGAATATCTCGGAAACAGTGCATTTTTCCATGAACCATGTCCTATAGTAAATAAAAGCTGATAAAATTCTCTACAACTTTGATTATATACGTTTTATCAAAATTCCGAACCGTTACGGAGATATATGCATCCGAAAATGGACGAATTTTGAAAATTAGGTTTTTAGCTCACGTTTTTCGGATAACTTTGTTGATTTGCGTCCAAACCGTTTATCTGAGAAAAAAGTCCTCTTAGAGAAAGTTGTAGAGCATCAAATTTCCTTGACGAATATGTGGCTGATGCCAATTTATCATTCACCAATCAAAAGTTACGCTAGTTTCAAAATTTTGCCCATTTTTACCCAAATGTTGTCAGGCCACTTTTCTGTGTCCTCCAGCTTGAATCGTCCTTCTTTCTGTCATCTGTGGTCATACATACGTCCACACGACCCCAGAATTACATACCACCACATGGGGGGGGGGGGGGATGAGACGACGATGTAAAAAAGCGATGCGTGTAATTAATTATGAAGTAATTAAATAATACATGGTTAGATGATACATGATTAGAACATGTCGTATTCTTCGTCACTCTCCTCGTCGGGCAGTTCCGTGGGGGCGGCGTTTGAACATGTTCCGTGACGCCCGATGCAGGCGACGGAGCAGGCAATGCCTGTTTATTGAAGTTTAAGTTGGCCACTACATCAACTTGTGTTATGTTGTTAGGTTCCACATGTTCATATGTTCAATATTGAATAAAGTTCATTCTGTGTGTGTTCAAGAAAATGTAAAAAGTGTATTCTTCAAAAAAAAAAAAAAATATATTAAGTACTAAAACACAGATCAACTGTAACACTAGGTAAATTTACAAAATTCCACTGTTAGCACTTCATCTGCTTCAACTCGTTATGGGCCCAGCACTAATTTGTAGACAATCAACATGTCTCATGGGGATCCAGGAGCAGGTGGTTCTCCACCTGTGGCATCTACGAGTGTTGCAGTTGCAGGACTGGGAGCAATGCCGAACATTAAAAAATTTGTTGGTTCAGAAAATTATTCCAACTGGAAGTTCGGAATGGAAATGTTTCTGATCGCCGAGGATCTGAGGGCAGTTGTTGCAGGGACAGAGGTTGATCCAAGAAAGGATGCCAAAGCTCGATCAAAAATTTGTTTAATGGTCGATGAGTCTCTGTATCCTATGGTTCGTAGTCAAAAGTCGGCAAAAGATGTCTGGGCTAAGCTTGAGTCAAATTATGAAAGTAAAGGATTATGCAGACGTTTGAGTTTGCTGAAACAACTGTTTTCACTCGAGTTGACACAGTTTTCAACTGTTAAAGAATACCTTAATCGAATCCTTAGCATATCTCAGCAATTAGAGTCAATCAATGCAGGGCTTGAAGACGAGTTCATCGGTGTTGTCATGCTGAAGGGGTTGGGTGAAAGCTACCAGCCCATGATAATGGCTCTGGAGAGCTCAGGGGCAAAAATCACAAGTGATTCAGTACGTACCCTATTGAGTCAACAAGCCAAGCCCAATAATGAAAATGATAAAGCTCTAACATTGAAGAAAGAGTCAAAGAAAAAGCATTTTATTCCCAAGTGTTTTGCTTGTGACAGAAAGGACATTTCGCTTCACAATGCAAAGCCAAGAAGAAAAATGCAAGTGAGCAAGGAACTTCAATGGCCTTAGCTATAGGGAGACTGGATAACGATGAGTGGATCATCGATTCAGGAGCTACTTCACATTTTACCATGAGAGACGATTGGCTTAAGAATAGACGACATTCACTGATGATTTTTCTTGGTGCTTGAAAGTGAAGAAAAAGAAAAGTGGTTAGAAGCGATGAAACGAGAATATGATGCACTAATAAAATTGAAAGCTTGGGAGTTTGTTGATCGTCCAAGCAACGGGCAGGTTGTCAAGAACCGTTGGGTATTTAGGAAGAAAGTTGGAGTGGATGATAAAATTTCGAAGTTTGAATCAAGACCTGTTGCTAAAGATTTTACGCAACAATACGGTGTAGTCAATGAAACATTCTCAAGACCTATGTTGAAGTTCGAGAAGTTTCGGAGCCTGCAGACATGTTGAGTGTGGTGCCCACTTAAGGGGGAGTATTGAAGTTTAAGTTGGCCACTACATCAACTTGTGTTATGTTGTTAGGTTCCACATGTTCATATGTTCAATATTGAATAAAGTTCATTCTGTGTGTGTTCAAGAAAATGTAAAAAGTGTATTCTTCAAAAAAAAAAAAAAAATAATAATATTAAGTACTAAAACACAGATCAACTGTAACACTAGGTAAATTTACAAAATTCCACTGTTAGCACTTCATCTGCTTCAACTCCCCCTCCGTTCCCTCGGCCATCCGGTCTTTCCTGAGCTCACCACCCAACAAATTTGAATGCAAAAGACCACTTCGTACGATCATTGGTAAGGGGTGAAAGAAGTTGAACTCGTGCTTACCATGGAATAACACTTTTTTACATCGTCGTCTCACCCCCCCCCCCCTCCCCCATGTGGTGGTATGTAATTCTGGGGTCGTGTGGGCGTATGTATGACCACAGATGACAGAAAGAAGGACGATTAAAGCTGGAGGACACAGAAAAGTGGCCTGACAACATTTGAGTAAAAATGACAAAAATGGGCAAAATTTTGAAACTGGCGTAACTTTTGATTGGTGAATGATAAATTGGCATTCAGCCACATATTCGTCAAGGAAATTTGATGATCTACAACTTTCTCTAAAAGGGCTTTTTTCTCAGATAAACGGTTTGGACGCAAATCAACAAAGTTATCCGAAAAACGTGAGCTAAAAACCTAATTTTCAAAATTCGTCCATTTTCGGATGCATATATCTCCGTAACGGTTCGGAATTTCGATAAAACGCATATAATCAAAGTTGTAGAGAATTTTATCAGCTTTAATTTACTCTGGGACATGGTTCATCGAAAAATGCACCGTTTCCGAGATATTCGCGAAAAACCACAAAATGGGACCTTTAATGACCCCCCCCCCCCCTCGAGCGGCACCCCCACCCCCCAGGACTTTTAGTATGTCAATCAGGGGACCTCCACCTACGTCTGTACCAATTTTGGTTTGGGTTCTATTTTTTTCTACCTCAGGGCCCTTTTTTGTCTTCATTGCCTGGACTAATACATAAAAACTGCCTGCTATAATGCCGCTATTGGAATTATCAGGTGATATAGTTAAAATGGAATTTATTGCAACGTTGCGAAATCGAGTTTATCAACCATCGTCCGTGCGATGTACGTACTAGTGAAGTATTGGTACCTAAATGCTAAGTTTCATCTCTTAAATTGCTCCCAAGTCTACCTATAGGTAGCAGAAGCATTCTTTTCACGTTCGAGTGATTTAAAAGTTGTGGCTTCTACTGAAATCTAACGGCTGTTTTTTTGACATGGATATGTCTTTGCTCTGGGGGTCAACCAAAAGTTTCCGTGACTCAAAATTTGTGTCACAATTTCAGTGTTTTTCACGTACAACCCAGCCGTTGCTAGGGGAATGGAACTTCCGCAGTTTTCATCGCACAAAATATCGTTCGCCACTCGTTGGAAAGCGCTTGATTTATGTGATAAATGTTCACACCTCAAGCTACCAATTTCCCCCTCCTTACGTACCTGGCTACATTCCTAAACTAAGTTGATTGGACTATAAACAATTTTAATAAGCCGGTTACAATATTCTTAACGTAAAGCAATAGCATCATTTACTCCACTCCATAGGAAACATTTTCATCCTCTTGACAACAGTCGAGGACAACTCGAGGACAACCGTTATGAAATCCCCAATCAAAGACATATCCATGTAACATGGTATCTGCTAGTAAAGCGGATAGTGGAACTCGTTTACGAGTTTGATTTAGTTTCCAAGAGGTTTCATTTCCGTTCATACGAAATTGGCAACAAAGCCCAAAGCCAGCAGTCCAACTGCTGAACAGGGAGATGATTGAGGGCGACAACTGGTCAGTCGGTTTGAAATCGGAATTTTTTTTCACAGTGGTACAATTTTCATTCGCATTCTATTCTGAACAACTTTCGTTCCATGTCTTTCCCTCTCTATCTCTGTGTGTGTATGTCAGCAAATCCTTGTAACAAGCTTAATTCCCACAACATTTTACCGGTTCTTATGCAATTTTCATGTTATGTGCGGGTTAGGGTGAAGATCCCCTATGAGTTTCGTTGTTCCCAAATCAAACTTCACTCGGCGCATGCGCAAACGTAAATTCCATCAACCATCATTTTCTCACGCTCCCGTAGTCCGATCTCGCTCAAATTCGGAGGATGGGTAGAAGAGGTTAATTTGACCATTTCCTAGCAATTTCAACATAATCTTATCATCAGTAGCTCTTGCGCATGCGCGAATATGTACTCCTTTTTGAACGAGCATAATTTCAACAGTTTTCTCCAGATTTTGATGAAAATTTCAGGGAATGTGTGGGTGTGGCTGTAAATAAATTGTCCACTGTCAATTCCATGCCTCTCAAATCATTACTCCATTTCGCGCGTGCTCAAACGTAAATTCCTTCAACATCATTTATTTACGCCCTAGTCGTCCAATCCCGCTCAAATTTGGTGCATAGTTGGGGACCGGATGATCAATTATTCCATGTTAATTTAAACATGATTACCATCATTATTAGCTCCTGCGCATGCGCAAAAGTGTACTCCGAGGAACAAGGTCTAGTTTTCATCAGATTTTGATCACATTTTCTGGGAATTTGGGGGTTAGGATGTAGATTGTACCCTACCAATTTCATTTTTCTCAAATCATTACTCCATTCTGAGAATGCGCTAACGTAAATTATTTCAAGCATCATTTTCCAGTTTTTTTTTTTTTTTTTTAGCATGGAACATGCTTTAGCCTTGGACTAACTAGCCGAAAAATGTCACGCGGAATGGGTGACGCGGGATGGGTGACGCGGATGGGTGACGAAATTTTCTTATGATTTTCACGTACAACCGAGCCGTTGGTAGGGAAATGGAACTTCCGCAATTTTAATCGCACAGAAATCGTTCACCATTCGTTGGAAAGCTCCTGATTTATGTCGCATTTTTATATCAGAGTGTTATATTAATGTGTGAGGTGTTTATCCAATAATGCGATGGTTATATGAATAATTGTTTACACACAGGTGATCATTCTCAATTATTGATATTGTGAACATGATTGCAACCGCTTGTTAATCATATTACCACTTGTTAATAATCGATATATATATATATATATATATATATATATATATATATATATATATATTAATTGCTATGCAATTCTTAGGCCGACCCCCAATAATTTTTTTAAAATGTCCACTTTTTTTGTGTAACGTTTTTTGTCCCGAGATGGGAAGCGAGAGGTCGTGGGTTCGAATCCCGGCTAGGCCTGAAATTTTTTTTTTTTTTTTCCTCGTGAGACGAAGGTTGTGGGTTCGAATCCCGGCCAGGCCTGACAATTTTTTTTTTTTTTTTTTCTCGTGAGACGAAGGTTGTGGGTTCGAATCCCGGCCAGGCCTGAAAAAAATTTTTTTTTTTTTTTTCTCGTGAGACGAATTGCATAGCAAATTATCCTCGTTTTCTACACAGTAGAAAAGAGAAAAGATCCGGCGAGGCCCGAAGGGCCGAGTATATATATATATATATATATATATATATATATATATATATATATATATATATATATATATATATATATATATATATATATATATATATATATATAGCATGTTCCATGTTTCTCGAATTTTAGCCGCAGGCTCAAAACGGTAAGCATCCGGGGGTCCAGGGGGCTTGCCCCCTGGCGAGGCGCGCAGCGCCGAGTTTTTTTTTTTTTCAACATCTTTACTAAAAAGCGAACAATTGCGGGGTCTTGGAACTGTAAATGTGTGAACCGTTCTCAAAGGCACGATGCGCCATGTTCTGATCATATATTACATACGGGCTTTAATAATTATAGACCAATGGTCTGCGTAGAAGGGCTATCTAACACAGAAATATTAAACCATAGCGTAATAATTGGCAGCGTTTTCTACATAAAAGTATTCCGCGAACTTAATGAAATTTCAAAGATATCAGTGGGTTATTCACGCAGTTGTTCACATACATTCATCTAGTCCTGTGATTCGAAGTTTCACCAGCGAATGAATTTTGGCCAACTGCCTAAAGACCGGCCGCATCTATCAATGAATATTATCGTGAATTACGTTTTTCAGCAAAAAATGGAGACGGATGAGTGCTTTGGTGAGTCTCACACGGTGGGAGCTCTGGCACATTGCCACCATACGGACTGATTACTGCTCGCCCCAACTTCCTCATTTTTCGCCGTGTGGTGGGCTGTTTATGTGAATTTCATAACTTCGGTGGTGAAGGTGAACTCCGAAAATCCTTATTAGAAAATGCATTATTAGGTGTTCTTAAAGATACGTTAGTTTTAAGAATCATTAGTATTATTCTGTTTGGAAACATGTCGTTAACAAATATCTATAATGGTACATTGATTCTTTTAAAGAGGTTGTGGTTGTGACAAGCTCGCTTGGTCGATTCTCGAGGATTTACCAATATCAATGTTATTTTCTGCAACGTCCACTATTAAAATCTATTTTATAATCAAAACGGCGTTATGCATAACAACTAATCACTGCGTTTCACAATGTTTCTTGCGTTTGTCTTCAGAAATTGATAAAATGGTCTTCTTTTGCATAATGCCCTTGAAAGTTTCAAATGGATTTTCGTTATTGAGTAAGCGGAAATCATTAAAAAGAAAAGTGTGACATTTTTTCTGTCCGACGGAAATTTAGAATACTTCCCCCTCTCCCCACTAATGTGAACATGAAAGTGTTTGAAACACTGTAAACCTAGTGAAAATTCCCTTATCAACTACAACTAGCGAACCTGCTGAAAAAAGTGCAACGGAAATATCTTCAGGAAATCGAGTTTTATACAACTTGTGGCGCATCTACAAGGACAGTAATGGGTGGGTAGGAATTTTAAGCTATTCGATTCATATGCTTTCCGTAGCTTCAAGTAGGTATATATAATTGTGCTTTTAGATTACTACTTACCATTTTACGTAGAAAATTTTGTATTTGCCCTTGTTGTCTTTAGACGAACAAATGAAACGTGTTACATACATTTGATTTCAATGATTTTCTTTCGATCCCAAAGTCTATGTTGTTTTGTATGTTTCTATGTTATATTGTATAATGTACCACAGCCTTCGTTTAGTGATTATCTTTATACCAGTTATCTGCTAAGAGGGGCTATCTAGTACAGAAATAGTAAATCTTTTCGTAACAAATGGCAGCGTTTTAAAAATCTTAACGATATTGATTATGACAATGGGATCTAGTACAGCGAAATCTAACCTACGAGTATTATAAGAATTTAGTTTAGGAGCTGTAGATAAATAGTTTATATTTTCACTAACTAGAATTTTATTAAGAGTAAATACTAGTTTATGTTGGATACTACTAATAGTTTCTACTCTGCAAAATACTGCATCACCAGACTTTTGAATAAGATGAAACAAGGACATGTCCTCACAAAAAACGATGTCTGGTAACCCTCGCTCTGGAGAAATATTCAAGACGTTGAACTGTTAGGGTGATTCACTGAAATGTATTGTAAAGTTATTTCATGTATAGATCAACGTGCTACACTTCTCGCACAAACGAATAAAAGGCCGAGCTTACGTGTAATGTTGTAAAGTTTGGACGGTTAGCCACAGTTGCCTCACAGTAGACTGGAATGGCATTCAGTCACGCGAGATCTATCACTGATCCTTCCAAATCAAAATAGAACATATCGTTCGATAGTTTGTCAGAAATGAAACCTATTGGTTATTTTCAATGATGGGCATGTTAAAAAGAGGGAAAAAAGAGAGATTAACCCCCTCAAAATGCTTTTGCTCACGTTCAAGGCAAGAAGATTTTGTAACAACGAGTATAAAGATAAAATAAAATGAATATATTCAAAAAGGTAAGAATCAAGGAGGAATTCCCGGGTACCTGTACAATGAAATTCTAGTAACATCTTGAAAACCTTCACATCCTGCTAGTGTGATTTGAGTTTTGCAACCTTTTTCACCATTTACTCTCGCTTGGCGTCGTGCATTAGTAAAAAAAAGTTCCAGTCATGCAGCATAATCGTGTGAGCAAATTTTTGTCAGTTATCGTATTATAAATTACTAGCCGCTCCGGCTCGCTACGCTCGCCTCCACGTCCAGCCGGGGGGCAAGCCCCCCGGACCCCCCATTCAATTGCTCGCTTCGCTCGCAAAGTGTGGCATGTAGGGAATATTGCTCGCTTCGCTCGCAAAGTGTGGCATGTAGGGAATGTTGCTCGCTTCGCTCGCAAACGATAGATCCCTAAGGGTAGGTTTAACTTCTGTAAGGGATGCTGCTCGCTTCGCTCGCTTGAGGAAGTTATACTGCCCACCCAACTTGGCAGACGTTTTTTTCTGTTGGAAATTCTTACAAACAAATTAAATCTTATGAAACTACGTGGAACCACAAAAAGTTTATTCGGGGATGTTGCTCGCTTCGCTCGCAAGGTATTGCTGTATATTTGTAGGAAAAAATCCGAATTTATTCTGTTGACATGGCTCTCGCTTCGCTCGCAAGGTATACCTGTATACCCTTCAAGACGTAAGTGCGTGTACCTGCTCGCAACCCGTTTTCGTCAGGTGCAAGCCCCGACTCATCGAACCCCTGACTTCGTAGAGCCTTCTCGCGAACACGGCAAAATTAATTTCTGATGTTAAACGCTTCTTCTCGCTTCCGCTCGCGATTTGACCGACTTAACGTCACTTTTTTCGATATCCGATTTCGGATTCAGATTCGGCGGACCCAAAGCTGTATTTCGCCCGCGAAAACCGTTCCGAAAAACGTACCTTTATGGGGTATATTTTAATCGGAAAAAACCAAGTTTTTCGGCGGACTTTTTGAGAAAACGGGTCCGTACTCACGCATTTTTTTAACGCATTTCCCGATACTTTTTTCGCGATCCGATCGCGCCGTCGTCTTCCTCGTTCAAAAACCTACGAAACCCGTATTTTTCCGGAATTGTCAACGGCCGTTTAGAGGGGTAGGGGAAGCGGGGAAGTCCAAAAAGCGCACATTAATTCTTACTTCGACCCCCCTCCCGCCCTACGGCCCATGGTTCGGGTGGGATTAGAAAATTTTAAATTCGCTTATACACCCTATCGGAAAATCCCAAGAAGATCCCCCCACTCGTACACTCCCCCCACTCAGCCGTTTGGCCGTGCATAGACACGACAGACAGACAAACGGAGTTTCATTCTTATTAATAACTAGCCGCTCCGGCTCGCTACGCTCGCCTCCACGACCCCCCATTAAATTGCTCGCTTCGCTCGCAAAGTGTGGTATGTAGGGAATGTTGCTCGCTTCGCTCGCAATTGAATCATGTAGGGGATGTTGCTTGCTTCGCTCGCAAACGGTAGATCTCTAAGGGTAGGTTTAACTTCTGTAGGGGATGCTGCTCACTTCGCTCGCTTGAGGAAGTTATACTGCCCACCCAACATGTAGGGAATGATACTCGCTTCGCTCGCAAACGGTAGATCCCTAAGGGTAGGTTTAACTTCTGTAGGGGATGCTGCTCGCTTCGCTCGCTTGAGGAAGTTATACTGCCCACCCAACTTGGCAGACGTTTTTTTCTGTTGGAAATTCTTACAAACAAATTAAATCTTATAAAACTACGTGGAACCACGAAAAGTTTATTAGGGAATGTTGCTCGCTTCGCTCGCAAGGTATTGCTGCATAGGTGTTGGGAAATACCCGTATGAAATTTCGTTGAAATCAGTTAGTGTGTACAACGGCTGGGATGAGGTGATTACTTAAAGAGGTACCTAAATAGGTGCGGGGGATTGTACAGGTAGGCTTCGGAACGTGATTTCCAGGGAGCTGGAGGTTGTTAAACCAGGAAAAGTTTATTAGGGGATGTATACTTAAAGGTAGGCCATTAGAAGGGCGAATGGGGAAGTTATATTGCCCACCCAACTTGGCAGACGTTTTTTTCTGTTGGAAATTCTTACAAACAAATTAAATCTCTTTTGGAACCACAAAAAAAGTTCATTTGGGGATGTTCCTCGCTTCGCTCGCAAAGTGTGGCTGTATACATGCGATGTATTACAATTGAAACGTGTAGGGGATGTTGCTCGCAAACGGTAGATCTCTAAGGGTAGTTTTAACTTCTGTAGGGGATGTTGCTCGCTCCGCTCGCTTGAGGAAGTTATACTGCCCACCCAACTTTGCAGACGTTTTTTCTGTTGGAAATTCTTACAAACAAATTAAATCTTATATAACTACGTGGAACCACGAAAATTTTATTAGGGGATGTTGCTCGCTTCGCTCGCAAGGTATACCTGTATATCCTTGAGGAAGTTATACTGCCCACCCAACTTGGCAGACGTTTTTTTCAGTTGGGAATTCTTACAAACAAATCAAATCTTATAAAACCACGTGGAACCACGAAAAGTTTATTCGGGGATGTTGCTCGCTTCGCTCGCAAGGTATTGCTGTATATTTGTAGGAAAAAATCCGAATTTATTCCGTTGAAATGGCTCTCGCTTCGCTCGCAAGGTACCTGCTCGCAACACCCAAACACCGAAGCCTGTACCTGAGTTGTCGAACCCCAAAGACCTATGTCTTCCCAGAGCCTTCTCGCGTCCACAGCACATAAAATTTCTCATTTTAATAGCTTAGTCTCGCTTCCCCTCGCAATTTGACCGACTGCCCGTCACTTTTTTCGATATCCGATTTCGGATTCAGATTCGGCGGACCCAAAGCTGTATTTCGCCCGCGAAAACCGTTCCGAAAAACGTACCTTTATGGGGTATATTTTAATCGGAAAAAACCAAGTTTTTCGGCGGACTTTTCGAGAAAACGGGTCCGTACTCTCGCATTTTTTTGACGCATTTCCCGATACTTTTTTCGCGATCCGATCGCGCCGTCGTCTTCCTCGTTCAAAAACCTACGAAACCGGTATTTTTCCGGAATTGTCGACGGCCGTTTAGAGGGGTAGAGGATGCGGGGAAGTCCAAAAAGCGCAAATTAATTCTTACTTCGACCCCCCTCCCGCCCTACGGCCCATGGTTCGCCTGGGATTAGAAAATTTTAAATTCGCTCGCTCCCCCTATCGGAAAATCCCAAGAAGATCCCCCCACTCGTACACTTCCCCCACTCAGCCGTTTGGCCGTGCATAGACACGACAAACAAACAAACAAACAGACGGAGTTTCATTCTTATTAATAGTACTAGCCGCTCCGGCTCGCTACGCTCGCCTCCACGTCCAGCCGGGGGGCAAGCCCCCCGGACCCCCCATTAAGTTGCTCGCTTCGCTCGCAACGTGTGGCATGTAGGGAATATTGCTCGCTTCGCTCGCAAAGTCTGGCATGTAGGATATGTTGCTCGCTTCGCTCGCAAAGTCTGGCATGTAGAAAATGATGCTCGCTCCGCTCGCTTGAGGAAGTTATACTGCCCACCCAACTTGGCAGACGTTTTTTTCTGTAGGAAATTCTTACAAACAAATTAAATCTTATAAAACTACGTGGAACCACGAAAAGTTTATTAGGGGATGTTGCTCGCTTCGCTCGCAAGGTATACCTGTATATCCTTGAGGAAGTTATACTGCCCACCCAACTTGGCAGACGTTTTTTTCAGTTGGGAATTATTACAAACAAATTAAATCTTATAAAACTACGTGGAACCACGAAAAGTTTATTCGGGGATGTTGCTCGCTTCGCTCGCAAGGTATACCTGTATATGTGTAGGACAAAGTCCGTATTTATTCTGTTGAAATGGCTCTCGCTTCGCTCGCAAGGTAGGTACCTATGTAGGCATACCTGCTCGCCCCGCAATGTTGTGACATCGAACCCTTCACGTCAATTCTTGAGCCTTCTCTCGTCCACGGCAGAATCATTTTAATCGCTTTGCTCGCTTCTGCTCGAAATTTGACCGAGTTCTCGTCACTTTTTTCGATATCCGATTTCGGATTCAGATTCGGCGGACCCAAAGCTGTATTTCGCCCGCGAAAACCGTTCCGAAAAACGTACCTTTATGGGGTATATTTTAATCGGAAAAAACCAAGTTTTTCGGCGGACTTTTCGAGAAAACGGGTCCGTACTCTCGCATTTTTTTGACGCATTTCCCGATACTTTTTTCGCGATCCGATCGCGCCGTCGTCTTCCTCGTTCAAAAACCTACGAAACCGGTATTTTTCCGGAATTGTCTACGGCCGTTTAGAGGGGTAGAGGATGCGGGGAAGTCCAAAAAGCGCACATTAATTCTTACTTCGACCCCCCTCCCGCCCTACGGCCCATGGTTCGGGTGGGATTAGAAAATTTTAAATTTGCTCGCTCCCCCTATCGGAAAATCCCAAGAAGATCCCCCCACTCGTAGATCCGGCCCACTCAGCCGTTTGGCCGTGCATAGACACGACAAACAAACAAACAAACAGACGGAGTTTCATTCTTATTAATAGTATAGATATTTAATCGCTTTGCTCGCTTCTGCTCGAAATTTGACCGAGTTCTCGTCACTTTTTTCGATATCCGATTTCGGATTCAGATTCGGCGGACCCAAAGCTGTATTTCGCCCGCGAAAACCGTTCCGAAAAACGTACCTTTATGGGGTATATTTTAATCGGAAAAAACCAAGTTTTTCGGCGGACTTTTCGAGAAAACGGGTCCGTACTCTCGCATTTTTTTGACGCATTTCCCGATACTTTTTTCGCGATCCGATCGCGCCGTCGTCTTCCTCGTTCAAAAACCTACGAAACCGGTATTTTTCCGGAATTGTCGACGGCCGTTTAGAGGGGTAGAGGATGCGGGGAAGTCCAAAAAGCGCACATTAATTCTTACTTCGACCCCCCTCCCGCCCTACGGCCCATGGTTCGGGTGGGATTAGAAAATTTTAAATTTGCTCGCTCCCCCTATCGGAAAATCCCAAGAAGATCCCCCCACTCGTAGATCCGGCCCACTCAGCCGTTTGGCCGTGCATAGACACGACAAACAAACAAACAAACAGACGGAGTTTCATTCTTATTAATAGTATAGATAGATAGAGATAGAGATTGGTTTATTATTGACCAAGAAAAAAAAGTTTAACCCCCCCCCCCTCTCAAAATTTGTAGGTTTTCGTTTCATGATGCCTAGAATTCAAAAATTGAATTAAAAAATGTTTAAGAAAATCCGCCACTCCAAGCTTTTCTCCCGAACTACTGGACCGAGCTTTATGAAATTTGGCTCAAAAATCATACATCGGACGAGGATGTGCCAGTAACATGTGCATTAATAATCATGGGTTAAAAAGCTAATCAACTAGTCTACTTATCAATGTGTCCTACGAACTACCTACGAAACGATCCGATGTTACGCATCCAGAAAGACTTCAGTTTTGGTCTTTAACCAGAACTTTTCAATACTTCATCAGCATCTTTCATATCTGCCTACCGCCACCTTCACAATTGATGATTGATTATTATTGTTTCTTTTGGACACTGTATATAGTTGTTATTTTCAAACTTGTAAAGTTTATCACTTTTATTTAAAATAAGCATCTCTTGTTAGCGAATTTTTGAAGAAAATTAAGCTATTGCTCTCGCCTCAAAATTTGTAGAATGTGAATTTTTGAAAAAAACTTATGCAGAAATCCGTTTCAGGCTATTCTGAATCATATTCTGAAGTTTAACGCATTTTTTTATGTATGTATATATGTATGTATGTATGTATATATGTATGTATGTATGTATGTATATGGGTGATTCTCACAGAAAGGGGCAGAAGTGATGTCCGGACCAGTTGCGGCGACCCAATAAGGATTTGGGAGCTGGCGAAGGTCTTAAATTGTACTATAGGTTTTTATCTAGAACCCTTTTTTCCATTTTTAGGTTATGTTTATTCCTTTAAATAGAAAATTAACTAAATATAGTCAAATCGTCATCGACCTGTCCTGTCCCAATGCGACCTTCCCAACTTCAAACTTTAATTACAGGTCTTTCCGCTTTTGAGTTTGGATTTTATTCAATTTTTCTACATCAGTATGATTTCTGAGATGCGTTTCTGATCGATAAAATTAATGTAGAACCGCTAGAAAAGTGTATTTGGATGGAAATATGTGTGTCCGGAGCATCGCCGTCATCGACCTGTCCAATATTGTTTTTCGAATTTTCGCGGTCACAATTGTATTTTAGCGGGGTTTTTTGCCGCTTTTTTTATTCG
Source organism: Adelphocoris suturalis (assembly GCA_030762985.1). Classification (NCBI taxonomy): domain Eukaryota; kingdom Metazoa; phylum Arthropoda; class Insecta; order Hemiptera; family Miridae; genus Adelphocoris; species Adelphocoris suturalis. Next base: position 46,598,521 of record CM061041.1, read on the forward strand.
CGCGCTTCTCAGTTACCAGAAAAACCACCATTCGTTTTAATTCAGTCAACTCGTGGTCATCAGCGGGAGCAGATGTGTGCTGGACCGTGGGTTGGTCAATCACAATCGTCAAAAACCTGTCCACTTTTTTTAAGTGAGTACTTGAACTCAATTTTTTCTTATGGTATTTTTATCGTGCACCGAACGGACTAGTTTCATGTTATATGCCAAATTTGGGAAAAAGCTTGCCACAAGGTGAAACATTTGAGAAAAACTGAAGAATCGTCATCGACCTGTCCATCATCGACCTGTCCTCTCCTGAAAATTCGAGGATAGGACGATGAGGAAAAAGGCAAATCTATTATGTTTTTTGGATTTTCTAGTATTCCCGTATTCTCGCATTTAGTAATCCAATATTCTCGTATTGACCATTCAAAACACATATCTACTTAGCCGAACGTTGTGAAGGTCTACTAGGACTAATTCGAGAATTTCTGTCATTCTTCGTTTGTTGGATTCGCCCTACAGTGGTCACGTTTTTCGGTCTTTTGACTTGAAATGTTGAGGGTTAATGTTTCTTGGCAGTTATAGCAAATTTTCCTTTTATGATGCCAGGACAGGGTGGTGATGCAAATGGTGAGAATCAACGGGTCGCATCATCGCCCTGTCCGCCTAAATTTTTAAATATTTTTTTTTCTGAATTAATAAAAGCGCTACTGTTTGGATTTGCTTCGAATTTCGATACATACGATATAGAGAGCATCTGTGATTTTTTTCAGCTCGATTCGATCACTTTTTCTTTTTTCAAAAGTCAAACTCAAAACTGACCTTTTCTGTGAGAATCACCCATATATGTATGTATGTATGTATATATGTATGTATGTGTCATTCCAGACGATAACTGTCCGTAGAATTGTGCTAGAAACTTCAAACAAATTTTAAAATGTTCAGGACACAAAACGAAAGTTCAAGTTCGTTGGCCAGCATGATCGGATTACATCTTCGGGTTGAAATTTTCAAAAATGTAGTCAAAAATTTCAAAATAGCCTGTTTTTTGCGATTTGTTGTGCGAAATAATTTTTTCAGCATACTAACATGTGGTATATTTGGAATCAGCGTAAAATTTCCTATAAGAATATGTATCAAGTTTTCAAAAATTTCAAAGTTGAAAAATCAGTCAAAAATCGAAATAATGCCGTTCGCTAGTTGTAAAAATCGGTAATATTTGCATGAAACATCTTCAAAAATTCGCTCATAGGGTCATGCTGCATGACTGGACTTTTTTTCAAGCCAAATGGGTAGATACGGTCAAAGCGTGAATTAAAAACGTTGGTATTTTAATGAATGAACCATATTTATTTTTGTATCTCTTGCATCGCGTGTATCATGTACCTCTCTTCGTTATCAGTCTATGTACTACTTCATTCATTTTTTGTTCTACAATGTAAAATTGGGCTTTGCCTGTAATAAATCAATAATAAATGAATTAATTAATTTTGCTCAACCCTAAAGAGTAGAACTTGGAGGACTATAGGGTTGAAATATTAAAAAATCGAGATCATGAAAACTTTTACTTTTACTTTTTTACATTAAAACATTTACTTGTATTGTCCCGAAGAATCTAATGAAATCATCAGGAACATTCGCCGATTCCTCAACATTCGTCAAGTGACTAGCATACTATACGTCAAGGTTCTCTTTCTGCAAAGAGCATTCTCCTCGCGTCTTGGCTGGGCTCGTTCTTTGTGTTATTCTGTGTTTATCTTGCCGGATCATATTGGAGCCGTTTTGAGAAAAAAAAAAAAAAAAACTTAAGCCTGGTGGTGAATTTTTACTTTGCAATTAGCACTAAACGTCAATAATTGAAGACAAATGTTCTGCTTAGAAGAGCTATAGAAAACAAAATTAATAAACGTTTGTGTAATAATTTTAACCATTTTTTTACATTGTTTTGAAATTTGTGCACTTCAAGTGCGAAGAATTTTTTCATTACTAATTGCATGACCGAAAACTTGTTCTAAATAATATTCAGCGATTCAAAAAAGATTTGGGATTTAGCTTTTATTGGATTGGGGGGGGGGGGGGGGGGGGGAATATACCAAGTTGAAAAAAAAAATAAGGAAAATCCCATAAAGTTGTGGATCACCCAAAGGGTGGTTTTGAGTTCTTGGATGATATTTTATCACTTTTTGCCCACCTGATTTTGAAGGTTCTTTTAGTGCTTAACACGAAGCTAAACCAGAATTGAGATTCCTTATTCACAGTGGTGCCAGTGAACCATAAAGAACCGTGATTTTCCCTAAGGAAAACCAGGCTTACTGATTAATTTGCTCTTCTCAGAGAGCGAAATAAAATATCGCGATTCTGGCTTCGCCATTGTGTTCAGCGCTGAAAAATGTTCAAAAAGAGTTGACACTAGGCAAACAAATTTTATCGTTAAAACTCATTATCAGGGACTTCATGCTCTCCGAATTTCACTTCGATACCTCCAAAATTGTTGAAAATCCTAAGGGGGGTTTTCATCTGTTAAACCGAAACAATGAGAATTTATGAATATTATTGTGAGAATTTAGTACAGAATTATGAAGTTTCTAATATCTTTGTAATCAAGAAGGGATTCTTAGTTGGGCAGGTACTGTAAATATTCTGTCCCAACTATTTGCATTTCCACATTTTAAACTCAGCGATTCAGATTTCAGTTTTGCGGCGGTCCATAACAGCCCTTTTCACCATTTCCTCTCGCTTGGCGTCGTAGTCCTCAACTCGTCTGCCCATAAGTTCCTTGCAAGGGCCGAGCAGCCTTTCGAAAGCGTCTCTGTGTAGGAAAGCCACTGTGACGTCCGTGGACGCCGTCACTGTTGCGGCCCTTTTCTGTTTCTCCATCAGAGCCAGCTCACCGAAGTACGCTCCGTTTTCCAAAGTGTCGAGGACGACTTCGATGCCGAACTCGTCCGTGTAGGAGACGATTACTTTCCCGACGTCAATGAAGAACATGCCGTCGGCTTCTTCACCCTGCTCGATGATCTTCTCGCCGTTGGTGTAGTGGTGGATGTCCAAGGAGTCAGCGACGTTCATCATTTCGAATTCGTTGAGCGGTTTGAGGATCGGCACACTCCTGAGAAGGTTCATGTGATATTCCCTCTTCCTCATCGCCCCCTGTGAGTTATGTATTATTTTAACAAAGTCTCATAGAAAAAAGTTCAAGTCATTAAGCATGATTGTATGAGAAAATTTTCGTGAATTATTGTATTATAAATATAATACATTGTTTCGAAATTTAAGATTTTTTAGTGCAAAGAAATTGTTAACCCTCCATGTGTATACAGTGTCTTGCAGAAACCCACCACAATCGTCCAGCGAATTTTGCAGCGCTACCATAGCCTGTCAATTAAAGATTCTCTGTACCTTCTCCCCCACTCCTAAGAAGTGAAAAGCGGCATTAAGTTGTGATCCCAACCTGTTGGAGTAAATATTATAAATTCAACAGTTAAAAGTGTGGTGTCCCACAGACATTGTATACACTGCCACAAGAAAACATTGGGTCTCCTGTACACAGTATACCCACAGACAACGCTAAGTGACTTTTTGTCAAAGCTAATGCATTGAAGGAAAGAGGGCTTATGATTATGGGTACCGTGAAAAAAGTGAAAAATATCTAGGTGAATTCTCTCCAGTTCACCCTAGGAACTTGAAATTTGATGGAGAGCTTCTTTAGGGCATTAAGATATGATTGATATGATGGGCTCTTTCCTGGTAATTTGAAAAGACACTCTTGAATCAATTCAAATACCTGTATAACTATCTTTCTGAACGTCTCCCTATCCAGCGTCCAAAGCTTGCCGTCCGTCATCGCCTTGACGCTGCAGAACCGCGGGACGTTGTACATGAGAGCCAGCTCGCCGAAACTCCCGTGACCTTCGTAGGTCGTGAGGATCCTCACTTCCCCCTCGTCGTTCTTCACGTAGGCTCGATATTCACCAGAATCCACGACGAAGAAATAATCACCGCCTCTCCCCTGACGGATGACGACTTCGTTCGCCACGACGTTTCTCAAGAACATGGCGTCCACTATGGTTTCGATTTCATCTGGTTCCAATGCCTGGTAATGAGACCGATTTGTTCAATTTAAAGAGTTTTAAGAAAATTAAACTTGTGATGGCTCCCTAATTTACAAAAATGAATCTTAAAAAAGGAAATAATCCGATTTTGTCAATTATTTAATGGTTTCTAAATATTAACACATAGAAAGAACAACAAAACAATATAAGACATGTTTCTTGTGGACGTTCAGAGAATACTAAATGCCTCCAAAATAATTAAAAAAGTTCCAGTCATGTAGCATGATAGTATGAGCGAATTTTAGTAACTTATAGATAGTATTTATATTATATCGTTTCGAAATTTGAGCACTTCAAGTGTAAATGAATTTATTGTTGACGACAGATTTTATGTAAAAAAAAAAAAAAAAAAAAAAACACAGTCTAAACAATAGTATGCAATTCAAAATAGATTTTGGATTTCCAACTTTTTTTGGCAGTTTTTATCAATTTTCTACGAATTGTGATGAAATTTGAGTACCTTTGTCAGTATAATTTCGTGCATAAATATTATTTAGTGATCTATTTCATCGTTAATTAACTTCTGTTGACTAAAGTTCTGCAAAAAATATAAATTTAACAATTTTTAGTCGTTTTTATATATTTTTAGTGTTTTTTAGCATATTTTTGAAATGTTAAAAAATTTAATGTGCTCAAAAAGTGCTGGCTATTAAATTTATCCTTCCGTTTTAAAAGCTTGATTTTTCGGCGCAAGAACAGAATTTTAATCTCAATCCTAAGAAGAGTTATCCTCTGGAATAACACAACAAAAACACAACACACGCCAACTTTTTTTTTTTTTTTTTTTTGTTTCTTTTTAATGATAACCCCTATATTTTATTGCATATTCAGATTGTAAGTCAAAATTTTTGAAAAAGTCATCCCCCAATCGATTTTTGTCCGAGCGCAAACAGTTCATCGCGTGAGTGAATTTGCGCGCAGAGGTGACTTTTGGCAAAATTGACTATGACCGTAGAGATCAAGTGTGGACGCTGAATCGAGTGGTGATACCGGTTTTTCGATTAGCTCTCATTCAAATACAATTATTAACAAAAGTACCTCTCCTCTCTAGTTGAAATTCGATCATTTTGATTCTGAATCGCAACAGAACAGTAAACCGCTCACTTTGGATTTGTTTATGGTCCGTTGGTTGGTTGCTGTGCTGATGCGATTTAGGATGAAAGTGGTCGAATTCACCTAGATCAGGGGTTCCCAAACTTTTTTGTACCGTGCCCCTTGTGGTAAAATGAAAGCCCCCCACGCCCCCCTTACATAATGGATGTGAAAAAAATGCAAGTTTTACACTGTAAACAATTTTATACTTGCTATTTATACAAAACACGATTTGATAACACGTAGCTTTTATGAAGTAGCCTTTGAGATAAAAATAAGTTAATCTTAATGAGATGGATGGGCTTGCATTTTCTTTACTATCGCTGGTATTCTTGAAGTTTTGCAAGGGCACAATGTAAGTCACTAGCAACATCAAGTTTGTTCCGATTCTTTGTTGTTATTGATACGAGTGGTGAGAATGCTTTTTCACATAAGTAGGTGGTTGAAAAATGCAAAAATAACCGGAGCTTCCTGTGACACTCTTGGGATACACTTGGAAGTATTTGATCCAAAATGTTGACTTTTCCATTTTTTCGAAGTCATATTTGGCAGAAGAATCATTTTTCATTTCCAAAAATTCTTCTTGCAGGGCTGCTGGAACATGTTCAACGTTGACATGGAAAGGATCTGTTGAAAGTCTGTAAATATGTTCGTCAGCAGTGTTAGGGAAGTATTTCCTTAATTCATTAGTGAGCGTCTCCAAATGGTTTGACACGAATCAAAGAAGTCTGACAAATATGCAAACATTACTTGAGAACTAGGTTTGCTGAAGTTCATGCTTAGCTCATTATGCTTCTGGTTTTCCAAGAACGAAGTTAGTTCATCTCGGAGCTCAAATAGTTTTGCCATCATGTTTCCTTTTGAGAGCCAGCGTACTTCTGTGTGAAATAGCAGTGTTTTGTGGTCAGTTCCTAAATCTTCACAAATAATTTTAAACAGTTGGGTATTTAGTGCACTGTTTTTAGTGTAGTTCACGAGAAAAAACGAGCTCGCTCCTGGAGTTGGCTCGATGTTACCCCAAAGAATGGTCGAATGGTCTCACGCCCCCCCTGACCCGTCTTCACGCCCCCCAGGGGGGGCGTGCCCCCCAGTTTGGGAATCCATGACCTAGATACTAGGTACTTATGGTAATAATTGTACTTGAATAAGGGCTAATCGAAAAACGGAAATCACCACTTGACTCATCGTTGAAAAATAGTGTTAAATTATGTACCACACTTGGGCTCTACCGTCATAGTCAATTTCGCCAAAATCACCACTGCGCGCAAATTCACTCACGCGTTTCCTAAGCTATTCCCACAAGGCACCACAAAATTAATATTGACCCAACTTTGATTGCAATGTGAATTTTTAAATTGAATTTAATAATAAAAAATTATGTTAACTCATATACGAAACAGTTGAAGCACAACATGATCTAGTCCACATATTGAGAGCTTCTGGCTAATACGCAATAATTTACCTCTAACATTAAGTTATCTGGATGCAAATATACGCAGAATTCCCAAAGGGCCAATTGAATTGCCATACCTTGAAGAGAGTTTTCTCCGACATTAGCGCGATCAGTTTCTTCGTCTGTTCTTCAGGTTTCTCGTAGACTGGTGGATGCCAATCTTTGGCCTCTTTTTCGTCAAGACCTTCAGAGTAGACACAAAAACGACGCGACTTGCGGTGCGCTGGCATCGGAGCGTCTCCTTCGTCTGTTTTGGCTTTTTTGATAGTTGGCTGGGCCATTGCGCAAGCGGGAGCCATCCGTAGTTGTTTAGTACACGCTGAGCACACCTGTTCATTCAGTTATTAATTTATATCATAACACGATTTTCATAATATTCAGGCATAAAAACAGTTATGCAGGGTGTGCTCGCTTAAAAAATCGAGTGATGGGTCATTTCACGTAGAATTCAAATCTGCAATGAAAAATGCGGGGTTCCCATTTCAAATAACGAAGTTGATGTCAATCGTGCACATCTGCGCAAGTGCGTAATGCTTAATTCTGTCATTTTTAAAATCTTTACAACAAAAAAAGAAAAAAACGTTATTTTTTGACCCATTATTAACGATTTTAGCAGGGTTGCGGGCGGGGGGAGTTTTTGGGGACACCCTTTATATTAGAAAAAGGAATATGCTTATTTAATAATAATAAAGCGGTATACAATATTTTCTTAGGTGAATAAGTGCCTACGATAAACATTACGGCATGGTAATTGGAAACCATCGAAAGTAAAATAAAAATACAAATTAATGGTTATTTTATCTAATATGGTCTTAGAAATTAAATTGCCTCATAAAGAAGGATCGACACCTCCAAGCCGACCGATAGTACATGATTACTCTAGTCCAGCCTGAGTCAACGAGACTCTAGATCCTGACTTGCTCTTTAGTTCGACTAACCACCGGGTGGCATTCCCTGCGCTCCAGTCGCCGTGTTATCTTGTTATCTTCCTCCAGGCCCCCCACTGTTATGCTAATCTATTTGTCCAACAAATCTGAATTTTTACTAAGAGATTAAAAAAATGATGTTATATATTTTTGAGATCCTAAGATTGGTTTGAACGGCAGAGTAATACCTATTTAGAAAAAGCCCTATTTTTGGCCATCAAAATCATGATTAACTATTTCTGGGCCCACATAGTCTTCAAAGTGTAAAACAATTTATTATATTCAAATTACCATAATTTTTGAAAATTTGTTCATCGCTTTAAAAAGAACTTTTTCCCTTTTGGGCTGTTAGATACGTTAAATCTGGAACAGATAAGTGAAGTGCACACTACCATTTCTCGGCGTTCAATATCGAATTTGTTGGGGAGGTGGAGAAGTCCCCCACATAAATAATGGTAACAAGTAATGGACCTCCCAGCTTGTAGGCTGCGACTCGACTAAGATAAAATCGATGCCGTGTGCGGATGGCGATCGAGCGAGATGCTTGGATCGTACCTATAGAAAGGCCGACGGGAAGTTCGGGTCGTACAGTTCGAGCGTCGCCCCGTGTGCGAACGGCCTTAGGGTTCGGAATGATCATCACCAACCACGGACTGATTTTGCTTCCGAGTCTACCTAGTAGCGGAAGCATTGTTTTCACTTTCGGGGGAAAAAAATGGTTGGTCTCCGAAATCAAAATTTCCTCTCGCGTTTCACGTTTTAGACCATTCTAAACAACTTGGGTTCCGTGTCTGTCTGTGTGTGTGTGTGTGTGTGTATGTGTCTGTCGTGTGTCCACTAATTCTTGTGCCCAAGCTTGTTTTCCACAGTTTTCATCCGATTTTGATGATATTTTCAGGGGACTACGGGCTAGAGGGTAGACGGTCCCCTATCAGTTTCATCGTTCTTGACTCAATACCTCACTCTGCGCTTGCGTAAACGTAAATTCTACCTAGCATTATTTTCTCATGCCCTATTCGTCCGATCTCACTCAAAGCTGGGTGATAGTTGGGGATGACAATTTGAACATTTTATACCTATCAATTTCAACATGATTGTATCATTTATAGCTACTGCGGATGAGTCAATATGAAATCCTTGTAACAATCCTATTTTCCACAGTTTTCCTCCGATCTGGATGACATTTTAGGGAATGAGTTAGCTAGGGGTAGATGGTCCCCGGTCAGTTTCATTGTTGCCAAATAAAGTCTTCACTCTGCGCATGCGCAAACGTAAATTCCATTGTGCTCCATTTTTTCACGCCCTAGTCGTCCGATCTCGCTCAAATTTGGATGATAGTTGGAGGATGACGATTTGATCATCGCATATCAATTTCAACTTGATTCTATCAATAATAGCTACTGCGCATGCGCGTATATCAAATCCTTGTATCGACCTTAATTTCCACTGTTTTCATTTGATTTCGATGAAATCGTCAGAGAATGTGCGGGTTAGGTTGTAGATGGTCCCCTATCAGTTACATTGTTGCCAAAGCAATACTTCGTTCTGCACAAGCGCAAACGTAAATTCCATTTTTTCACACTCTAGTCGTTAGATTTTGCTTAAATTTGGATGATTGTTGGAAGAAAATAACTTGATTACCTCTTATCAATTTTAACACGATTCTATCAATAATAGATACTGCGCATGCATCAATGTGAAACACTTGTAATGACCTTAATTTCCACAGTTTTCATACGATTTTGATGAAATTGTCAGCGAATGCGCGGTTCAAGTTTTAGATGGTCCCGTACCTATTTCATTGTTCTCAACTCATCAGTTCATTCTGCGCATGCGCAAACGTAAATTACATTGAGTATCATTTGTTCATGATAGGACAACGAGGAAGCTATGTGCCACACCCCAATTTGCCAGACGTTTTTCATTTAATACTTTTCAATGATCTATACATTCATGATATTTAATCGACGAAGCTTTGTGCCTCACATTTTGGATTTGCATCATTTTCAAAGGAACCTTTGTATTACGATTTACGATTTCCTCAGGAACTGGTTTGAATGACTTCTTTGTATATTAGCGAATTTTCGTGGAAAATGAAACTATTAGAATGGCTCGGAAAAATTTAAAATAAAAATTTTTGAAAAATTCCTTCATTGAAAATCCGTTTTTGGGGCATTCTGAAACGATTCATGAAGTTTGCGCTTTTTCATGTATATATATGAAAAAAATATATATATATATATATATATATATATATATATATATATATATATATAAAGTTTATAAAGTATAAAATAGAACATTAAAAAAATTATTCACGAACTTATGCTGAATAACTTACTTAAATTTCATTAAAATTTGATTTAAAATAAATGGGAAAAAAACTGCAGAAAAGGCTAACAATTCAAAACCTCTCTTAGAATAGGAAGTTATTATTTAGAGTTCTCTTTGCCATAATAATAATACAATTTATGAAATATAGGACTACAAGGGTGTCCCTAAACGGTTGACCAGCTTTGACCAGCGTTGACCGCCGTTGACCACGGTGTTCCCCTACTCCGATTAACATCAAATGTTACCCAAAGTCAGGAAAGGGCAAAAAGAACAATCTGACGAAGTTTCAACCCCCCACCCCCATACCCCTACGAGATATAAGGGTAAAACTGCTTTGACCAGCGTTGACCGCCGTTGACCACGGTGTTCCCCCACTCCGATTAACATCAAATGTTAACGGAATCGGAGTACATGAAAACCGTGGTAAACGGGGGTCAAATGTGGTCAGTTTTACGCTCATTGCTCGTAGGAGAGTTGAGGTAGAGGGTTGAAATTTTGACAGACCGTTCGTTTTTCTATTTTTCGTCTTTGATCAAAATTTGAACGGAAGCGGAGTACGAGAACACCATGGTCAACGGGGGTCAAATGTGGTCAAAATAGTTTAACGCTTATTGCTCGTCGGGGAGTGGGGGTAGAGAGTTGACAACTTGAGCTTGTTTGTTTTGCTATTTTCCGTCTTCGATTCAAATTTGAAGTGAATCGGAGTAGAGGAACATCGTGGTCAACGGGGTTAAATGTGGTCAGTTTTACGCTCATTGCTCATAGGGGAATGTAGGTGGAGGGTTGAGATATGGACAGATTGTTCGTTTTGCTCTTTTCCGTCTTTGATCATAATTTGAACGGATTCGGAGTACGAGAACACCGTGGTCAACGGGGGTCAAATGTGGTCAGTTTAAGCTCATTGCTCGTAGGACGGTGGAAGTGGAGGGTTGAAAATTTGACAGATCGTTCTTTTGCTATTTTTTGTCTTTGATCAGCATTTGAACGGAATTGGAGTACGAGAACACCCTGGTCAACGGCGGTCAATGCTGGACAAAGCAGTTTTACCCTTACTGCTATTAGTGGTGTGGTGGTGGGGGGTTGAAACTTCGTCAGATTGTTCTTATTGCCCTTTCCTGACTTTGGCTAAAATTTGATGTTAATCGGTGTAGGGGAACACCGTGGTCAACGGCGGTCAACGCTGGTCAAAGCAGTTTTACCTTTATATCTCGCAGGGGTGTGGGGGTGGCTGGTTGAAACTTCGTCGGATTGTTCTTTTTGCCCTTTCCTGACTTTGGCTAACATTTGATGTTAATCGGAGTAGGGGAACACCGTGGTCAACGGCTATCAACGCTCGTCAAAGCAATTTTACCCCTATATCACGTAGGTTTGTGGGGGTGGGGGGTTGAAACTTCGTCAGATTGTTCTTATTGCTCTTTCCTGACTTTGGGTAAAATTTGATGTTAACCGGAGTAGGGGAACACTGTGGTCAACGGCGGTCAACGCTGGTCAACCGTTTAAGGACACCCGGACTACAATGAAAATAGTTATCAAGATTTGAATTTAGGTTTAATTTAATTAACTTATACTATCCTGAAGCGAATAATATAATAATAAAGCTATTATGTAATAAGGCTCGAACTTGAGGCCAACGGTCTTTGCTCTGCGATATTGCTGATACTTGTTGTTGATACTTAATGCATTTCTTATTGGTAGTTCTAAGAAGTATCAAGACCGAACATACCTGATGCAAATGTTTGCACCGAGAACATTTGAACACCTCCAATCCACACTTCTTGCAGTACTTGTTCTCCTTCGTCTTTTCACTGTCGTCGGTCATCCGTTCGGAGAACTCGTCCTGAAATATTTTTCCATGCTTCTTCAGCATCTTCTTCCGCTGCCTAATAGCTTTGAAATAGTCGTAGCCGAATTTGAGGACGTCCTTAGGGCTCTCCATTAGAAACGACATTGTGAAATCTAGAAGAACTGTGCGCAGGGACCTTGGAATTTGGATTCCTCCCAACCTAGATCTGGTGAAAACTCGGAGTGGTCTAGGTCTAACATCTCTCTTGCCCTTTTTCCCGACCTGAGCTTGGGTTATCGCTTGTTGAGATTGTCCCGGATGCATGACCAGCAGACACTCGTTTTGGCTGAATATGAATATTATAAATTCAAGTAATCAATGAAATTGCATGCAAACTGACTGTTGTATCTATTAGATCGTTTCTACGATCCATGGTTGATGAATCTCAACCGGATGAACCATGACAATACATAAACTAATGGTTGAGGCATCACGAAATAGGTTTTTCGTGGGAAGGTTATAATGATAAACAGGTTAGAGGTTATTGGTGTTTTCCCGTCTAAGACAAGAAGTTGAGAATACAATTTTAAGATTATTTCTGAATGCTTCGCAGTACTTTCATCCGTTTGCCTGCATAAGGGATAGAGTGGGAGATAAATCAACAATATGGGAGCAAATCGTCCTGTAACTGGGCCATTCTCAGGAAAACGTTGGATCCGGCGTCTCGTAGATTTTCAGATGCATCATAATTTTTTCTGCTAGTACCAATTACTGCTTCCTACAGCATTAGACGAGCTCTTTCTAGCCCATACCTTTCCATAGTGGTTAAATAAGTTTTTAATTACGAAAAAATTAATAAAACATTAAAATATCAGTACTTGTCATTTGTCCAGCCAAGTAAGCCAAAAATGTGATCAACTGTCGTTTTTTACAAATGTTTCGAGCTCATTCTAACCCGTATTATCCTAATTTTCTGTTTCTGTGACTGAATATGTTAGAAAACAATATCTGCAAGCATTAGTAAAGAAAACATGCGTGTTCAAAGGATGTTTCTGCCACAAATAAAATCTGTACATTTTGAGACGCTTATAGTCGTTAGGGAGGGATTTGAGACCCACCCAGCACTATTCCACAACCCTTCCTCGTCATGCTTAAACTTTGCTTGTAAAGGATCAGTGTACTTTAAGACGGTGATGAGAGGAGCAAAGACTGGTGCTTACAAGTGGCCAACCATGACGCCAGTCCCTCACATTTACTAGGCTAGTTCTCAACTTTTTCTATTGTGGTTTTATTTTCGAAATAGTTTTGGGTCAAGGTTCATAAACGTATTTGAATATTCCCAGAGAGATTAAATAGGCAAATTAAATAAACCAAAACGTATTGTTTCGTCAGTCCCTGCCTCATCATCCCTGCCACGAAGCCATTTTCGGGATATGTCAGGGGCTGATCACCACGTTTATCCGTTTGCTAATTAGTTTTCAAGAATATCCTTTCTGTTGATTTAATAAATTGAAACCCGTCTCAACCTCAAAATTTGGTAGTGTAATAGATTGAAGTGTAGGTGTGTTACTTGATTAAATTAATTTTTTCTCGGTAGGCGTCCACACCTATACAAATATTTTTAGATACCTATGTATAATAGACTTCGCTTAATAATTATTGACATGTCTTTGCATAGAAAGACTATAAAATACAGAAATAATGAATCTTTCTGTAATAATTTGCAGCGTTTTGTTCTTGCTCTGCAGCACTATGCCTAGCATTGTTTTGAAGTCTTTTCGTTTGCTTGACTCGTTCTTACCATCCGGCCCACAAATTTTATTAGGAGCCCGGTGGCAGCTTCTCTTCAGGAGATCGTCCTACGTGCACGTGCCGGCCCTACGATAAATCATCGAGTGTCCATCCATCATAGAGCGGCTTTACCCGCCTTCGCTCCGCTCTCGTCCTGGTTTCACTTTCTGTCATTCCCTCTTACTCTCTCACACACAATCTTCCTCTCCCTCTATGTACCTCCCTCTCCTCCTTAGTTATATCGATTCTCAGCTAACGCCTTCCAATGAAATGATCAACCGAATAATAGGTAGACATAACGAATGGTACCACTCGATGATGCTCTTCAAGATAACATATGACCTCTTTCAACAATTCCTTGATACCTCACCAAATAAATTCGCTGAACACGTGAAAAAGCCTGTCTTGGGATGGTCACGAAGGTTCCTAGTATCCACCTACATTCAAACGATTTATTCAACAATAGAGCCTGCAAAAAAAAACATGCCCAACACCTCAGCTCGGAGAATGGAGGGCGGAGAGAGATCCCCTTATTTCATAAATCAAGGCCATTACTGCCTTCACTACTAGCACAAAGAACCATCATGGTCACTCAGCGTCTCAACGTGTGAAAAGGGGCACCATCTTCCAGCACTTGACTCCAACAGCGCAATTCGCTTTCTAGTACCTCGCAAACGGAGGCAATTAGCCCGAATCTCCGTCATCTACAGTTTGACTCGGATCTACCTGTCACCACGGACGAAGCTTGGCGAGTGCGCTGGTCATCCACCACTGGAAGATATTAAATCAAAAGGGTTGTTTCCGCTAGTAGTAACAGTAAAACAAACGTTTACATACCTTTTGGAGGATTCCTTCGTCACTAGTAAGTCGAGTACTGTTTCGACGGTCTGATGATCATGTCCGTACATCGAAAGCGCTTGCCCCACTTGCTAGTGACGACGGATGGTATGTAAATGATAATTCCGCTGGAAAGGTATGTAAATGATAATTCCGCTGGAAACCTTCAAACTCGGGGTGCAAGACACCTTCGCAAGACACTCTCTCCCTTTCCTGCAAGCCAAGTACCTACACGCAGGTCGGCGATTAGCATAATGCTGCTCTCGCTGCCCTCTCGATGAACTGGTTCTACTCCCCCACCCCTCTGTATGATAGATCGGCCATCCTTGGACAGGCGCCCCGGACCGTCATCAGTGTTTCACCAGTCCTTCTAACAGTTAAGGGCTTGACCAATTTTTTTTTTTTTTTTTTTCCCCAGGGTGGTGCGAAGTAGAGGTTGTCGCTTGTGACTTAGACGTTGTTCCCCAGCTGTTCTTTTTAATATGAATTTTTCATTGGCCCTAGTCGGAATTTCGCAAGGAATATTGATAGGAGGGGATTATAAGGGTGATGAATCCGAATTTTAGGTCGAAAACTCAAAATTCCGAACCACCGTAATACCCCATTGGGAAAGACCGCATTAAAATTCGTTGAGCCGTTTGGCCAGCAACTTGGGTGAAACAGCATTCTCATTCATATACTACATAACAAATTCTCGACGCAGGATTGATTTCAACTACGGTGTCATTTACTTCGTTTTCTTAGAAATGAGTCGCGTCAAATGCGAGGTGAGCGACTAAGTTCATGTAAACTTGATCGACAAGTTTATTTTTCAATGAAGTGTTGAATAACAAAATTTATTGATTCACCCTACATATGCCTTACCCAAGCTTATTTTCTCCCGGAATATAGCTACATTCACGAAGGTGTTACATTGTTTGCTGTAAATAAAGAATGAAGAATAGAGGAAAGTCTTCCCGATGTCTTCGAGGTCTGATTCCCTTACAAAGTTGACGAGTTCACAAACAAGAAAAATTCTGATGTCTCCGAAGGAAGAGGGGTAGAGGAAGCGAATCAAACGTTACTGCTGTACGGTTCTTTGCGTTATTATACGTTTCTATTGGATTCATCTTTATTTATGCCTCGATGCAAATTCAATTTCATTGTGTTCATATTGAACCCAATGATCCCCCCTTTTTGATTGAACCAAATGGTCCCCCTTTTGATCTTCATAGCTATTTTGTGCGAGGTCATTGCTGCCCATTTGAAAATGGGAATACCTTTATTTGCTAGTTCCGTGCTCGTTCGGGAATATTTGATACAGTTTGCCTTCATTCATTTGATTCCTATTGATCCTGATGGCAAAGCAATAATATGACAAATATTGCCGACATTATGTGGTTAACGTTCTGTGTACTGAATTCTGTGCTTAGTTCTAAAATAAATATACTTAACATGAAAACGACTTTTTGTATCCGAGTCTACCTATACCTAGTGTAATAAAACTTTCTTACCTATAACACTTTATGAATTGTGTTTGTACATAAATAAACTCTAAGTGATTTCACTGACAACAATGGAATAAATCATGGAATGAATCATGGAAATGGAGTAATATAACATTTACCCCCCCTTTAATTTCAAATAGTCTGATAAATAGCTTGGTTGTCTATTGACTCGTTCATTTCTTTTAATATTAATCTCACTCGTGTGTTGAGGTATTTCTTCAACGTATTCTGGAGCAGGTGTTGATGTTTCATTATTTGATGATGACTTAACTCTGTTTAATCTGTTTTTGTTGTTGTTAAATCCTCTCTTGAGAATGCTTGAGGCGTATGATTCTCTCCTAAAGGCGGTGCATACTATCGTTTCGCGTCCGTCTGGCAGTCTGATATTTATGTGCGTAGTGAGTACCATATCAGTAGAGATTATCTATGTACAAACTTAATTCATACTCTGTGCAATTTGGCTGAATAAATTTCAACAAAACTTTCTTACCTACAACGTAGATTTTATTCAGCGAAATTGAACACAGTATGAATTCAGTTTGGATACATAAATAATCCTAAGTGTTTTCACTGGCAGCAATATCTCATGTGTAATAGAGTAATCATGGAAATAGAGTAATATCAAGGATCCTTATCCACACCTAGGTAGCGGAATAATAGTTTTCACTTTCAAGAGATGAGAACATTTTTGTCTTCAAAATCATAATTTCCACTCGCATTTTGCTATTTAGACCGATCCGAACTACTTTGGTTTTGTGCCTATCTGTCAGTGTGTTTTAGTGTGTCTGCCCGTGAATTCATAGATCCTTGCAAAACGCTTAATTTCCTCAGTTTTCATCCGATTTTGATGAAATTTGTAAGAAATTAGCTGGTTGAGCTGTCAGTTGCATTACTCGTATCAATACTTCACTCTGCGGATGCGCAAACGTATATTCCGTCGAGCATCGTTTTCTTACGCTCTAGTCGTCCGACCTCGCTTTAATTTGAGGGTAGTTAAAATTAAGTTGATCATCTCATATTAATTTCATCACAATCGTATAATTAGCAGAATCGTAGAATTACCAGGTCACTTCCCGCTGCTCATGTGTAATCCTTGCTACATGCTTAACTTCTATTGGTTCAATTCGATAATGATGAAATTGTCTCGGAATTGGTGATTTAGGCTATCGGTGGACCCCAATTAAGTTCACCACTCGGAAAATATTAGTTTTCACTACGCATGCTCAACAATCAAATTTATCAAGCGTCGTTACATAGCTGTAGTGTCTACAGTACCCGCCATAGCTGATGAGACTTCTCAACTCCAGAGACATTAATAATCAATCACCTTAGTTGCCAAAATAATATTTAACATTTACCTGGATAGCAAAAAATGTAAAACTCTCTGAATGCTATTATAATTTATTAAGTGATAAGTATGATACTTTACTGGTGTTAGTTATAAACCGTGTTTTTCAACCTTCACTACAATAGCCTATTCGTCCGATTTCGCTGTAATTCAAAGTGTAGTTGGAAAATGGCGATGTTATTACCCCATGATTCTCATCGCGATAGTACTTATCATTACTAGCTACTGCACATGCGCAAGCCTCAAATCTTGTAACAAGTACGATTTCTACAGTTCTCATCTGATTTCGACTATAATCTCTAAGATTGAATGGTTCGTATTTTAATATCATCAAGTCATGAGACACTTGGCCGACGTTTTTTACGTCTTTTCAAGAATTAGAACGATTTTCATAACGAATCATAGGCCAAAGGAGACATATAAATATAATACTGAGTGTTCACATGAATATGGGGTGTTGAATGTGAGGGATCCACTATGTTCGGTACATAACAGATATTCCTCAAGAGATATGCATGCTCGTGGTGGAACAAGTTTAAACTTCTCGTTCTCTGTTCGGGTTTTCTCGTAAACCAACAGAAAAACACGAGTCGTTTCGTTGTCAGCGTTTATTTAGAGGGCCCTCGCGACAAGTCAAAAGAACGAGAGAAAACCCTGTTTTTTTTCTTTCTTTCTTTTTCATCCCACCGAGAAAAAAAGATTTTTTTTTTTTTTTTTTTCAAGCAAAAGACAAACAGAAACTGAAGTGGATGAGCTGCTGATAATGCGGAGACCGCTTGAAGCGGTGAATTGTTGCGATTAAGCGGTTCGCTATCCCCGAAACATGAAAGAGAGGTCTGCGGTAGAGACGATCGAGACTTTTATTCGTTCATGTATCTGCAGGGAAAGATATTGTATGATTCCTCCTGTAAGGAACATTTTTAAGTACCCATATATAAACCGCGTTTTAATACACATGATGTGTTAAGCACAACAAATAAATACAATTATTCAGAACGCTACAGTTTTTCAGTCTTCTTTAGGATCTATTCACATTCATAATTAACAAGAGAATTTTATGGTTATGACTTGTGAGTAAAAATTTATGTTGATATTACTGACACATCCCTGGCCAGCAAAACTTTGATTCTGTAGTATCGAAGAAAGCTTTGGACGGCGGACAGCGGACGGCAGACGGCAGACGGACGGATTTTGGTTTATTATTTTCAATGATGAACCTAAATAATCAACCAAGAAAAAAAAATTAAACCCCCCCCCCCCCCCTTTCAAAATTAGTTACCGTTTCCTTCCCTGAAACATGTCCTTCACTGAAACTTTTATCCCGAGATTCTGTTTGGCGATGGATGTCAAATGACATGGTTCGCGAGCAGAAAGGAGTCGCACCACGTCATATGACATCGTCCGCATTGAAAGGGACAATTACGGGTCTTTTGTCTGACTTTTCGTTCATTTAGTTAATTAATAAAAATGTCGTAATTTTGAAGCTTTTTGGCTACCAATAAACACCTTATATAGATACAGACTCATGAAAATATTTATCACAAGAGTGACATTCTATGGCGAAACATTCTGTACTATTCTCAATCATGAGCAGGTCAGTGCGTTCATCTACAATGATTTCTACGAAATGACAAAGCCTTATTTCGAATTTGTCCTCCCACAATCTTCTTCGACTCCAGAAAGATCTCTAAAAATTAATGTTGCTCGACAGCATTCGTTAAAACTTCTTTCATAGCGTTTTTTCTTGTCGAAAACTTCACATCGGGAAAGGAAAAACTTCTTGTAGCGGAATTTAAAATCCAAACGTCCCTAGCGGGGAGCGGAAAATGTTTTTTTAACATCACCATCGGAAAAGAAAAGCAGGGGGGATCCACTTGCCTTGTCGTTATAACTTATAACTGTGCATTTACTTAATTTCCTCTGCAGACGCCCTCAAGTTCGGCGAAGTGCGGGAGTTTGACTGTCAAATGAGGTTCGGGAGTATTTTTTCTACATTACTCCCAGCGGGCTCATCTTCTCCATCCCGACCTTTTTAGTAGCTTTGACACTTATTCAGTACGGTACGTATTCGGTTTTTCAGTTTAGAGATAAATTTCTATATATTTATCTATTTTTCTGTTTGGTAGCTAAATGTTTTAATTGAATTTCGCATGATTTATTGCTTGATAAATTGAAGAAGTATATTAGTTTATTATTTTCAATAATAAGCCATTTTGATCGAACAAGGAAAAAAACTGTTTTTAACTGCTCTTCAAAATTAGTTAGTTTACGTTAATGCAAATGTTGGTAAAATCAAATCATCGAACTGGGACCAATAATTTCTGACGAACGTATTAGCTGATATAATTACGAAGGAATTCTGACTTCGCTAAATCGAGTTTATTATGATTCATGTCGGAAGGACTAGCGAAGCGTTGGTAGGTGTTGATTCATTATTTCAATAATAAACCTTTGTACCTAAACGACAAAGATAAAAAATTTGTTGGTTTGTGTTTTGCGTTTCAAGATACATAAATTCTAAAAATAGATTAGGGGGGGGGGGGGGGGGGGTTCAGTGCGCTGTCCACTGAGCAGTCCGAAGCTTTTCTCCAAAACTACTGAATCGAGATTTATGAAATTTGGCTCATTAGTCGTATCGTACGTGTAGAATTTAAGGGGTGAAATATTTAAAATTCGAGAGGTCGAAAACTTTCAAGGTAGGTACTTAAATGGAAGAATTCACTTACACCTTTGATCAATTTCATAGGACAAGACTTAATTTCATTAGGACCTACCTTCAAAATTGGATTCGTTGGTTAATCAGATCAACCTTAGCAATAAACAACACAATAACAGCAAGTTTTCCCAAGTTGATTAATCTCAAATTAAAATATTTCATAATGATAAGTAATGTCATATCATCCGTTCAGCCTAAAACCCGTAGGAGTGAACTGAACATAACAAAACCAACCTGATACTATGTTCAAATGTTTAGCTACCCAAAGCTTCTCGGTGGACATAATCTTAGTCTTTTGTATTAAATAGTGTCAATGCTGTTTCGTAGCATGATGGAATAATTTGATAATTTTTGGAATTCGTTCTCACAGTGGAAGAAGGAATAGTTCAGTAAAGTCCCTTGCCACCAGGGGCCTTGTACCCACAGGTACTTACGTCTGTACGGTACTTGTACGTATACTTGTACCAGTGGCGTAGTTTGAGGAGGGGCAGGGTGGGCAGAGCCCCTCCATAAAATATAGAGGATGCAGAATTTTGTTGTATGGATACAATCAAATTAATAATTTTAGGCTTCCAACTTCAGTACCTAATACCTTCAATTAAAGAATGTAATCAGTAAAACACAACTACTACGAGGGTGAATCAAATATAAACGGGACTTTTGGGCCAGTGAGCGCAATAGTGATGGAATAACGTTCCCCTGTTGTGGGGTGTTGGGTTGGTTTGTCAGGAGTGGGTGAAGCACCTGAGCCAACCTCCTTGATCCTCTCAGTATCCATCGTGACGATGTCTGAGCAGGAGGTACACCCCGCTGTTGCGAAACCATTGTGATTAAGTTTCTAGCTGCAGAAGGTGTAAAACCAGCAAAGATCTTGAGAAAATTCACTGCACAGTTCGGAGAAGAGACGCTGTCGCGAGCTAGAGTGTTTGCTTGGCATAAACAGTTCGTGGAGGGTCGTGATCGTGTTGAAAATGAGAGCCATGACCGCAGACCCCGCACCAGCGTTACAGCGGGCAACATCAACAGTGTCCGCCACCTTGTTGATGGTGATAGGTGTCTAACAACTTCGGAGGTTGGAATAAGCTATGGCAATAATGGAAGCAATTGAGGTTGGAATAAGCTATGGGAGCACATTTTGACAGAGGTCAGACTTGCATATCACCGCAAAAGACGAGACCTTCCGATGAGAAAAGTGATTCTTCTCCATGACAATCCCCCATACAGCAGCCCTGACCAGAGAAAAATGGGAGCAACTGGGTTGGGAGACACTGGAAAACCCTCCATACAGTCCAGATCTGTCTCCCTGCGACTTCCATGTGTTTGGTCCTCTCACGGAAGCTTTGGGGGGGGGGGGGGGGCAAAGATTCAGCAGCGATGATGAGGTTGAAGCATATGTGCGCAATTGGCTACAAACACGACCTGACTCTTTTTAAGTGGATGGAATTAAAAAATTACCTGCACGCTGGGAAAAATGTGTTTCCAAATCAGGAGATAATGTAGAAAAATAAACTATGTTTGTTTGTGTGTTTAAAATCAAAATGAATTTTTTTTTAAATAAGTCCCGTTTATATTTGATTTACCCTCGTATTATTATACGATTCCGGTTGCCTAGCGACTTCAGACGCTCTTAGGAATGAAGAGATTTTTATTAGGTTAGTTTCTGTAGGGGCAAAATAGCGTGGATATTATACAGCCCCTCGGAGAGGAGTAAAATCACCTAGTCAGCGAAACGGAAATGTGGATACTACAAACTGAAATCAAGTAGTTCCCCACTACCTTCTGGGGCGAGCCCATATGCGATTTTTCCCTAGAAAAATTTCCATTGTTCAGTATCCACCAATTCCCCTACGAACTTCCCCTACTTTTCACTGCCTACTTGATCATGCTTGGTTGTTCGTTTCAAAACAGTTTCCTTTTGTATTATACCCATTCATTTACGAATAAAATCCCAGTTAAAATGAAGCAACAATACAATAAATAGAAGCCTGCAGTGGTGATTGAAATAGTTCAACAGAAAAGATTAAAATAATCTAGTGTAGCATTTCTATTCTAATCTAGCATATTGCAGGTTTGAGTTTGTTTACATTTTTTTATGTTTCTTGATCTCGGTTTCATGCCCTGTATTTCATTTCGCGTAGGTAGGTACCTACTTATACAAAACAATTGTATGATATTGTCCAGAAAAAGTTATTTTCACGCGGAAGTAACAATTGAGGAGAAACCTGTATGTTAGACAGCAAGTCCACATAGGTTTATGGATTTGCATGCAGTAAATCTAGAATAATAGTATAATAAACCTAGTGCTCCTCAATTCATCGGTAGGTACCTATTCGTATTTATCGTAATTTTTCACGTTCTGATCAGTTATTTGGATAATATTTTTTCTAAGTAGTATTTATGCTTTGATAATCCATAGGTAAGTTTATGAATATGAAAGCGTCCGTGATTTCAGATCATTAGAAGAAGCCATTGAGCACTTACCTACTTATACGAACGTTTGACAGTATATTAAGAGTCTTCGTATACTCAGCAACAAGCACTAAAAATTAATAGCAAAACTATAAAATAAAATGAAATCCTCGACTGTTGCCCCTCCATGAGAAATGACTCAGCTACGCCACTGACTTGTACTATACGAGGTACTTGTAAAGTGTAGGTGTTTTACTTAATTTAATTAATTTCTCCTTACTAGGCGTATATTTTTATGTAGATAAATTTAGATTATGTATAATCGACTTCGTTTAATAATTTTATACTATCTTTCTTCGTAGAAGGGCTAGCTAGAACATAAATAATAAACCATTGTGTAATACCATTTAAATTACTGTATACCGTAATATACTGATGTGTAGAAACTAATTCTCTCGTGTGGAAACTGTTTTGCTACAGAAATGATATTTCACAACCTAGTCGCGAGTGATTTAAAATATCAGTTTTTCATAACGTATAACCTCGTTAATGAGAGTTTTTCCTCTTTATTAACATAATTATCTTACTATTTGAACATACATCTCGAAATCATGAAAATCGAGCTCATTTCTGAGAGCCCCATTACCTATTTCCTTGATTAAAAAAATGACGGAAATTTAGTTAACTTTTTCGACCAATTACTTCTATTTTTATGAAAAATCGACAAAAGAGTGGTCTCCATTTTGACAATCTGTACCTGCTTTTGCGTGCAATTTTAACAACTGGCTACGTTAAATTACTAAGTTTGGATTCCTTGTATGCCCACATAAATATTGTTTGTGAAATACCCAATAAAGCTATAAATCTACGCTTTTCTTGTTCCTTAAATAACATCTGCCATGTAGGTATGCTCTAACAATATGCATGAAATAAGTATGTATTCTGCCGTTAGTAGAGTGGCGAGATGGTGTAAAATTTAGGAAAAATCATCTCTCTCTCACCAACGCTCAGCGTATCGTTCCTCCCTTTTCACGACCTCGGCACGGTCTCCACAGCTATTGAACGTTGAGGGTTTTGTCGCGGTCCTTCTTTTCCCCCAGGTAATCAGAAGACGTGAATTATTTATAGGTTCACAGGCCTAACGTTTGGCCTCAGAAGAGCAACTAGGCTTCGAAAGGCTGGTTGTGAAATTCCGTGAGGGATCGAGGAAACGGAGAATAAATATAAACAAATATCCTAACTTCCCGTACTACATACCGAAGGGGTGTAATGTAGTCAGCTCGAGACACATTTTTAGGGGCACACAAGAACATGGGTTAGAATTCTGGCTGAAAACATATGACCACAATTAGAAAAACATACAAAACTCTCTTTCGCCTTTCAGTAGGTACTGTGGATATTGCACTGCACTTTGCCTGTACTCTGGATAAAACATTTATGAAGGACAGTTTTGAAGGAGTATCTGAGGGCTAAAAGAATTAGGTATATAATCATGCCATGTAAGATTGCAGCTGGCCGGCCATCTCCAGTGGCGAGACATTGAAGTGGCAACCGAACCAAGCAAAATGGTAACACAGTAGACGCTCGAATACGGGATATTCACGCGCGTGTAAACAATTAATCAAAAGCCATAATCATAAATCACCAAGAATTTTCGATTTTTCAATCAATGCTGTTTCTGTTTGTTATTCTTAGAAATCCTGCCGTGTAGTTTATTGTTTCTAATAACGAACTTAGTTTTGTACTGAAAAAGATGAATCAAGAAAACCATGACTCCAGCGAATTATTCAACTTTACTAACAGTTTAGGACCCCTTAGTGGTATCATTCGCTTCATCAAACTGAGTTCTCTGAATTCTACGAGTTCAATAGATTCTATGAAGAACGACGATACTACCCTTTTATTTCAAATGTTTTCGAGATCTCAAGTTTTTACTAGTTCAAATATTTAATGTCACCCCTTGGAATTTATTGGACGTAATGCCAAGATTGCAGGCACATTCTCGGATTCGTCGTCCGTTCCTTTTAATTCAAGTTCACTCCCATTCAAAATGTTTTGGTTTACATTTTAAGATACACAATGTCGGAGCTATTCTACAAAACTACTTGATTGACTTTATGAAATTTGGTTCAAAAATCATACGTTGGCCGGGGATGAGCTCTTTTTTCTTGAGCCTTCAATTGATCGAGTTTGATTTTTTTTAAGTCTATGGGAATTTTACCAATATTTGGTTTGGCATTTTTTCTGAATTCTTGTTGTGATTCGGAAAACCTTTGAACAGTCCGAAATTTGTTCACCGATAGAAGGTAATTCTCGAATTTATTCACGCTTTTGAATCTTCGAATCTTTTAACGTCAACCTACAAATTTAGAGGGTTTTTTGTGTCGATTACTAAGATTTATTATTGAAAATTATAATCCAAACACCTGAATTTCGCAATAAACAATATCAAATTGTTGCCGTGAATTTTTTGTAGTCAGAAACGGTGGATATAGGCAACTGTGGTAGATACTGAACAATAGGATGTATACGGATTCATTTTCTTGAATATGCTTCTTGAAATACTTACAATGCTACAATTTAAGCTTCACCGATGGTTACTCTTGTCACTTGTTTTGCTTGCGTGGCTCAGAGATTCAAGTCAGGACCACGAGACACGTTCTGGGAACCGTACCAAAAGAATTGTCTTCGGAGAAGATCTGCTTGAGAAAGATTCAGGCTATCTTGTCACTAATTATTTCGTATGGATCTCCAACAAACACATATGTGGACCGTTCGATTCATTTGGCAACTTCGCTCTGTATGTATCAGGATTTGACAAGTTCTTTTACGAGATGGGGTACTATGCATGTTATGTTGACCCTCAAAAGTTTTTGTGTGGAGGATCTTTGCTGACACCTACCATAGTCCAAACTGCGGGCCATTGCGTGGCTGCGAAAATGAAAACCAATCACCACGAGGTAACGGGAATTTATTACGTGAAAGATCCATTCATCGACATGGCTCTGACGTATCACGGTCCGACTGCTGCTGAGAATATGAAAATCGGGTACATATCAAGAATGTTCATTGTACATGAGAAATTTCAAGAAAGGTATGGAAAAATGGTATATGATTATGGATTAATCGTACTGAAAATCCCCGTTTCTCCTAATGCACAGTTTTCTTCCATACCATCCAACTTCGCGCCGATTTACTTGAAAAAAGAGCTAAAATCTTGGTGGAACTATTTTAAAAGCAAAGAAACTGTATGTTTGTTCGTGGGTTTTGGTATTTACACTGATGATATAAACAACCCGTTCTACCCAACTGTCCTGCAACATGCTTGGTTAGTGATGCAACACTCTTTAAAATGCGTGGGTAAACGCAAAGGTTCACTCAATGCACCTTGGTCTTGCTTTTGGCCGCTTCCAGGGAAACCAAGCAGAATCAGCCATGGGGACTCCGGTAGCCCTATCACTTGCAATAATGCATACATAGCTTTGGTGAGCGCCGGTGTAGATTTTATGAAAATCCCAGCTAACACCCGGAATCCCCGTCGGGGTAAGATCGTCACTAACTTCACCAAAGGTGCCCCAACTATTTTCTCTCCATACACCAACACCGCCGAACATCGTCCTAATTTTGTAAAAAAAACCATGGAGGAAGTTGAACGGATTGAAAACTCGCGTGGTCTATTGCAAACCTTGTCTGAACATGCAATCGTCAAATCCACTTAATGAACGATTTTTTTAGTAAGTATACTGTTTCAATTTCAATACTCGGGTCTTTGGCTTTACTCTTCGTAACACCAAACCGCTGATGACTCCTGGATTAAGAAAACCAAAGCATCACACTATTTTCACTATAAGTATTCAACTTGCAAGCCGTTCCGGTTTCAATGGGTGAAACCATATAAATTAATATTATCGATAGTTTATAGCTTCCAGAGTAATAGGTCTTCTGAGTATGATGGAGATATCGCATACCACTTGCACGAAAATGTGGGTTCGTTGGGGATTTTCAAGTAGTCTTGCTCTTTTACTTTAAATTGTGACTCTGAAATATATTTTTTATGAGTCGCACCAAGCTAATGTAAAATTCATCTCAGTTATAGACATTGTGATAGACTGACAGTCTCTCACAAGGACATTCATAAAATATCTTATTCAAAATATTGGATTTTATTTTGAATCAAGACCTAGGCCGTTCGATATAAAAAATATTAAAGCCAGTCATGAGCAAGGGAAAAACTTAAACTCCCCAAATATCGTTTGTTAAAGCTTGAAGACATGTAAGAACGCATCTGTGGTAGATACATAGAATGTCCCTCTTAGGTATACCAGGTGTCTACGAAATTATGGAACAAACTCAACGTATTGATACTAGAGCTCACTTCTGATCGAAAGTTGCTCATAGAGATTTCTTTTTAAATGCTTTTTTTTCAAGTTATTCAATTTTTAAGATTTTTTTTTTTTGTATTTTGTATCTTATGACGTTAAAACGGAAATAACCCCCCTTTTTGAATTTCAGTAAACTCAAAACTTATAACTCCTTTGGAAAGACCGATAAATTTCCTATAACCCTGATATAAACGAAAGTTGTTTTAGTTAGTTATAATTAGTTTAAAAAAGACCAAAGTTCAAAATTCGAAAAAATATGTAAAATCGAAGTTTTTTCTCCCGTTTTTCTGCTACCGGTTTGGGAATTTTTCGGAGTACACTGTTCGGAAAAAACTTTCTCAAACAGTCAGCTTTTGAACGGTATAGTCAATTTTACTTTTACATTGCTAATTGGGGGAGAAAAGTATGTTTGTATGTTGAAAAACATGGTTGATCCAACGAAATCGAGAGTGTTAGAGAAAAAAGACCATCTATGAAAATGCGAGTTGGGGGCCGGTTTCCACGTATTTTTTCACACTGAATCGAATGGTAACACCTGCAGATCTCCCCCTATTCCGTTATAATCGAGTTTTACACTTCAACTAACTAGTTTTACCCTTAAAAATACTGTAATTGAGCTTAAAAAATAAACTAAAAATTTGAAAGTTACAGTGTAAAATTCGGTTATAACGAATTTGGGATTCGATTCAGCGTGAAAAAATACGTTTACACTAAAAAGCTCCTTCGGGATATCTATAGAATACAATTTTAGTGCACATTAGCTGAGGGACCGCTGAGCCTACCGTTTCTTAATCGACTTAGGGTGCTGAAACCTGAAATGGAGATTTTGTGTTACATTTAGAATACCATTACAAATTATGGTGGAACTCTGATCATCCTCGGGAGAGTTATTTCTTGATCGACTTATGGTTCAGAAAATTACGAGGTACGAAGGCGCAAGGATCAGCTGAGGAGAATCAAAGGCTATCTTCTTTCCTCTTTGACCTACCGGTTTTTATTTTATATAATTTATTTATTTTTATTTTTCTATTTATTTTTTTATTTTAGACATTATTTCTAATTTTTGACAAGTTTACTAAAAAGCGTAAAATTCTGGGGTGCTGAAACCCTAAATGTGTGAATTTAGGAGTCGTGAAACGCCAAGGTTTGATGATTGGTTTACGGGATTTAATGATTTCCAAATTTTACAGGTTCTGAAAAACATCTCCTGCAAGTAATGTCCACTTTAATTGGTTTGTTTGGGTTAGAATACTTAATTTGAACTATCAATAAAGGGTTTTCATAATTGTCCATTTAAAAGATATTTTTAAATTCCTTTAAAGCTTACTTTCTAATCTCTGTGCTGTAAAAACGTCCCATCTATCATTTTACGTGAGCAAACGGAATGTTTCCGCACTATAATTAGCACCACTCAAATTACTGACATATCGTGTAATGTCAAAAATAAAGATGTCTTGAACTACTTATACCCGTCCCCCCTCACCCTCTACCCGCCCTCTCATCACTTGTCCCCGTTGAAATTTAATGTGAAAAGGAAGTGTGATAAGTACACAAGTGGTATAAGGTACCTCTTGGGTTAGCTATGAGAATGTGAAGGCGTCGCATGCGGAAAAGGTTGGCATGTACAGGCTGCTCAGGATTTAGTCAAACATTTCAGTTGACTTTATTTTGTCCGAGAGACGCTCCCATCTCAATCAGCTGTTCTGGAAAGACCACCTTGGTGTGTTTCTCTCTTGGTGTCTAAGAGAGTTTTCCTACCAAATTTCATATTCGTAGGGGGAGAGAATTTATCTAACTCATCTGATCAGGGTAGAGCTCGTAATTTCATTTAACCTCCTGAAGTGAACAGGAGAGTGTTTAGCTCACTTAGTTAATCAGGAAAGAGCTCTTGAGTTTATTCGTATGTTTATGTACCAGAGAGTCCCATAATCAACTTCCAAGGGTGAACGGGAGAGAATTTCATATTTACCACTTTCCTTACAACTCCTCATCACTTGGTCATAGCCGCTCCACAACCCCAAAAGGCACTTGTCAGGTCAAATTTAGACTATATTTCAGAATTCATCAAAATTTGCTGATATGAGCGGGTGGACGAAAAATTTGATGGGACGAAATAACCTGATACTGTAAATACGTAGTACTTGCCAGGAAATGGACGAAAGTTCGTGAACTAATTTTGCCCTAACAAATTTGCTTGAAAGTTACCTCAATTGAGTCTTCCATTATGTGCACGATTCCGATTTTTTTAGAAAAAAAGTGTTTCAAAGTTAACCAGTTTTGAGAAGTTCACAAAAATTGGATATTTACTATCACACACAAAAACAAAATAATAGTTCGTCTCTAGTTTATAAAAAAAAAATTTAAATACTAAAACTATAAAATAATAAAACACCGCTGCGTGCCTCGCAAGAGGCTCTGCCCCTTTAACCAACTGGGGAGATCCCAGACCTTCTTTAGCTTTCATCTTGAGCGTCGGCTAGACATTGGAGGAACGTGGAAGACGCTCTATTTCAAATTTCATCTTATTAGAATGAATAGCATAAACATTAGAACCGCCACTAGTGTCGTTTTAGAGTAGAACGCACTTCTACCGGGATCAAAAAGTTAAAAATGTCACGAAAAAACTAAAGTAGCGGCAGATCTAATTTCTTACTTGCTAAAATAATCCATCCTAGTCAGTACCTATTTACTATACTGGAAACCCCAAAACTTATCTCCAGTGTGAATAAAGAAATCTCTTGAAAAAATCGTTTCAGCACTGTGCATAGTTACGGTGGTCTTGCCTACAATGATGATAAGCACATCAAACTAAATATATAACACGATTAACGTATTGCGAATAATAATCATCCTATTTGGTATCGAAAGGATTTAGATGCAGACTTTGATTTTCCCTGGTTCTTACAATTCTCATTCTTTCAATATTGTATAAACTCCGATTTGCGGGAAATGGAACTGGATTTCTTACTTTGAATTTTCTAAGTATCTCATTATCTCAAATCTACATTATAGGTATCCAACAATATAACTGTTTATAATAGAAATATGAGCCAGCAGTGGTTACTCTTGACGTTAATAATGTACTCGAAGCTGGTTGATTCAATTCACGATCATGAAGGATGTTCTGGAAACCGCAAGAAAAGGATTATCTTTGGAGAAGACTTGCCAGAGCGTGATTCAAGCTATCTTGTTACCAATTATTTCGTATGGATTTCTAACAAACACATATGTGGAGCATTCGAATCACTTCGCAACTTCTTTCTCTATATATCGGGGGCAGACGCTGACTTCTACGAGTTGGGATATTACAAATGTGACGTTGACCCTCAACATTTAATGTGCGGGGGATCCCTGCTGACACCTGTCGTTGTCCAAACTGCTTGTCACTGCGTGGGGCAAAGAGTGAACACCAATAACCATATAGAAACGGCCTTTTTTCGTCCAATGGATCCTTTCACGGACATGGCTCTTACGTACTACGGATCCTCAGATACAGGAAAAATGAAAATAGGATATATATCACGAATGTTCATGGTACATCAAAAATGTCGGGTGAAATACGGTTCTTTAGTATACGACTACGGCTTGATCTTGCTAAAAACCGCTATTACTCCCTATCCAAAATTCGAAAGCAATCCGTCCAATTTTGCACCCATTTATTCAAGTGAGATGTTGGTATCTGTGTGGGACACTTTGAGGAGCAATGAACCAGTATGTTTGTTTGTGGGTTTCGGTAGATTTAAGAACGACCCTAACGACTTCACCCACCCAACAATCCTACAACATGCTTGGCAAGTAATGCAAAACTACCATAAGTGTTATCATACAGGGACTGACGATGCTACTTGGTCTTGTTTTTTGCCTTTACCAGGATTACCGAGCAGAATATACAAGGGAGACTCCGGCAGCCCTATAACCTGCAGTAACGCTTATATAGCTCTAGTTAGTAGCGGTGTGCCCTTCTTCAATATTTCTGCTAACCCTCACAATCCAGGACGCGGTAAAATAACGACTAGCAGAACCAAAGGGGCTCCAATTGTATTCACCCCTTTCCTCAACGCTGCCGAAAACCGAGCGAATCTAATTGCTAAACTCTTGGAGGAAGCCAACCACAATAGACAAAAACGTGAACTGTGGACTCCTACGCTTCACAATAATTAGGAGATCAATTACTTTAAATCCAAAGTTCACTCAGAAACCGAAACGTTATATAGTGCTAAAGTTTTATATATCTACTGCTTCAAGCATAGCCTCTCCGATCCACACTACATCCCCCTCTTCCCACTACCGTTTCGTTAAAAAAGATGTAACGGTTATGAATGGAGGGGTGTGAAAATTGAGATTTATCCTGAAGTGTATACCTTGTGAGAAACTTATCCGAATAAGTACGATTAATTTTGGATGAATGGTAAACTATATAATATTAACAGGCTAATTTGTTATAACTTCTGGGTCCTTTGATTTAGCCCTTGTTTAGTTTATATTGATTTCATCTCAATGAATTTAAATAAAAACGTACTAGTGAACGCAATTTCTTGAGAGTATTAACATCTAATGCTGATGCAGTTGTGATCTAACTCCCAACTGCCAATGAAGATACAGTATAATTATTTTCAGATGTGAATATCGATTCTAACAAGATATAACTGAATACCAGCTGGTTTTTGAAGCGAAAACGAGATTTTTTCTGAAACGTTCAGAGCTAGCGAATACTATTTTCTCTTCTATTGTGAGTATATTACATGAAATGTTAAATTTTAGAGGTGGGGTTTGATGTGATGCGATCAAATACACCATCAGAGCCAACATCACTAAAATCGAGGAGGAATTTTGGATAACATTGGTTGGTAGTTGGTACCTATCTGTCTTTGTAGGTTGCTTGCTCTTTTTTATTGGAACTACTAACGTAGAAGGAAAAAAATATTTTCATCGATTATTCAACCATTCCAATCGGAGTATTACGTATCCCAAAACACTCCCATAGGAAGGTCAATTGTTGTATCCCTAAATGGGTTCAACAACATCGAAGAACTAGAGTATAAAAAACCTTTATAAGTCTAATCTACGCTGTTGCGTTCTACTATATTTACCTACTTAACTTTGGGTACTAACTTAAAAATAGAACCCACCTAGATATTGCAATTAGTATTCCTAATACCTACAGAGAAATAAACAGAATAACACTTGAGTTGGTGAGCCTATAAAGCGGCTTGACTTACTTCGTTCAAAAATCGTATTCGGTAACTGGTTGATGATTCTTCACTGGTTTTCCTAGGCAACGACGATAATTACAAACATAACCACCTTGATTTGTTTTACATGAAAAGGATGAAGAAACTTGTTTTATCCTCCTTCATGCTTAGCT
Source organism: Adelphocoris suturalis (assembly GCA_030762985.1). Classification (NCBI taxonomy): domain Eukaryota; kingdom Metazoa; phylum Arthropoda; class Insecta; order Hemiptera; family Miridae; genus Adelphocoris; species Adelphocoris suturalis. Next base: position 46,630,541 of record CM061041.1, read on the forward strand.
TTCCTTCCAGCACTTTTTGTTATATCTATGCAAACAGTTAGTACCTACACGCACAGTACAGTACGCAAGTATAATAGTTAGTTGGTTACTCACGATGTCAACTGTGTCAAACCTTTGGTCACTCCTGTCCGTACTACTCCATTCACTACTAGGACATTCAACTCCGAACTACGAGACACAGTCTGGAAATCGTAGTAAAAGAATAGTTTTTGGAGAAGACCTGAGAGAGCGAGATTCAGGCTACCTTGCAACCAATTATTTCGTATGGATTTCTAACAAACACATATGTGAAGCGTTCGACTCGTTTCGCAACTTCTTTCTCTACATATCGGGGGCAGACGCTGACTTCTACGAGTTGGGATATTACAAATGTGACGTTGACCCTCAAAAGTTGATGTGTGGTGGATCTCTCCTGACGCCTACCGTAGTCCAAACTGCCTGCCACTGCGTGGGTTTTGAGGTCGGCACGAATAACCCCATGCACAGTCCGTTCCGCGCAAAGGATGCTTTCACAGATATGGCGCTTACTTACTATGGGGCATCCGTTGCCGAAGATTTGAAAATAGGATACATATCAAGATTGTTTGTGGTACACGAAAAATGCCATGGCAAGTACGATGTTTTACAGTATGACTATGGTTTGATATTATTGAAAACAGCTATTGCTCCAAAAGATGATTTTGCTTCCAACCCACTTAATTTCGCACCAATTTATTCAGAGAAAGTTTGGAAATCCACATGGAATTCCTTGAAATCCAGAGAAACAGTGTGTTTATTCGTGGGTTATGGTCGATTTATGGACAACGATGATGTAACTGTATCAGCAGTCATGCAGCATTCTTGGCTTGTGATGCAGGGCTATGAAAAGTGCCATAATATGATGTCACGCATCAGCTCAAATTTAAACTTTTCAGGATCCTGTTTTTTGTCTCTACCGGGGAAACCCAGTAGAATCAACCATGGAGACTCCGGCAGTCCCATCACATGCAATAACGCGTACGTAGCTCTTGTCAGTGGAGGACTGCGCTCATTTAAAATTGCAGCCAACCCAGTGAACTTCAGACACGGTGTTATATACCCAAACGTTACCCATGGCGCTCCAATTGCACTCTCCAGATACGCTAATACCGCAGAATCTCGGGTTCAGTTCGTAAATGATCTCATGGAACGAGCAAAATTGAGTGAATCTACGCGTGGAATATTACTCCACACACCCCACAGTAAAATGAATATTAACTGTGCCTCTGGCATAGTTTTTTCGTTCATACATTGTTTTCCCTTTTACATTTTACTTCGTTTTTGATTATGGAGCACCATGAATGAGAACAGATCGAATCGGTATTTATTTATTTGTACATAGGCATTTTTATTTTGGAATAAATAATGTTGTTTCGGGGAAACTGATTTTCATGGAATAACCTTTGGGAAAAATTGATCCCACTATTATTTGGTCTATAGTTCCAGCAGTCTAATATATTCAAAACCAAACAAAGCAGTTCATTTAAGGAACACTACTGCATATATATACACTATAATTCATATAATTACCTGCGAGAATCAATCTCTGGTTTCATATATATATATATATATATATATACATATATATATATATATATATATATATATATATATATATATTTGTTAAATTGCACTCTCTCGCTCTCTGACGTATCGTAGCACTGCCCAAACCACAAAGACCTAGAACACTTTAGAATTTACCCCTTCCATCTCATCAACAACACCGTTTTTTCAAGGGAGGATGATTGTAATAAGTACCCTGTAATGTTATAAGTGGTTTCAAGTTCTGTTAAGAATTTAAAAAAATTAAACAGGACGGCTGGGAATAAAGCTCAAAGAACAGCGCTGAACTAAGACCTCCTCTCCATACTGTTCTTCGCGCTCTGCACTGATTTTATATATAAACATTTTCACCTATCTTACAAGTGTCTTAAGCACATTTTATTGAATTCTAAGCACTTTCCTGGGCAAGAAAAATTTCAACATTCAAATTTATGGCTAACACTATTTTTCTAAATAATATAATATTGTGACTTTTATCTTCTTTATTTCGCACTAAGGGTAACCTAGGCGCCCTACGAACCCATTATTTTTTTGTGTGCTTTATTATTAGATGAAAGATTGGTGTTTAAATCTTGAATGAAAGGACTAATTCTATCTGTAATGACGGATACAGACTTACCAATGTATAAATGTAAGAAGCTGATTCCCTAAAATGGTTTTTAATTATTAACATTTTGCAAGATTAATAGTCATAATTTTTTAACACAGAATGTGTTTTAGCCATGGACTAACTAGCCGAAAATGGAACGCGGGATGGTAACGAAATGTGTGACGGATGATTTTCACGTACAACCGAGTCGTTGCTAGGGAAATGGTACTTCGTCGTTTTTCATCCCACAAAATTCGTTGACCATTCGTTCGAAAGCTCTCGATTTATCCAACAATATTATGTTAACTACTGCGAAGTGCGTGTCCAACAAACTGAGTTATGAGCATGGTTATATAAATAATTGTTTACACACAGGTGATCATTCTCAATAATTGATATTGTGAACATGATTGCAACCGCTTGTTAATTTCTGATGATTTCATTGAGCTTGTGTTTCGATGATTTGATTCATAGCAGGTGATCTGAGTATTACGAAAACGGTTTGATTTGTGAAGCGGAGGTTAAATAATTTGAATAGGTAATTTCTATACTTTACACTCTAGGAAGCTGTAATTTCGTTTGTAGCCTCTTTAGGACATTTACTTGACGATGCTCAGGGTCCGGATCAGATGTGTGGCTCTTAAAGCTAATTTCTATGCTTTACACTCTAGGAAGCTGTAATTTCGTATGTAGCCTCTTTAGGACATTTACTTGACGATGCTCAGGGTCCGGATCAGATGTGTGGCTCTTAAAGCTAATTTCTATGCTTTACACTCTAGGAAGCTGTAATTTCGTATGTAGCCTCTTTAGGACATTTACTTGACGATGTCCAGGGTCCGGATCAGATGAGTGGCTTTTAAAGCTAATTTCTATACTTTACACTCTAGGAAGCTGTAATTTCGTATGTAGCCTCTTTAGGACATTTACTTGATGAATCGCTCTTGATTTATCACGAATTTATTTCGTTTTTTTTTTTTTTTCGTAGTTTCATACTATAACTATATAAATTGATGTTATAAATGAATAGTAAACAATGACGCTTGTTTGGTTGTCACTTGGTTGCGCGACAACGCAAACACATTCTGTGTTTCAATAATTTCGTCCGAAGTATGTAAATAGAGGTAACCGGGGGTCCAGGGGGCTTGCCCCCTGGCGAGGCGCGGAGCGCCGAGTTTGGTTTATTATTTTAAATTTTGATGAATCCACCGCACTAACTCGGTGTTTCATGAAAGTTATCGGGTAGGATACTAAAAAATTGACCTCCATTGGGGGGGGGGGGGGGGGGGGGGAGTAATAAAAATTATCATTTTTAAGATTTTGGTACCATTGGATAGTTTCCTGTAACAATTTTCTAAAATACATAATAGTTCAGACCTGCTGGGATAGTTTCAGCTTAAGGGTATGCAAATATTTTCTAATGTGCCCAGCTCCTTCTACTGTTTCGGGCCTAACAAGAAAGTTCTTGGGAGGAAAATACTTGCCTATATCTACTCGGAAAGAAAGAGTAAGTATCCAAACAAAGCGGAGCCAAATTAATGGGGTCAATATGTGGATTTTCTGCGATCAGATTACGGGCCCCTACAATGTTTCCTGGTGAGGGTTAAGAAGCCCAACGTTACGGACCGAGTGAGCTGTAGATTACCGCCCTGCTCGTAAAGTGACTCCCTCCCCGTCCTTCTAAGATTCTTTGTCGTCACTAAAACCTCCTAATTGGGCTCTAAAACTCACCTCCCTCAGGTGAATTGTTTTCTTGTCTTGTTTTCTTCGCCGTTGCCACTCGACATATAGGCTGAGAGTCGCCTTTGTATTCTTCAGGGTCTAAGGACAAGTCGTCATGTCTCGAATAAGAGTCTATATGATGGATAAGTAAGCAACTATTCCATCCTCCGAAGGGAGGATGAGAATTTTTTCTGCTCATTTTTTTGAAGTTATTTGTAGTATATCTCATCACCTCCGGACTTTCTCTTGGGGTGAAAATTGTCCCCCCAAGCCTCTTGTATAAAAATTCAAAGGAGCAATAAATATCAGAACCTGAACCTTCTCAATTACCTGATCTCCAGAATACTACATTATTCATTACTTTCCTCCCTTGAGCGGATCACCTCAAAATTTTTTGGTTTATGTTTCAAAATGTGCAGAATCCAAAAATCAATTTGAAAACATTTATCCGGCTGCCGTCCGTTTTTTTACATCTCATCTCCAAAATCACCAGACCGAATTTCATGAAATTTGGGTTCAAAATCACATTTGGAGTTTAAAATATCCTAGAAGCTCGGCATCAATTTTTACCAACCCCTAAAATTCAAAAATTGAGATGTCGAAAACTTTCAAGGTTACTAATGATTTTTTGCTTGTCAATGATAGATATAATCCCAAAGAATCAATTACATCGATCCGCAACGCTGTACATTGAACGGTTTGCTTACTTTAAGGGCTAGGGGTTTCGGAAAAACACCTTCGGATTTTTAAGCGCGAGAACACAAAGAAATCATACGCTCCCAGCGAATCTGTTGATTATTTAATCAAGCCCTAAATTCCATCAACATTCGATAGAGAGTGGAACCGGAAGACATAATAATTGCCTTGAAATTATGAGCTGACATAATTCCACTGGAATGACTAGGGGCGTCGCGATATAATGACACAGTGCGACCTGATTTTCCGGTCCCCGTCCGTTCGGAAGAATATGAATTTACGAGCGAAACCTAGTGAGTCGAGGTTAAGTTCCCACCGTGAACGTTTACTCTCCCTGCTCCCCTTCGCATCCCATGTTTGTGGTGGTACCTACCTTTGTACATTTCTCGTACTCAAATAAATAACGATAAATAGAGGTATATACGAGTGTTTTTAAATTCCACTGTTTAATTCGTTCCAAGTACCGCGAGTTCATGAACTTTTCGGAACTGGTTCGGTGCCGAACCTTATGTGCACGTGAATCGTGTTCCAAGCGTCTTGAGTTCAGGAACTCAACACTAGCTAAGGTGTTCCCACCGCGTCGGATTCATGAACTGAGTTCAGTGAGTTCATGAACTTTTCTGACCTGCTCGGAGATAGGGTTGAGAACTCGAACTGTAGGAAACCTTTCTGAATCTTCCAAAAATTCATTTCACCGCAAACCTTCACGCTAAATGCCTTGCCATTATCCTACTTGATACTTGTTGTGTTATCGTTTTTCACATCTATTTTTCAATTTGCTTCATCTAATAATTATCACAACCGTCAGTTTCCTTTTATCAGCTGTCTACACATAGATAGAAAACATTTGTTTAAGGGTAATTGCTAGTTGTTAATTGGCAGACAAAGTAAAACTAATGTTTTTTTCGTACGCACTTGGCCGACCCTACTTTATTCGAAAAAACGTCGTGTTTAGCACTTTTTCGTTGTTTCCTTTTCTCAATAATGGCTCGAGAGATTTTGATGAAGTTTTCAACACTTACTCTTCTTCTAGGTAGGAATGATATCCCATATCTTTCATACCTGGGAAATACTCCAAGGGTGGCAATTACCAAATAACCTTAAAAAATGCTGAAAATGCGGCTTTTTCTGCACCTTCTTGGCCTTTTCTTCAAAATGCTCAAAGCATTTCGATGACGATGTTTTCACGTTACTAAAGACGACGCTAGCGGTGGTTGGTGCATTGATTGTCAGGTGAACTATAGTGTCCCCACCGACGGGTTCTTGAACCTAAAAGTTTCGTGAACTCGTGAAACCCATCTGAGTTCATGAACTTAGATGGGTGCTTGGAACACACCTATTTATTTGATGTGATTTATATTGTAGTTCCAATGGAATTTATTCTAACTTTGCGAAATCGAGTTAATCAACTCTTGCCCGAGCGGATGTAAGAATGCATTGATAGATAATTATTTCATCTCATGAATTGCTTCCAAGACTACCTTTAGGTAGCGGAAGCATCGTTTTTACTTTTGAGCTATGAGAAAGCTGTAGTCTCAACAAAAAAAAAACAAAAAAAAAAACGAACGGCTGTTTTTTCTCAGGGGTAAAATTTCCACTCGCATTTTACGTTATTACCTTGTAACAAGCTTAATTTCCACAATTTTCAACAGATTTTTATGAAATGTACATGACACTGTGGGTTAGGGTGAAGATGGTCCCCTATGAGTTTTGTTGTTCCCAAATCAATAATTCACTCGGCGCATGCGCAAACGTAAATTCCATCAACCATCATTTTCTCACTCCCCCGTTGTCCGATCTCGCTCAAATTGGAGGAAAGGCGGGAGAGATTAATTTGAGCATTCCCTAGCAATTTCAACATAATCTCATCATTAGTAGCTACTGTGCATGCGCGAATATGTATTCCTTATAACGAGCCTAGTTTCAACAATTTCCATCCGATTTTGATGAAATTTTCAGGGAATGTACGAGTTAGGCTGTAAATGGTCCTTTATCAATTGTATACTTTCCATATAATTAGGTCAAAAATCACGCCCTAGTCGTCCAATCTCGGTCAAATTTAGTGCATAGTTGGGGACGACTGTTTAATTATTCCACAATAATTTCAACAATGTTGCGTCATTAGTTGCTCCTGCGCATGCGTGAAAGTGTTATCCAAGGGACCAGGTTAATTTATTGTTTTCATTAGATTTCTATATTTCCTGGGAATATGCCGGTTAGGCTGTAGATTGTCCTCTACCAATTTCATCAAATCATGATGAAATTTTGCAGGGAATGTACGGGTTAGGCTGTAAATGGTCGTTTATTTATTTCATACTTCTCAAATATACATTTTGCGCATGCGCTAAAGTAAAAATATTCAAGTATCATTTTCCCATTTCCTAAATGACCGATTTCTACGATTTACGAGTTACTAATACATTGATTGACTATATCCCGCTATGGAGTTTTCACTGATAATTAAAACTATATCAATGGTCGATACATTTATGTTATTTTGAGATGGTAGGTACTACTTACTTACATATTGTTATACTAAGATAAGGGGGACTATTAAAATGTGGATGTTGTGATTAATTGCATTAATTTTCCCTCTGCAGGTACCAAGGTATATTTCCGCTGGCATATTGATGTCAACCTACGGATCTGCAATTTGAAATGTCAAGAATTCAATTTCAGTGCACAATGCACATTGATCAGCTGTGGGGCCTCTGAGCCTAATTTGATTCTTAATCGACTTATGATGCTGAAACCTGAAATGTAGCTCCTTTTCTGGAGATCTGGAATACAATTACAAAGTGTGGAGGGACACAGATCAGCTTTGAATCCTCTGAGGGTAATTTCATTCCTAATCGACTGAGATTGCTGTTATTTAGATAGAGCTCCTTTGGGACACCTCGGAAACAATTACGAGGTACAGAGGCACACTGATCAACTAAATTCTTCCCTCTGAAACTAAATTCATTCCTTACCTAGTTTTTTTTTTTTTTTTTTTTTTGCATTTACTGTAAAGCGTAAATCTGCCGGGTCCTGGAACTGTATTGTTCGAAGCCTTTTGGGAGGCACGATGCGCCATGTTCTGATCATATACCCTACTACATACGGGTTTAATATTTATCGAACAATGATCTGCGCAGAAGGGCTATCAAAAACAGAAATAATAAACATTTGGGTGATAATTTGCAGCGTTTTCAGACAGTTAGTTCATATGGGCATAGCATGTTTGTTGTGTTAACGAAAAAAACAAAAACAAAAACAAAATATATATAGGGTGATTCCCTCGCAGATGCAAAAAAAAAATTTGGGTGAAATTACATCAAAAATGGAGTAAAATGCCGCCAACTGCATATTTTTATCTATATCCGTTCTCGAGATATGATTTTTTAAAGGTTTTTTCAGGAAAACCGTGTTTTTTCCTTTTAAACTCAGATTTCTCCACTTTACTTCATTTAATTTTAAATTTTAACCACATTTTCGGAATCAGCATTAAATTTACTATAAGAATAGTGTACTTGGGTTCTTAAAAAGTACCATCCAAAGGCCCTCACATCAGCTCAAACATTGACGATTTTGAAAAAAGAATATTTCTGAAAATCTTTAAAACTTTACTACTCTTCCAAAACGAATTCTGAAAACTGACAAATCTCATGAAAACTGCTTCGTTTAATACTCTTTCTACCGGTATAATCAAGTTTACTTTTATTTTGTTATTTAGTGGAGAAAATTATGTTTTAATGTTAAAAAATGTGGGTTTTTCAATGAAATTGTTGGTTTTCTCGAAAGATGACCCTCCATGAACCTACGAGTATGGGGTCGGCTTCTATGCATTTTTTCATGCTGTATCGAATGGTAACATTTGTAGATCTCTCCAGCTCCGTTATAACCGAGTTTTACACTTAAAATCCCAAATGTTAAGTTTGTTTGTTACGATTAAATGTATATGTGTGTTATGGGGTAAAACTAGTTAATTAAAGTGTAAAACTCGATTATAACGTAGTTGAGAGATCTGCAATAGTTTCCATTCGATCCAGCGAGAAAAAATACATAGAAACCGACCCCATACTCGTTGGTTCATGGAGGGTCATCTTTCGAAAAAACCAACAATTCCATTGAAAAACCCACATTTTTTAACATTAAAACATAATTTTCTCCACTAAATAACAAAATAAAAGTAAACTTGATTATACCGTTGGAAAGAGTATTAAACGAAGCAGTTTTCATGAGATTTGCCAGTTTCCAGGATTCTTTTTAAAAGAGTAGTAAAGTTTTAAAGATTTTCAGAAATATTATTTTTTCAAAATCGTTAATGTTTGAGCTGGTGTGAGGGTCTTCGGATGGTACTTTTTTGTAAGAACCCAAGTACACTATTCTTATAGGAAATTTAATTTTGATTCCGAAAATGTGGTCAAAACTTAAAATTAAATGAGGCAAAGTGGAGAAATCCGAGTTTAAAATGAAAAAACACGGTTTTCCTGAAAAAACCTTTAAAAAATCATATCTCGGGTACGAAATGAGATAAAAATATGCGGTAGGCGGCATTTTACTCCATTTTTGATGTAATTTCACCCAAATTTTTTTTTGCATCTGCGAGGGAATCACCCTGTATATATATATATATATATATATATATATATATATATATATATATATATATATATATATATATATATTGAAACAAGATTTTAATTTGGAGATCTAAAATTGTACTCGTAATTTATAGCATCAAATAAATATATTGGAGTAAATGTATAAGTAACATTGAATTGACAAAAAATACACGCACGTCTAGCCTACCACTCTTGGACATTGGTCTAGATCTTTCTGAGGTACGAAATATTCCAAAATATTCAGCAAAATTTTTACGTTTGAGAACGAAAAATGGGACATGCAGCAAACTGTTGCAGTGCTCAAAATCTACACCCCTGGTCACTAACCCAGCGATTTCATTATTGCACACGAGTGGAGCTCCTCTGTCGTGGTCGCATACTGAACCAACTTTGGCTCTTGATCCGAAGCACATCAGATCTTTGGCATCATCCGTCTGGTAATTCTCGTTTTTGCACCAATCGTCGTTTTCATCCCCACACATTAGAGATAATGAGGAATGGCACGACTGCCAATCCACGGGGTATACCCGGAATTTCACCTTATGATCGACCGTTTTCTCTGAGCCCCAATTGAAGTATTTCCTTCCAATCGACGCCACATAGCATAAATACTGCGGATCGACAGCCAAATCCTTCATTTCCTCCGTTTCAGGATTAGCTGAAACATAAAGGTAGCCCAAGCTCGGTAAATTTGGAATGATCTCACGTTGTAATTCTAAGATTGCCGTGTCCCACTTCAAAGTTGGCTGTTCACATCTCATGTGCATTTCAGTTACTTGCCGTTTTCCAGCTACCCCTAGAACATCATACTTATCGCCACTTCCTGCAGGTATCACATGATTCTCCCACAGGTATTGCGTGGCAAAATATATTCGAATGTCGTCTATTGCCGTTGAATGTTTTTTCAGACTTGTCGCTGCCCTGCAAGTCGTCAACACTTTTATGTGCGTTATGAGATTACCAATGGCCCACAATTCTTGATCCACGTTATCGATTCTGATGTCGACAACCCAGACGAATTCGCTTCTTCCTGCTAGCAGTAGCCCGCTTCGTTTCGCTCCATCATGGAAAGAACGCCATTGAGTTGAATCGCGGTTGGGAGTCGTAACCGTTCCCAAAGGTTCTGGATAAAACGGGTCGGTTGTCACAACATTCTGCGCGCTGACAAACTTGTGCAAAACAAAAGCAATCCACAAAAAATGTGCAGCGAATAATGTTGAAATGCCCAGATTCATGTTAACTTCTAATATATTGTCAGAGTTCTAAAATTAGTAGCTAAAAATGCGAGGCCTTGCACGGAGTCCCATTAGATACCCGCTGACAGCGAACCTTGTGAATCTCCGACGAACTATTGAAATTCTAGTAGGTAGTATTTTTTCTTTACAAATCTACCTACAGTAATAGTAGGTTGGTACGTAAAAACTATCATAATCAATACTATTAGATTAATATTAGCTACTGAAACACATATAGCTACTGAAATGAAACACGTTTCAAGTCAAGGGTTTATTCAACGAACTTGGACTGAATGAAATTTGGTAACGATGTCAAGTAGCTAAGTGATAATTCAAGGTGATTTAATAATAAAATAACATTTTCCCTCTCTTCATTTTGGAACAGTCCACCAGATATCCAGGTGGCTTTCTTTCTCTTCCACTTCTTCTTGGCAGATTCTGTGATTCTAGCGTTTCTCTAGAAGGCTGGTCATGGTCTCCATTCGATTCAGTCGGACCATCCTGATTTTCAGAAACAGGTGATTGTTCGCAGGATGAGGATTGAGGGTTGTTTTCAGGAGAGACTATAAGATCGGTTGGCGCATTTCTTACCCCATCAAAAGCTGGTGACAAATAGCGTGTAGATACGGTCGTTTCCCTTCCATCTTGAAAACGAATCTGTGCAATCTGTGAATTGGCCTCTATAAGATCAACACCACCTCAACCACCAGATCCACCTCATCAACAAAAGCGTCATATTTGCTTTGACGAACATGACGTTTTAGTAAAACTTTACCAGGTTCCAATAACCATGAAGAGTTAGGAGATTTCCGTTGGTGGACAAACATTCTTTCGTGAAGCGTTTGGTTTGTTGTAGTACACAGCAAAGAGCGAACCGAATGCAAGGCCTGTTGAAGAAATTCTTCCCATTGATCTGAGCGCAACTTTTACGTTTTGAGTGCGAGTTGTATTGTTTTCCAAATTACGCCATTGTAACGTTCCACATGATCACACGTCCTCCATCAAATAAAGTTTTACAGAGGGATAGGTATATCCCACAATTTCTAGTTTTACTATACAACAAGAACTCATCGAAGCAGCTAACGACATGGATGTCATTGTGATTCTTCCAGAAGATGGATGAGTAGCTCACGAGAATTTTCGAGCAAGAGAAGCTCTGATGAAGTCAATGAACTACCTGTGTCAATTAAGGCCTTTGCCTTTATTCAATGGACTTTAAAAATCAAAGTCCATTGAACTTGACTTTGATTTTTGACTTGGACAAGGCAGGCACGAACTAAATCACTCGCGACGAAGTTATGGAAACCCATTTCAAAACGGAAGTTAGTGAAAAACGTTGTCTATTTCCACGAAAAATAAAGAGTTTCAATGTTAAATCGATTTCGACGGTTAGGCCATCTTCAGTTACACGATAACTAACTTACACAAAGTAACAATAATAACTTGAGTTATTGTTTGTTACTGATGATGGCCTAACATCTAACATCGTAACTCTTTATTTTCGTGGAAATAGACAACGTTTTTCACTAACAACGGTAGTTTGACAAGGCAGGCGATGAAGTAGCTACTACTAAAGCTAGAGAACCCGTCACTGCAGCTGTCTCTTTAGACTTACGTTTTTATAAAGACACAAGTTTGGAAAATGACCTTTCTTGTTACTTTTTTTGCACACGTTTTCTACAATTGTGGTCGAGGTTGTCGAATTCCTCCACAAAAGTAACAGGTTTGTTTAGAAGCAGCCCCAATAGTGTGTAAAGGTTCGTTTCGGTTGCACAAGTAATTGGTGAATTCACTCGAGATTGATAGTTTGATGCATGTTGGTGAGCTAGGTAAAAAAAAAAGTAAAGTAAACAACCATTCCAGGTTGGGGCTTTTCGTCCAACTGCCCCGGGCGTCGCGAACGCCATCAGCTGTCCAAGGAGGATCAGAATTCGTTCTGATGATATCGCATAAAGCTACTCCTCATTGCCTCGCCCCCTTGAGTGGAGAGGGATTTGTCGTACAGAAGCGAGAAAATTACTCGGACGTCTGACCCTTACCTGGGCGGTCACTCATCCAAGTACTCACCACGCTCGGCGTTGCTAAACTTCGCTAATCGCATGAGAAACGGTTCATTGCAATGCCTAACCCGTAAGGCTGCACAATGGTGAGCTAGGTCTATTGTGAGTTCCTGATCAAAAGCTTGGTCTAAAGTGAGTGTAAGATTTTCTAAAAGCCTTTGTCTTATTGATGAAGATTAAATATCTCTAATAAAAGCAACTCTAATACTGTAATTTTTGTTTTGCTCAGCTGTCACTGCAGTGGAATAATTATCTACAGCTATAGTTTTTGTTCGCAGATATTGGCCTAAAGTTTCTCCAACCTTCTGGAGTCTAGTAAGAGTCGTGAATAAAGTTCGTTTTTTGGTTTAATGTAGAGATTTTCGGGAATTTTATGGGCGTCTGTAAATTCAGTGCAGTTTGAGATATGAGTATAGAGATCTGAGCTTATGTAGTTCATTAGGAGATGAATGATTTTACGTCTTCTTCAGGTTGTTCATCTGACCCTTTCTCTAGGAAGTTTTGAAAAGTTCTCTTCCAGTGAGACCATCGAGTTGAAGCAATTTCTGCTGAGGGCTTCACCTCTAGCCACTCATGTCGTAGATACTTTTTCATGCTATAAGGTGGTTGAATAAATTGAAATGAAATACCTTTTAAGTTAAGGCTTTATTCAACGAGCTTGGGCTGAACGAAATTTTTTAACTATGACAAGCACCTAAGGGATAATTCAAGGTGATAACGGTAATAATAACAGCTATCAAAAACACAATACAGTACCAAAATCGATTACCTATAATTTTGGTATGAATGAAGTGATTGAAACTGGAACTGTTTGAATCAAGTTTGAACTTTTTAAGATTCAGCTTCTGGTACCAAATACTACTTTGCTCCCAGTAAATGCCTTAAAGCACCGTCTTCGCTCTGTTCCATCAGTATTGGCATCACGTCAACCTATGGATCTATACGAACCTCGAGAACGCAATTTCAAATCACCTTCTCTTATACTAATCCATGCTAAATCTATGTTGATTCCATTTTCGTATTATTTTGAAGTGTTTTCAACCAAAAAAGGCACTTCGTACTAACGCTTACAAATTGCTTGGAATTCGTTTACGAGTTATCACTGCATAAAATGTGATATTATCGCATGATGCCATAATGCCGGGGCTATGGTTATGTTACATATATATGAGGAAACGTTTATACCCTTTTATTATCACCTGACCACACTCAGTACCCGATCAACAAAGGTGTACTTTTGAGAAACTTATAACTTATATACTATTATGAATTTTTTGGTGTTGATCGGACTCGACGTCAAACATAAGGAAAATGAATATCGGAAGCGTCATAGTTACTAGTTACCCAGGCTGATACTAGGGAACGCAAGGGTACAGCCATTATAGTAGTATTTTTTTTTTTTTTAACATGGAATCATGTTTTAGCGATGGATCCCCCGCCGAAAAGTGAGACTATAAAGTGAGATGAAAGTCGCGCCAATAATTGTGATGATTTCCGCTTACAACCGAGTCGTTGCTAGGGATATGATACTTCGTCGTTTTTCATCCCACAAAATTCGTTGACCATTCGTTCGAAAGCTCTCGATTTATCCAACCATACTATATTAACTACTGCGAAGTGCGTGGCCAACAAGCTGAGTTATGAGCATGGTTATATGAATAATTGTTTACACACAGGTGATCATTCTCAATAATTGATATTGTGAACATGATTGCAACCGCTTGGTAATTTCTGATGATTTCATTGAGCTGGTGTTTCGATCATGTGATTCATAGCAGGTGATCCGAATATTGCGAGAACGGTTTGATTTGTGAAGCGGTGGTTAAATCATTTTAATAGGTAATTTCTATACTTTACACTATAGGAAGCTTTAATTTCGTATGTAGCCTCTTTAGCCTCTTTCTATAATAAAGTGAATGTTTACTCGCGAGTTTCTATTAGGAGATCATCATCTCACAAGAGCTCAATCGTCGTGATCATTTCTATAATAAAGTGAGAGCGAGGAGCTAAAACATGATTCCATGTTTTTTACATTTTAGCAGTCAGGCTCAAAGTAATAACATCCGGGGGGGGTCCAGGGGGGCGGAGCCCTCCTGGCGGGGTCAAGGGCCGAGTTTTTTACCAGAATCGTTTTAAATCAGTTTTAGTAGGTAGGTAGGAAGGCCAATGGATGGCTTACTACGTAGTTGATTGACGTCTCTCGGACTGTGCGCCGCGCCGTATGAACAATCAAACTTCAGATAAGTAAGTTCGTTTGATTTTATAATTTTAACTAACATAATAAATTATATAAGTCATTACTATTTACATATTTGATTCTATTTGGGATGAAAGCTGCAATATATTGAGGGTTAGTTTAAATTGTTATTGTACTTTCGCCAATAATTATTCGTTAGGTACGAGTACATTTTTATTTGAGTATTTTTTGTATTTTTATGTGATCAAATCTGATAGCCAGATAAATTTTCGTGCAGGGGCAGAATAATACGACCCGTCGTAATATAGTACCTGCCATATATAGGTGAAATTATATGCACTTACCATGTATTAGAGTGTTCACACTTTTGCTTACTTACCTCCTAGGGGACGATTCTACTACTAATTTTCAACAAAAATGGCTTCTTAATCTTTTTTTAGAGGTATTATTTTCGAGCTATTTAACGATTTGATTTTTTTCTTGTTTACAACCTTACATCACAAAATTGGCTACAACGACATTCCACATCAAGTAAACACAAATTTGAGGATACCGTTGGAAAGAGCGTTACATTTCCTTTCGAATAGTTTATCCGACGTGTTAAAATATATGGATTTAGTAGTCACAGATTCACACCAAAGTGAAAAAATAGTCGAAACTTGAAAATCTTGTATTTTTTTAACCGCAGGACGGCATACAATGATCCCCTGAATTCCCGCGCACGTTACGGGAGAGACTTGGTCCAAATCTGTCCAACAGTATTATCAATTTTTATTTTATATTGCAAATTGAAGGAGAAAAGTATGTTTGTATGTTGAATAACATGGTTTTTTCTATGAAATCGAGAGTTTTCGTGAAAAATAACCATTTTAAAAAATTTGGGTTCGGGGCCTGTTTCTATGTATTTTTTCACGCTAAATCGAATGGCAGGCAGCACTTGCAGATCTCCCTAACTCAGTTATAACAGAGTTTCCATCGGTATCCTCAAATTTTTATTTATTCAATGTGATAGGGAGTTATAACCAATTTTGTGACGTAAGGTTGAAAACACGAAAAAAACTTGAATCGTGAATAACTAAAAAATAATGCCTATAAAAAAAGCCTAAGAAGCAATTTTTGTTGAAAATTAGTAGTAGAATTGTCCCCTAAGAGGTTAGTAACCAAAAGTGTTAACACCCTGTATATGTATTATTTGATATTATGATAACTGCATATATATATAATATATATATATATATATATATATATATATATATATATATATATACAACGTTTCTTTAATTGGACAGTTCAAATTATAACTCTACAAAAAAAGACCTTCTGTCCTTGATATCTCCAATGATTCTTCCCAGGAACTGGGGCCTCTTCAGGGAGAAAAATTAATATAAAATTCAAAATTTGTAAAATAAATACTTAGGTATCGTTTTCTTTTTTGGGATAAAAACTCGAATTCAGAAATTCAGTTCAAGAAAACCACATTTAAAATTATTTAAGTTTGTACACACAGTTTGTTCCTGGGGAGAAACGTGGGAGATTTAAAAAACAAAAACGAATTATTTTACTTTATATTTATTTATTTTTCACAATTCAAAATGCCAATAAAATTAAAACATTAGTACTCATATAAACATAATGTTACAACAAAATTACATAAAATCCATTACTTGATTTTTTTTGTTTGTTTTTTTCTTGAAACTATTTGCTATGTTTTGAAGCAAAATTTATATTTCTTTAATGAATGGCCTAACAATCGATTGTTTTACAAACAGTTTCAATTTTTTAAATTGGATGCTAATACTATGGTTTCGATCCCTCAGGGAAGAGGTCAGGATTCAATGGAGCTTTGCACCTTACCTCTGTCTTTGCATTCAGAGGATTTAAAGAGCGAATCGCAACGCTCAGTTTGCGTCATGTTCTTGAGTAAAAATGAATCAGCCACGGCGATCAAATCCGGATTTCCATCCTCCACGGCGAGCTTGCGGAAATTGAGGGTGTCCTCCAAGGATGAAGCACGTCCGATCGGCAGGTCATAGATGAATCTAATAATAGAACACATTTTTGATGAGTAAAATTTGTTGGATAAGTACTCAAATTCCTACAGTTCACTATATACTCGTAGTTGTTTAATTTATAGTAATAATATGCAGTTCTTATTTTGATTTATTATTTTCGCACAGGCGGACACGCAGATTGTTCTTTTTTCAGTTTTATTAGCTCGAAACGTAGATAAATCACATCATTTGGTGAGTGGAAAGGGGGGAGAGGTGTAAAAGATTCTTTCTTATCGATTAAAAAGGCTCATTATTGAAATAATGAACCGAATACAAATAAACACTGTCGAATGCCGTTCAGCAGAGTTTTTACTTCTACTCAGATCACTGGCCTATATAGATTACTAGCCGCTCCGGCTCGCTACGCTCGCCTCCACGTCCAGCCGGGGGGCAAGCCCCCCGGACCCCCCATTAAGTTGCTCGCTTCGCTCGCAACGTGTGGCATGTAGGGAATATTGCTCGCTTCGCTCGCAAAGTCTGGCATGTAGGATATGTTGCTCGCTTCGCTCGCAAAGTCTGGCATGTAGAAAATGTTGCTCGCTTCGCTCGCAAAGTGTGGTATGTAGGGAATGTTGCTCGCTTCGCTCGCAATTGAAACATGTAGGGGATGTTGCTTGCTTCGCTCGCAAACGGTAGATCTCTAAGGGTAGGTTCAACTTCTGTAGGGGATGCTGCTCGCTTCGCTCGCTTGAGGAAGTTATACTGCCCACCCAACATGTAGGGAATGATGCTCGCTTCGCTCGCAAACGGTAGATCCCTAAGGGTAGGTTTAGCTTCTGTAGGGGATGCTGCTCGCTTGAGGAAGTTATACTGCCCACCCAACTTGGCAGACGTTTTTTTCAGTTGGGAATTATTACAAACAAATTAAATCTTATAAAACTACGTGGAACCACGAAAAGTTTATTCGGGGATGTTGCTCGCTTCGCTCGCAAGGTATACCTGTATATGTGTAGGACAAAGTCCGTATTTATTATTTGAAATGGCTCTCGCTTCGCTCGCAAGGTAGGTACCTATGTAGGCATACCTGCTCTCCTCGCAATGTTGTGACATCGAACCCTTCACCTCAATTCTTGAGCCTTCTCTCGTCCACGGCAGAATCATTTTAATCGCTTTGCTCGCTTCTGCTCGCAATTTGACCGAGTTCTCGTCACTTTTTTCGATATCCGATTTCGGATTCAGATTCGGCGGACCCAAAGCTGTATTTCGCCCGCGAAAACCGTTCCGAAAAACGTACCTTTATGGGGTATATTTTAATCGGAAAAAACCAAGTTTTTCGGCGGACTTTTCGAGAAAACGGGTCCGTACTCTCGCATTTTTTTGACGCATTTCCCGATACTTTTTTCGCGATCCGATCGCGCCGTCGTCTTCCTCGTTCAAAAACCTACGAAACCGGTATTTTTCCGGAATTGTCGACGGCCGTTTAGAGGGGTAGAGGATGCGGGGAAGTCCAAAAAGCGCACATTAATTCTTACTTCGACCCCCCTCCCGCCCTACGGCCCATGGTTCGGCTGGGATTAGAAAATTTTAAATTCGCTCGCTCCCCCTTTCGGAAAATCCCAAGAAGATCCCCCCACTCGTAGACTCCCCCCACTCAGCCGTTTGGCCGTGCATAGACACGACAAACAAACAAATAGACAGACAGACAAACGGAGTTTCATTCTTATTAATAGTATAGATGGGGTACAAAAACAAAGTCCAGGGCACCTTATCTAAATATAAACAACATAGATGTTTAAAAGAAAAAGAAAAGTATGTGGAGGCAAAATAGTTTCTACGGCTGCTGGCAGAGCATTGGAGAGATAATTCGGACCCGGGGATGAAAATCCTAAGGGCCCCTTAAAACATTTACTATATGAGAGTGGGTATACCAGGGGAGTAGGTAATATCATTTACTGATCATATATTCATCCAGGCATCTTACGTGCAAGAAGATCGAGCTATTTTATCAAAATGTCATCCTAGTTCAGCATACAAAATTCGTTCTGATTCAAAGGCACGTAGACGAATATTCTTCAAAAACTTCAACCCTTCTTGAAAGCGAAAGATTACTCACTTAATGACTCTCACTTGATTCATTAAATTATTTCCAACCTAATTCGAACAAAATACCACCCTTTTATTGATGTATCCATAATTAACGTTTTACACATTTCAACCCTTGAAATATACCCCTTGGAGTTAATAAAAATGAGAACGCAGTAAAAGTCGCCTTATGAATTAGGAAGCTCTTATCAGCTGATTCCACGGCTCCGTTTAATAGCTATCTAGGTATAAACCAATGACCTAGAAGAAGAGTTACTTTATGTAACACGAGAATAATTAACCTTGGTGGTAAAAATGTGCGCATCTTGAAAAGTAAACCATAAAATTATGAAGTATTTTTTACAAAAATTAATTAATGGAAATATTAAAACAATACTGCTTATAGGCTATACATCTGAGAAAAAATTAAATAATACATCAAAACTATTTTTTGTGGTAGGTATCAAATAAGATGGTTACAGGTGATATGTGAATGGAATAAGGAGCTGCATTTAGGGTCTCGGAATGTCCTGCCTCTTTGTAGAGCTGGAGCTCTTAGACTTTTGTTGGACCAGCTCGAAAAATTCAAAGCTGATGTTGTGGCTTTCCGAAGAATCCGATGGACTGTATTGGGCAGAATATTGTGGAGAAGGAGGACTGGACACTATTTCATACTGCCACAAAAACAGCATGTGTTTAGAACTGGTTTTGCTGTAAGAAAAAGAATCAAGCACTAATTTATGAACTTTAAGGCCGTATCCCCATACGCTGATGATTTACAAATTTTCATTAAAGTTGATCCGACAATTCTGGTCACTGGGGTTTCAATGATGAATCATGATTTAAAAACACTTGTTCAATGGTGTAAGCTTCATTGTTTGAATATTAATGCAGCCAAATGCAAGGTCTTATTGATAGGATCTCAGGGTTACCTTAATAAGATTGATACAGATAGCATGCCACATGTAGCAATCGAGTCAGTCCAGCTACTATTTGAAAACTCTGTAAAAACTCTAGGATTGCTTGTTGATCATGAATTGAAATGGAAAAACCAAGTAACCATAGTTTGCAATAGAATATAATATAAAGGATTTTATATCAATTAAGAAGGTTAGCTCATCATATGCCAATTGATATTTAAAAACTCGGCGCTCCGCGCCTCGCCAGGGGGCAAGCCCCCTGGACCCCCGGTTACCTCTATTTACATACTTCGGACGAAATTATTGAAACACAGAATGGTTTGCGTTGTCGGGCAACCAAGTGACAACCAAACAAGCGTCATTGTTTACTATTCATTTATAACATCAATTTATATAGTTATAGTATGAAACTACGAAAATTGCGTTGTCGCGTAACCAAGTGACAACCAAACAAGCGTCATTGTTTACTATTCATTTATAACATCAATTTATATAGCTATAGTATGAAACTACGAAAAAAAATACGAAATAAATTCGGAATAAATCAAGAGCTTTCCAACGAATGGTGAACGATTTCTGTGCGATTAAAATGGCGGAAATTCCATTTCCCTACCAACGGCTCGGTTGTACGTGAAAATCATCCGTCACACATTTCGTTCCCATCCCGCGTTCCATTTTCGGCTAGTTAGTCCATGGCTAAAACACATTCTGTGTTAAAAAACTAGTACAAACTTTGTTATTCCCGATAATGGACTATAGTGCAATTTCATACTGTGATATGAACGGTGAGATGTGTGACAGATTGCAAGTGGGTCAAAATGCATGACTAAGATTCATCTTTAACTTCTTAAGATGTGAACATGTCACACCGTACTATATTCAAAATGGAGTACTTTCCGAATCGGAATAATGCTTTTTAAAATATGAAAAACCAAAATATATGTATGATAAATTAAGATTTATGTCATAAGTACATAGTTTTAAGACGCGTCAAGCCAATAGTATGTTGCAAATTCCAATTTATAGAACTGAAAATTTTGGGAAATCCTTTCACGTGAAGAGTATTCAATGATTTCATTCAAATCCATCTCTATTCGATATATCCACGTCAATTGTTAATTTTAAAAAGCGTTTGAAGAAGTCACTGCTCAAAATTTATGATATTGATAATGTACCTTAGATTTGATAATGATTTTTTAAGATAAAACAAGAAGAAACCTAAGATTTAATTTTCCTAGTTATACGCTAAAGATTTATTTATTTATGTTTTCTGATTTGTGCCAAATAGTTCCACCCATGTTTCCTTCGTGATGAGTTGAATCTGACAACCTCATGTATAAATGTAGTATTGTTTGTTTTTTCTGTCATAATGTAAGAGAGGATCATCTGGTCCTAATCATGTACAGCTCAATAAATAAAGATTCAATCAATCAGTCAATCTCTCCTCCCTTTTTTCTAGTTATAGAAAATCCGGAGTAATGCCCCCAGTGTCCCCGCCTTCTCTACGGGTCTGGCTGCTGGGATTCCTTTGAACTTCACCGCTCAATCTATTCAACCACCGCCTTTGCAAGAAAATGTGCGATAACCAGTGGTAGGTCACAACTTCAGGGTCAAACCTACATTCTCAAGACCCCCTTATGGGGAGCGAACGGAAGAAAGAACAACAACCCGGGTAGCCTCATTCAATTCATTTAAATAATTATTATTTAAATAAGTCAACAAGATGACCCTTTTATTCCTAAAGTTCTTGAGATTTTGATTTGCTTAAATTTTACCCCTTGGGGTTGATTAAAAATTACGACGAGACTACAGGCACATCTTTTTTAGCCAAATTTCGTAACTTCACAAACTGAACATGACTGTCACAAACGACTCTCATGACTAATAATTAACGGATTGAGTTCAAAATTATATCAAATTCCTTCCATCTCATTCATTTAACCCTGAGGGGGCCTGAAAATCACGGAGATATCGTTAAAGACCATTTTTCTTGTTTTTTGTTAACCGAAAAACGCCGCACAAGTTGGAGACACGTGTCAATAAAGGAGTCTGAAGCCTCGCTGTATGATTAATCCGATTTTATGGAGTTTCTAAACCACTTCAAGTATAAGCATTCATATCAAAACTGGAAATTAAATAATATAAAATGTCTGTAACATACTTCATTAATGCCCGAACTGCATTGGGGCTGTAAGATTCTAAATCCAGCACATTCCGATTGACGATTTTGCTTGAGGATAGAGCGTTTCTGAAAAATGCAGATTTGGTATGCAGCAAGACTTTGTGACCAGGAATCTCTCCGTCTTTCAGTAAGATGGTGACATCACTATACAATGGATCGCCGAAGAGACTGTGTTCAGAATACGCTCGTCGGTCTTTAAAATCATTCACCACGGTATTTTCACTGCCACTTCTTTCGTTGTAAGTTGACAAGCGAACCAAGGAAAGTGATTGGGGTACTTCTGTATCTTCAAACGCTTCAACCAAGTGCTTCGCCTCTTGTAGTTCTTCTGGATTTTCATCGTTCCGCCACTTGAAAATCTTCCCAGATACTGTCTTCAAGGCATACCCGTACAAAGCCGTACCAGCTATATCCTCGATTTTTTCACCAAGAGGAATTTTTTTTGGCTCATATACAACTTTTTCTCTTTTGTCTTCAAATTCCAGAAAACTAATATTATAATGATATCGCATTTCGTAGAGATCTCCTGTGAGGGTTAAAAAAAATGAAGATGTATTTCCAGCCATGATTTTCTGGCAGGGTCCTGGAGAATTTATTTTCAATCGTCGAAGAGGTGAGTCATCATACTTTTCCCACTCATCACCAAGAGCACCATACCGACCATTCCCAATTCCGTAAGTATATACGTTGTACTGATCTGTTAGTACTAAAAAATGCTCTATACCGGATTCCACACAACCAATTTTTTCCTTTTTCGGAACGCGAATTTTTACGTACACTAATTCAGAAAAGTTAGTGATACCTAAATGATACGTATCCACAAAATAAGCCTCACCATTTTCCAAAAGATATACGTAAAAAGTTCTCGCGCAAGTTACGTCTATTACTGTCTTACCGACCAAATTTTTTTCAACTTGTGGAAGTGACTTACTACCCCATACATAGAGCGAGCCATTTGTGGTGAGAGCTATACCTCCAACTAAAATAGCTATTACGATCTTCTTAACATTTTTTCCTGAAAGAACCTCTACTTTCGCTGGTGTTTCAGTATAACCTATGTTGGATGGATACCCTAATGGTTGGCTTATACCATTGAATCCCCAACTATAAACATCATCGTCTGTTGTTACAATGAACGCACCTAAAACAGATTTTGATAAACCAAGCCCTTCGTATACAGTAAAAGATTTGACATTGGTGATTAGTTTTTCGTCAGGAATATTGAAGATCCACCATTTATCCAATACTGATTTGCTTGGCAACGAATATTCAGATTCTTTATCTGAATCTTTTGAGCTTGGTATGGCTATAAAGTCAGTTGATTTCACCTCTCCCAAAGACTGGGGAGTTTTGTAGTTAGCAAAAACATCAAGTAAACTGTGAGCAGAGTCAGCAGCTTTTGGAATCTCCGATTCGGCTTCAACCCCCCATTTGAAATAACGCAAACCGTCTTTGGACTTAGCGGCAAACACACTCTGGTATATTCCAGAATACCACCCATATGTAGCAGCAATATCAGCAATTTTGTCATATAAAAGCACTTTCGCTGGAACTATTACATATCCGGTTCGTCCCACGCACAGGTAGTCAGACTGTGAGTTGCTACCGCACGCATATAATTCTCCATTCTTCAACAGGAACAAAGTGCTATAAACGCCACATTGTACGTTTTTGCAAGCAATTGGAAGTGATACTTTCTTAGGGGCTGTGTAGTTATCTCCCCTCAGGTCATATCCCAATTGCCCTACACTACCGTAACCAAATGTCCATACGTATCCATTTGTATCCAGTAACGCCACGTGCGACCAACCCGCTGCAAGTTCTTTCACACGCACATTTGGAGGCAGCGGCACTTTTTCAAAGTTATAAAACTGACTGTGGTAAAGACTGATATACCCCCAGATATGAACTTGGTTATCATAAGTAACAAACGTTATAGAGTGAGCTCCACATGCCAAGTCTACTATCTTCAAATCTACTCGAGGTTCGTGAGGTAACTTCACATGCTTCTTGTCGATAGATTCATTCTGCAAAAAAATCAAATCAACTCCCCAGTGTATCAATCGCCCGTGATCGGTCAATGCTGCACCGAATCGTTCACTTACTACAAATTTCCGAATATTTTTACCACTAAGCCAACCAATTTTCTCGGGTTCCTTCAGCACAACTTCTTTTCCAAATTCTTCACGAGTAAGTGCAAGAAGATTGTCTCCATTATTATATCCAACAGCGAAAACCTCATCGTTCGTTGTCAGGATCAAACCACTCGACATTTTGTGACCTCCATTTTTTGTTTTGGATTGGAATACGTAGAACAACTTGATGTCTGCTTTCTTCTTCCTAAACGCATCTTTGATTAAATTCCATTTGTCAAGCACAGTACCGTTCCAGTCAGTTTCCATTGTTTAGTATTTTGTTTTGTTGGCCCTAAAATAAAATTAAACATCAAACATCAGTGATTTAATACGTTCAGTACATGGTTTTACCAATATTCATAATTTTTAATATAACTTAGCACCTTTATTATAAGGAGTTACTTTAAACCTATGAATCATGCGTTCAGAAGAATCGATACAACTAATTTATGAATAGCGAAGAACGTGAGCAATAGGGAAAAAATAAGAGTGAGAATTGGAAAGCATGCTAGGAAGGAACGAGAAAGTACCGTTGAGATTGATTATGAGTTACTAGAATTCTTATAATAATGTAACCACCCATACACAATTTATAAAAATTTATGATTGGAAATTATGTATAAATTAGCTGACCCGGCAAACGTTCTTCTGCCATATAAATCACTGACCCAGGTCAGTGGGATGAGGCGGACGTATTTCATTCCATGGAATCACTTTATTTAGATGATAGTGCCATCTTTCCCTCAACAACATAAATAATTCGTTCTGTATGAGATACGAACAACGACTAAATTACCTATCTGAAAAATACCTAAATCGCGACTTGAAAATGGGAAGTTCACCTAGCTACGTACGACATATTCTCATTACCTACCAAATATGCTTACAATATTTCATTAAACTCGGTCTAGCCGTGTCGGAGGAGTCTGACACTGATTTTTGAAATGAAAACTCCTTATCATTACGATCCCAACGTCTAACTGACATCTTTTAAAAATCTAAAAAGTTGTAACAGGTTTTCGACTGCATCGACTGAGTGTTATAAATATTGAATTTATTGAAATTGTATTTTCCTGAAGAAAACACTGTCAATCTTTTCAATTTCTTTGATATTCTTAATTGTACTTATCTGTCGATGAATATAATGAAACAAAAAGTACCAGTCATGCAGCATGATCGTATGAGCGAATTTTGTAAAATATCGTAATATATTATGTTACATTGTTTTAAAATTGAGGGCTTTGAGGGAAAAGAAACATAACTACCAATTTTATGGCAAGAAACTCATTCTAAATAATATTCTGCGATTCAAAAAGAGATTTAAAATGTTTAACTTTTTTTTAGTCATCGATTTGTTGGCACATTTTAATTAAATTTCCACTTCACAAATCAACCGTTCTCGCAATATTCGGATCACCTGCTATGAATCAAATCATCGAAACACCAGCTCAATGAAATCATCAGAAATTAACAAGCGGTTGCAATATCAATTATTGAGAATGATCACCTGAGTGTACATTTTTCAGCATAAGTTTGAACACAAATGTTCTGTTTTATTGTTTATAAACTTTATTTGAGCAATATTCCGCTAAGAACAATAGCCGTTTTTTGCTATTTACAGCGATTTTTTCAACACTTTTGTTTGAAAAAAAATTTGACAAATTTAACGTACTCAAAAGATGCTGTCCAACGAACTCGTCCTTTCGTTTGGAAAGCTTGATGTTTTGACGCAAGAACAGAATTTTTATCTCAATCCTAAGGAGAGTTATCGTCTGGAAGGACATATATATATATGTACATATGAAAAAATGTTAAAATCTAGGATGAAATTTAGCATTTAGGTACCTACCAATACTTGACTAGTAGGTAGGTAAATCGCACGGACAATTGAGTTAATAAACTCGATTTCGCAACATTATAATAAATTCCATTGGAACTATATCACCTGATAATTCCAATATTGGCATTATATATGCTGCTATTTACAAGCTTATTTTTATGTATTCCTATCCCTATCTAGCAATCTATGATGGAATTTAAAGCATGATCGTCTAATTCATAGATCCGCTAGGACTGAGTGATTTCTCTATTTTCTCGTGCATAGAAATTCGAAAGGTTTTTTTCGATGTTCAAGCTCTTAGGGAAAGTGAATTATTCAGCGTGAATCGTTGCGGGTGGTTTTATTCGATTCTTTGGGATCAAATTTATCATTGACAAGCAAAAAATTATTACTTTTAGTAGGAAAGCTTTCAAGATCTCGATTTTTTTTTTCATGTTTAGCCCTTCAATACATCCCTTTAGGGTTGATAAAAATTGATGCCGAGCTTCTAAGGCCATCTAGACCCAAAATGTGATTCTTAACTGTCCATAGTGTAACTGTTCGTAGTTTGGTCTAGTATTTTCGGAAAAAAGCCGCCGACGGCAGACGGACGATTTTTTTTTTTTTTTTTTTTTTTTTTTTTTTTTTTTTTTTTTTTTTTTTCTACGCATCTTGTAACGTAAACCAAACAATTTTCAGGGGGGTGTTAATTTTTTTTTTTTTTTTTTTTTTGTCAATTACAAAGGTTCATTATTGAAAATAATAAACCTAACTCGAATTTTAAAAAATCAGTCCGTCTGCCGTTTGCCGCCCGACGTTTTTCTCTAAAAATATAGGGCCATACTTTAAGAAATTTGGCTTAACAATCAATAATCGACCGCGGATGTGCCAATAACATCAGCATCGCGTTTGATCAACACAAGGGTAGAACCTAAGGGGAAATATTCAAAAATAGAGATCTTGTAATCTTTCTATGTAGATTTTTTGAGTTTCATTTATAGGTATCCACTCAAAGAATCGAACGAAACCACCTTGGTCGCTGCGCTTTTTTTCCTTTGCTCTCCCCAAGGGCTAAAACATTGACAAGAAAAAAATACATCAACACGGGGGTGAATCGTAACCAGTAAAACATATTAAAAATCGCCTTGAAAACTATGACAATTTCATCAGCTGATAATCAATTCCAATGGAATCTGATTTCCCGAAATCGAGTTTAGATTCTACGGATCTTGAAACGTAAACCAACAAATTTTCAGGGGGGTTAAACATATTTTTTCTTGGTCGATTACAAAGTTTCATTATACTCTCATTCTCAGTGTTCTTTTTTTTTCAGACTTTAAATTCTACTATTTAAAGTTGAGCAAAATTAATGCCGATATTACAGGCTCATCCCAAGGCGCTATACGATATTTGAGCCAGCTTAGGAAAGCGGCGGCACCGGAGTACGGATTGAAAAATTATTTAAATTGAAGAAACTATTGTAAAGCGCAGCATATTAATATTGTGCATCAATATTTGTGCTGCATTATTGGAATTTATTACTGTATGTAATTGTTATTAAGTATTTTTATCTATCTTTCCAAATTTTAAATTCTGGTATAGTTCCCCATACCTACCACCTGGGAACCCGATTCCCATTCACATTTTAGCGAATTTTCGTAGAAAATGGTGCTATTGCAATGGCTCCAAAAATTCAAAATGTAAATTTTCTTTAAAATCCTGATAATTAATATTCATACTGATAAATTATAGTGTTTTAACAATTCTCGTACAATGTCCGTGATTCTTGTTTTGTTTAACTATGGATTCGGTCTGGTTTTGGAATGTAAATCAGAAGTTTCAAATTTCATTATGAAAGAAGGTTGAATGGAGAGGATAATAGTAAGAAATAGTGATGTTTTAACTATTCTCGTAAGATTTTCGTGATTTTTTTTTTTTTTTTTTTTAATTATCAATGTGGTCTAGTCTCGAAAAATACGTCGAGAGTTTCAAATTTCATGATGGAATGGGGTGAATAGAGGGGGTAATAGCGATAAATTGAGATATTTTACTATGTTCATCTGATTTCCGTGACAATTTTTGTTATTAATTTGTTTGATATAGATTTCGGCCTAGTTATGCAACCTTGGAAGTTTCAAATTGACTGTCGGTCGAGAGGGTAAATAGGGGGGGGGGGGGGGGAATTCCGAGAAATCATGATATTTTTTTCTCTCTTTTATAATTTGCACATAAATTAAATACGATCCATTCATAGGGACGTTCTTGTAATTCTTGCATTACTCACCAATATGTTTTCCAATGTATTTTCCATTAATGATATTCCAATATGATCTGTGTTGAAAGATACGAAGTGTTTTCCGTTTTTGGCGGTTTGCTCTATTGTTAAG
Organism: Adelphocoris suturalis; assembly: GCA_030762985.1. Classification (NCBI taxonomy): domain Eukaryota; kingdom Metazoa; phylum Arthropoda; class Insecta; order Hemiptera; family Miridae; genus Adelphocoris; species Adelphocoris suturalis. Next base: position 46,658,741 of record CM061041.1, read on the forward strand.
CGGCAAGTCAGGAATAAACACGAGTTGTAGATTGTATTAGTATCTCTGCATGACAATACATTTTATCCACCTAGTCGCTAACTTCATTAAAATTTTAAATAATGTAACTAAATATCAAAAATAGGCATAACGACCACAAGAGAATTCGAGATACGGAATTTTGGTAGAAATTCCATCTGTTTCAGTTTAGTTGCTCTGCAAAACCACACGCTTTAAGCTATAATAAATTTGAATGATGCAGTTATGTAGATATAAGCTGTATTAGGTATATTATAGTGTCTAATGTCTACCTAGTGATTGAAATCATGTACATTGTTTTTGGATTTGGAAACCTACCCTTTACAAGTTAGTTGGCATTATTAGTTTTATAGTTAACAGCTACCACAATATTTGAATAAATGTATTATTCTCACTACCGACAGAAAACAATTTTATACATACCTTACGTTGGGCCGCTTTGTTACACAATGACGAATATTTAAGCGTTTCTGAATCTTGAACGTTTATTTTCTCCTTGAACAGTCTTCCTATCGCAACCACAAACCTCTATGGGAAGACGATCATTGGATACGGTTGCGATACTTCCCCACATCGTCATACTATCAATACCACTATCTGCAAGTTATCACGTTTAGTAACTACGTAATGATAATTCTGTAGCCAAGTCATTTATTTATTTTAACGTGAAATACGTTTTTACGGAGACTATTTGCCAAAAAATGACACAAACACCGTCACGTCTCGACTGTTCTCCTGTTCCCACCGTTCTCGCTGTTTAGCTTTAGGCTCTAGACGGCCGGACTTTTTATTTTTCATTTTTTGTTTATTACACGAAAGTAATCAGTCATTGATTTAATAATCTCAGAAGAGTTGTTGAAGACTTCTTGTAATAATCCTCCATAATTTGTATTGTAATTTGTATTGTAATGAAACACCTTTAGGTTATCACATATTTATTGCATTAAGCAAAAACACAAAGCTTTTCAGGTAATTTTAGCCATCTTCAGGCACACACAACAAAAATCAAAACAAAACACAAAAGTTTTGATTTGTGTGCCTGATGATGGCTAAAATTTAGCTGAAAAGCTTTGTGTTTTTGCTTAATCCAATAAATATGTGATAATCTAAAGATGTTTCATTACAATTACCTAAGTCATTGATTTAATGAATACGAAGGAAATGGAAGATAAAATAGCGTAAATTTTAGATAATTTTATTTTTTGCTTCCTCACTATTAAAGTTAGCTTTGTGTTCGAGCGAAAAGTCAATAAAATTTTCCTTCCAAAATCAAAATTTCCACTCACATTTTCCGTCCCTGAGCTTTCTAATCAATTTTAGTTTCATGTATGTCTAGGTGCTTCTGTTTGATGTATGTATGTCTACTGTAAAGTCTTCAGTCCTATTTTGATGAGATTTTCAGAGACAGCGCGGGCTCCTTTACGATCCCCTATAACTGCAATTTTCGTCGCCTCAATGATAGACTGAGCGCATACACAAACATGAATTTCTTATAACGTCGATTCCGTAACATTTAGTGGTCTGATTTCATTTAAACTTGAGGGGTACCTAGTTGGTGATCCAGGAAGATGCTCTATGAATTACCCTGTCAAAACTCTGAGACTAATGGACCGATAGTGATGAAATTCTCAGGAATGTTACGGGTTTGATTGTACATTGTGTACTAAGAATTTCAATACCGTTGCACCGTTGGATCGATAGTAGTCTGTATGCAAATTTCTTGTAATGTCGTATTCGCACGATCCATGAGTCCGAGTTCGTTTGAACTCGTGAGGGTGGAGGGAGGGGGTCGTTGGGTATTTATCCACGATGATGCCTTATGCATTTCATCTCGATTGGGAGTGATAACTATTGTCCATCCACGAAACTAATATTGATTGAAACTCCGAGATTGATGGAGAAATTTCGATTAATTTTCCTAGGTTTGTGCGGCTCCACAATGTCCATCCAGACAATATCCTAGTAATTTCAACGCCTTATATATATACTTTATATGTGGAATATCTTTGGATCGATGTGCAGTATGCGCATGCGCAATCATCAATTATAGCCCTATTTGGTAGGTATAGTAGTATGTCTATACACACGTTTCTGTTCAATTTTGCATTCAATCATTTAGAGTTTGTTCATCAACTGATTCTATACGTCCGTGTCGCAACCGGTACGTAAGAAAGCTAGGTAAGTATACCGCCCACCTAATTTTTAACACAGAATGTGTTTTAGCCTTGGCGTCTCCAACCGAAAACGAAACGTTTCGTGTTAACGAAAATGTGTTGCGTTTTTGTGTAACAAAAATGTGTTGTTCAATCGTCTCTTATTGTCCCAAAGAGTCACTCTATCAAATTTCAAGTCCAGGGATGAACTGTAGAAAATTTAGCTCACACAGCTGATCAGAAAAGAGACCATAATTTCATCGTCCCTTAATGACCCAGAGATTCTCTCTGTCAAATTTCAGCTTCCTAGGGTGAATAGGAGACCATTTTTCTCCCTCAGCTGATTAGGAAAGAGCCCGTCGTTTCAATCGTCTCTTAATGTCCCAAAGATTCGCTCAATAAAATTTCAACTTCCAGGGATGAACAGCAGAGAATTTAGCACACTCTGCTGATAAGGAAAGAGATCATCATTATTTCTATCTTCTCTTAATGACCTATATAGTCTCTCTATCTTTATTTAAACTTCCTAGGGGGAACAGGAGAGAATTTAGCTCATTCAGCTGATCAGAAAAGATACCATAATTTCAATCGTAACAATTTCGATCAGGAAACAGCCCACCATTTTAATCTTCTCTTAATGTCCCAAAGAGACGCTCAATCAAATTTCAACTTCCAAGGGTGAACAGCAAAGATTTGCCGTTGAATTTTATTTCGCGAATCAATAGACAGTAATATTTTATTAAATTTAACGTTGATTTCGAACTAGTGAACAAACGTTGAAATTGATTGAGTTGATGAAGATAAATATGGAATTTTGGGCGAAAACTATTTATGATTATAGACAGACTAGAGGCCTGTTAGGGCTTGAAACCTAACAGGAACCCAGCACATTATAGTAACGATATAAGTCCTACCTATTTGCGGCGTTATGTGACCTGGTGCAAAGCTAAGGCGATGTTAATAAATGATTAACTAAGAGGAAATAACGATCAAAATGTGAGTAATGTAATAAAATAAATACCACCAGTTGAGGTGGTCCTCGCCACTCAGCTGATCAGAAAAGACCCCATCACTTCACTCGTCTCTTAATGCCCCAGAGAGTCTCCCTATCAAATTTCAACATCCTACAGTGAACAGGAAAGAATTTAGCTTAATCAGAAAAGACCCCATCACTACGTTTCTTACTTACCGACACTTTTGCAACAAACTTGGGGCCGTGCTGATTCGGAATTATGTATGAAGACCGTTCGGAATTTTATGTTTATAAAGTCTCAGAAATAACTCTCCTAGATGTTAGTAACTACACTACGTTTCTTACTTACCATGAATTGATGGCAACTGTTGTTACCACCACAGCCTAATAAACAACTCTCGTTGATAAGGACCGCCTAGAACTCAGCTGATCAGAAAAGACCCCATCACTTCACTCGTCTCTTAATGCCCCAGAGAGTCTCCCTATCAAATTTCAACATCCTACAGTGAACAGGAAAGAATTTAGCTTAATCAGAAAAGACCCCATCACTACGTTTCTTACTTACCGACACTTTTGCAACAAACTTGGGGCCGTGCTGATTCGGAATTATGTATGAAGACCGTTCGGAATTTTATGTTTATAAAGTCTCAGAAATAACTCTCCTAGATGTTAGTAACTACACTACGTTTCTTACTTACCATGAATTGATGGCAACTGTTGTTACCACCACAGCCTAATAAACAACTCTCGTTGATAAGGACCGCCTAGAACACGATCAAGGCGGGTATAGAGACGAACGGCGACACTTTTGCAACAAACTTGGGGCCGTGCTGATTCGAATGAGCAGTCTAACACTAAAATCGGACCGCCAAGTTCTTCACAATTTCAAAGACCGTTCGGAATTATATATCTCTATCTAATATATAAAATTCTCGTGTCACAGTTTTTGTTGCCATACTCCTCCAAAACGGCTTGACCGATTTTGATGAAATTTTTTGTGCTTATCCAGTATCTATGAGAATCGGCCAACATCTATTTTTCATCCCCCTAAATGTTAGGGGTAGTCCACCCCTAAATTTTTTTTTAAATATTTTTTAGACAAAATTTTTAATTTCTATTTTAATTAACGTCTGCCAAGTTGGGTGGGCAGTATAACTTCCTCAAGCGAGCGAAGCGAGCAGCATCCCCCACAGAAGTTAAACCTACCCTTAGAGATCTACTGTTTGCGAGCGAAGCGAGCAACATCCCCTACATGTTTCAATTGTAATTTATTCCATGTATACAGCCACACTTTGCGAGCGAAGCGAGCAACATTCCCTACTTACCACACTTTGCGAGCGAAGCGAGCAACATTCCCTATATGCCACACTTTGCGAGCGAAGCGAGCAATTTAATGGGGGGTCCGGGGGGCTTGCCCCCCGGCTGGACGTGGAGGCGAGCGGAGCGAGCCGGAGCGGCTAGTTATTTATAAGAATGAAACTCTGTTTGTCTGTCTGTCTGTTTGTCTGTCGTGTCTATGCACGGCCAAACGGCTGAGTGGGGGTAGTGTACGAGTGGGGGGATCTTCTTGAGATTTTCCGAAAGGTGGAACGAGCGAATTTAAAATTGTCTAATCCCAGCCGAACCATGGGCCGTAGGGCGGGAGGGGGGTCGAAGTTCCGGTTAATGTGCGCTTTTTGGACTTCCCTGCTTCCCCTACCCCTCTAAACGGCCGTTGACAATTCCGGAAAAATACGGGTTTCGTAGGTTTTCCTACGAGGAAGACGACGGCGCGATCGGATCGCGAAAAAAGTATCGGGAAATGCGTCAAAAAAATGCGAGAGTACGGACCCGTTTTCTCGAAAAGTCCGCCGAAAAACTTGGTTTTTTCCGATTAAAATCACCCCATAAAGGTACGTTTTTCGGAACGGTTTTCGCGGGCGAAATACAGCTTTGGGTTCGCCGAATCTGAATCCGAAATCGGATATCGAAAAAAGTGACCTTAAGTCGGTCGAATTGCGAGCGGAAGCAAGGAGAAGCGTTTAACATCAGAAATTAATCGACCACGGGCCGCCGTTACACAACGTTGCTTACCTGAAAGGGACGCGATGACTCACAGGGGACTCACTACGCACTTGACTCATTTCAACGGAATTTCATACGGGTATTTCCCAACACCTATGCAGCAATACCTTGCGAGCGAAGCGAGCAACATTCCCTAATAAACTTTTCGTGGTTCCACGTAGTTTTATAAGATTTAATTTGTTTGTAAGAATTTCCAACAGAAAAAAACGTCTGCCAAGTTGGGTGGGCAATATAACTTCCTCAAGCGAGCGAAGCGAGCAGCATCCCCTACAGAAGTTAAACCTACCCTTAGGGATCTACCGTTTGCGAGCGAAGCAAGCATCATTCCCTACATGTTGGGTGGGCAGTATAACTTCCTCAAGCGAGCGAAGCGAGCAGCATCCCCAACAGAAGTTAAACCTACCCTTAGAGATCTACCGTTTGCGAGCGAAGCAAGCAACATCCCCTACATGTTTCAATTGCGAGCGAAGCGAGCAACATTCCCTACATACCACACTTTGCGAGCGAAGCGAGCAATATTCCCCACATGCCACACTTTGCGAGTGAAGTGAGCAACATTCCCTACATACCACACCTTGCGAGCTAAGCGAGCAACATTCCCTACATGCCACACTTTGCGAGCGAAGTGAGCAACATTCCCTACATACCACACCTTGCGAGCGAAGCGAGCAATTTAATGGGGGGTCCGGGGGGCTTGCCCCCCGGCTGGACGTGGAGGCGAGCGTAGCGAGCCGGAGCGGCTAGTAAAAAAGAAGATGGTTCTGCCTAGAAGAGCCATCTACAACTGAAATAATAATCCTTTGTGTAATAATTTGCAGGGTTTTTCCTAAGAAGAGGCAAGGGAGTGCTGTCTTCAGCCCCTGCATGGCTTGTTTCTTTTCCGTTTCAGGATCTTGATCAGAGGCTGATCTTAAAGCCCTCCTGGAGCCTCTGCTAGATCGCTCGTATGGTTTCCACTTGAAACTCAGTCCTCACGAATAGTGTATCATCTTAACTAGGTATTTCCCATTTCTCAGAGCGGGAACCAATCCTCAACTAACCCCCCAGACGAAGTCACCAGTGGTCTAAAGGATCCCCGGAGGATCTAACGCGCAATCGTACTTAATACGCTTGGACCTGCAGTTTCATCAGCAACTGCGGACCATGTACGGTAGGCACAGGAGGACGCGTCCGCGTTTACAACGCGAATGTCTGATTGATGGATTTATGTCGGCCGTGAAGTACGTTAACATAAAGTGGTGGGGGGGATTACACAATTTAAACCTATCATCAACATTCTCAAAGGAGATTCCATTGAGGCTCATGAACTATGTTGAAATCGGTCATTTTTAGTTCATTGAAAAATTTTATGGTCAAATGGAACTCAAATAATAAAATTATCTCCCCGGAAAACAATAAAACTTCGATGAATCCCTGAAAAATTGAGACCAAATTATTATATCCAACAAACCATTCCAAAAACTAATTGTTGACGAGAGAAACAACAGCCCTTATAATGTACTACTGCAAACATTTATTGAGAAGGTAACGGAGAAAGTGTGTGAGTATTTAGAAACTGGGAAGAGGGCTCAGTAATGGAAAGCAGTTGAGGTTTTAGTTGGTATGTTCCGAATGTCAACAAGGGCGGTGATTACGAAGTCCCACACCAGCTGAGGCTCGCTAACCCCCTCGCATACCAATAGGACACACGAACGATTTGAAATGAAGTCAGGTTAACAGTCACAATGACCTGTCCTAACGTGTCTATTGGTTTCGCCCCTCAGTAACTGCGTTTACTTGTTCACATAATATATTATAGCTCACTCCAATTTTGATTCCCTTTTACAGTTTTCCCGCCACTGAGGACCGATTCACTGTTAAAGTACGCTATATCCGCTGAACAAATGGTGTTGAATTTATTCCAAGTGTGGGTAAATTATTGCATTCATTCCAACAGCAGAAAAACAAAAGCATTGCAAACATTTCATTAATCCTTTTCCACGCTATAACCATAAGTGAATCACGTCCATGTTTACTTCGAGTCTCATGAATTTCAACACCGTCTCGCAACCCCCCCCCCCCCCCCCCCCCCCCCCCCCCCCCCCCCCCCCCCCACACACACACAGCCCAATAGGACAAGAATTATTCGAAATTAAATCAGTTTTCTTCCCCTCAATGCGCCAATCAGCGCGCTTCAGGCATGAGATTCATCACAGCTCAATATAATTCTGATATTTTCGACCATTTAGACTCTGATTCTAATGTCCAAAATGAAGACAACAATGATGGCTTTCAGCCAAAGCCGTTGGAGGTGGACATTCAGTTAGCCATGGCAAATGGTACACCTAAATGCCGTGAATGACTAGTGGCGTGGATGATCTGCGGAGCCTCGGTACGTGATTGAGGCTCACCGCTTTTCTTCAGCCAACTACTTGCAGCCTCTTTAGAGCCTGCCACTCACTGCTGCCCTAATGAATAAGGTTGGATAAATCGAGAGATTTCGAATTAATGGTCAACGAATTTTGTGGGATGAAAAATGACGAAGTACCATTTCCCTAGCAACGACTCAGTTGTTAGCGGAAATCATCATAAATTGGTGGTGACCTTGACGTGACGGATGGAAAATGGAAATGTCCTGTCGGCAATTATTTCATCCTAAAACTAGGTACCCGAAAATGCTCTCCAAGTTTCACTCCAATATCTCAAAAATTGTTAGGAAAAGTTAGGTTGTGCGGAGGGGGGAGGAGGATACTTTTAGTACTCAAGCCTTGGAGACAGACTACACACCAATTGGCACTCGCTGAGTGCGCTGGCTGTGCATGGGGTGTTGGAATTTTTCACCACCAGCTGGGAAGATCGTAAGCAAACCTCTATCGCTTTCCCACGTTCGAAATCAAGTGGATTTCTACGAATCAATTGATCTATACATCTAAAGTATAATTTAATTAAATCAGTTCTTAATCTTACAGTTCTTAATCTTACATATTTGCAACTTTATAGGGTGAACAGGTGAGGCTTCGTTCAAAATTATTTCATTTTTGGAGAGTTTTAGGCAGCAACTGTTTTCCCACTTCTTCTGTGACACATTTCGGTCTTACGGAAAAGCTTTTTTTTTTTTTTTTTTTAAGCAATAGGTCACGGTAAAAGTGTGTTCCACGCTAACATATTTATCACTAGTTTCATCGATCAACACATTGAAAAAAATCAAATATTGTGCGAATCATATTCAATTTCAACAGTGGAGTTGAACGATCACATGGTTAAGAGTTGACAAGCACAAGTCCGAATTGTTAGCAGTTCATGAACATTTATTGCATCCAACAGGATTTGAGCTTTCTTTCCCACCCCTGCACCTCACAACTTACAAAGAACGAACAAACGAACTTTGTGGATTCAGGTGTATTTTCGAAAGGCTATAATTGAGACTTTTGTATTTCATTAGAACTTAAAGATGCAGTAATACAAGAATTTTACCGAATTATTCCGATTTCCATATGAAGAGTTAACTGGCCGATGTTTAGGCAGTGTAGAGTTATCGAATGGTAAAGTGATTAGTGCATTAAAAGTTATCCAAAGGTAAGGAGACTAGGCCGTTAACACACCATTGGCCTATTTTTATGGGGGTTGGAAAAATACCAAATGTCTCTATTGACTGGCTCTAGTTAAGAGTTAAAGAGTGTTGATCAAAGTGGCCCTTGAAGTGGTTTGAATCTCACCTCCTCACGTATAAATTTCGAAGGATTAATAATATTCTATTGCGACGATATTACAGCTGGTTGGTCGCGAGCAGGCACAGTACAATGCTACTGAGAATTTGCTTTGATCCCACAAGTGGGGCGATACCGAATAACGGAATCCGTTACGGTTAACGAGGTATCACGGACCTCCGAGACGTGCAAACCTCGAGAGCGGAGAGCAAGCAGCAGGGAGACCTGTTCGTGTTAATCTGCGGACAATGGCTGAGGTAAACAAGGGAAGACCCCTCAGACCCCGCGGGGAAATCGCTTCGGGAAAGCCCCAGGGTTAATTAAGGGATTGCAGAGGAGAGCGCGGTTTCGGCAAGAAGAACCCCGATACTAGGAGATACCCTGGTTGTCCGAAGCCCTAATGAGTCGCTTTCTGTTAATAAAGGATTTCTATCGCAGAGGGGGCTCTCTATCACGGTGGGGCCCTTTCTATAGTGGTGGGGACTTTCTATAGTGCGTGGGCCCACGGCCTTCTCCAGGACTTTATGGACGGTTGATTGCCGGAGGAACATTGCGAGCATTTAGAGGCTTTGAACCGAAGGTCTATTACCGACCGATTGTCATTGGAGTTGTGTGGGTTGCATAGCGCCGTTCAAATATTCAACAGCTACTGTTGATACCGAAAGCAATTACTGAATGATGATGGAGCTAGCGCACCTGAGAGCTATAAACAGGATACAGAGAGAAGAAACAACCGAAGAATCCACCCAAGAAAATGAGAGACCCAAAAATAACAAAGTGCCACGCCGCATAGTGTTTCAACTAAAGTAACACCAAAAAAGGGGGACAATTTTCAAAATAAAATAAATGAAAAAATAACGAAAAAAAGTCTTTTGCATCCAGGGTGTTCTCAAATCGATGAGACTTACTTGGACTACATTATTCTCCTGAAATCTAATATTTAATTTTCCCCCTTCTTCTGATCACCTTGGCTTGGACTGAGATGTTTCCCCCCAACGTTTTAACGGACAATATTCTTAAGATTTGATTATAAATTTTTAATGTCCATTTCTTCTTATCAAAAAAGGGATATTGAAAACCAGTGGTACCTATAAAGTTGTCAGTTTCGACCTACCGGTACCTACCGGTTCATCAAGTCTCGAAACTAGAAGCATTCTTTTCAGGATATTATGCTGAATTTGAATTTTCAAGCCGTTCATTCCTCAAACCTTTGCGAATATTGATTTTCTTCAATTTTTGGAAGCAGTGATAGTTTTTATTCATAAATAGCCGTGAAACATAAGCGCTGAGTGAAATACGGTCATTTAAATATACCTATACTGCCTTGAAGTTGTATGCATATTCAAAATCGAAACTTTGCCCGTTCACCACGGATCGGGACTTCAAAATTTCTAAAAATTCTTAAGAGATAAAATAAGCGAAAAAACTATCCGTCAGATCCAAATCACATAAATATTTTTAGGTAACCTAAGCTACGGAAGGATTAGATCTCGAAATAATTTTGCGTGGAACAGGCTTTTCACGGGACTTAACAAGTGAAAAATATCACGCAAAAAAGTCACCAAAAACGAGATTAAATTTGCTGCAAGGATCTCATTTCTTTGCTTTTCAACCATTTGAAATGAAGAACGCCTAGGAACGAATCACAAGTCTATAGAGCCTCCCATATCAGCTGAGTGGGATCTGGAGCTAAGTTCCGTGCTATTCGACCTATGACGATGAAATTTAAAATTGAGCGTGTTCCGCGGTCCTCCAATATTTTGCCGAGGCTCGAAGTGATAGCAAAAGTGGGTCTGGGATCTCCTCAGCTGGGTCAAGAGGCGGAGGCCCTTGCGAGGCGCGCAGCACCGAGTTTTTTCAATTGTTATTATTTTATTTTTATTTTCTCTATTTAGGTTGTTTTTCATATTAGGTATGGTAGGTACCTAATGAAATCACGATACGCGTTACTATAAATTGTTGTGGTTTCGGAGTCAGGATATGTATATTAACCTTTACTGTAGTTCTCCTATTTTTTGCGTTGAAAATAAAAGCTAAACCAAAAGTTAAAAATCAAGATGAAAGTTTTTGAGAAACACCTCTTCAGCACCAACGTTGACAGGTGAAATTCTGAAGTTGAATGTTTACAAACATGAAAGGCACCAAATCAAAGAACAAAGTGTGCCGAAGCTTATGGATTTTGCTTCATCAATCCTTAGGTACTATGACGTGGGCTGTTCGTTGGTGCTATCGAATTTTTTTGATAAAATCAAACTATTGCTTCAAAAGTTTTTTTCCTCAAAATTTTCTTCGTGCAAACACAATTTAGGGCATCGTGATCGATCTTTTGACTTTAACGCATTTCCATCGGTACCTACATTCTGGCATACGGTAGTGTCTATGAAATTATTTACCTATCGTTGTTTCAGTTATCGTTAACAATGTTTCAGCAAAAAGTAGAAAGGTACCTCTCAAATTATTTTTCAACCTGCATATTATATTCCACAGTGACTAATCAATAGATTGTGCAAAGCCGATTAAAGAAAATTTTGATTTCTTGGAAATACTTACCAACATCAAATCACAATGATTAATAATGTCTAATAATCAATCTACTGTGTAGCATCAAAATGTCATCCATACTAGTCGCTAATGATGTTTTTCATTGAATTTGGGTCGTCTACTTCGCTCAATTTTCCCGTGGGTAAGCGATGCTCATTCGGTGTTTAATAAGGTGTAATATTTTGTGTTTGTGGTTCAAACACCAAACTGTAATTGCATTCATGTTCTTTTTATTTTCGTCAGCCCATGCGCCCAAATGGGAAAGGTTTCGAGATTACAGTGGTTCTGGAAATCGAAAACAAGAATCTATGATTGTACCAAATCCGCGCAGCCGTCTCAAGGTAGGCTCTTTTAGGATGGAAAAAGTGAGGATTTCGGATGGTAAAGACGTGGAACTGGGAAAGTACCCATTCATGGGAATTTTCGTGTCTGAAGTGGGAAGCTGCGGTACCACCATCATAACCCCTTTCACTACCCTGACGTCCTGCTACTGCTTAATCCTGGTGCCTTGGTTTGGTTTCAAATATCCTCATAAATTGCAGGAACCGGAGAGCGTTGCAGTATTTGCTGGGTCGGTTAATATGAGCAACCCTCGAGGACAATTTAGAACAGGAAAGAGATTGAGAGTACATCCCAAATGTATTTTGACCGAATCTTACTTGGCTTATGATTATGGGATGGTTGAATTGATGGAGCCTTTTATCACGGAGTTCGGTGATGTACAAGTGATAAAATTGCCGGATTTTCAAAGTACATCATTGATCGACTCAATGGTAAAGACTGAAGCACCTTGCGTCGTGATGGGTTGGGGTGCCTCGTCTCCCGAGGGATTGACTACTCTACCGACTTTGAAAGAATTTTCCGCTAAGCTCAAGAATAAAGATTGGTGCTCCAAACAGAATCCATCAAAAGAGCTTCAAAATGAAAACATATGCGCCAGCAGTGATGGAGCTAGTCAGTCCGTATGTGACGCGGATAACGGGAGTCCTCTGTTGTGCGGCACAGGAGAGAAACAGCTCATCGCAGTGGTGGCTTTGACAACAAATTTGGACTGTGGGGTAACAATCTTACCGACGATTGGGTCACGTTTGGACGTTGTGACGTCATGGATATATAGCGTACTAGAGGAACAAGTGAACTATTCCACTGCCAGTACTCTTCACTACGATTCGATCAGTATCTCGATATTTGTACTGCCTTTCATGATCTGTGTATCTGGTATGGTAACAATGTGATTCTACAAATGAGAGGTCTCTGAGAATTCCCACTCGCAACTCCAAATAATTTTAGAGCTGAAAGCTTTTACTCGGTTATTGAGATGAGTTTATCAATCTTTTGAGTGCAAACAAAATACTTTTCAGTCGCTAATAAAACCAGATTTTCTAGTGTTCTGAATTCGTTACTTTAAGAAAAAGCATACTTAATACAAATTAAATTTTCACGTTGAACTGAACATTTGGGCGAATGGATTTAAACATACCTATTGCCAATTAATGTCGATTTTGATCAGGTTGACAAGAAATCTGCGAGTCGTTTAATTGTACTAATTATTGAAATAATTAATGTACAATAATTTGAGTTTTTAACATTGCAAATGCACTTTTTGTCTGGAAAAGATTAACGAGTTAGGTACGGCAGTTACAACTTGGTAATGACCCACCGTTTATTCCTTGGGTTGTTGGAAATTTCACAGTCTGGAGACCAACGTAATGTCTGGTGGTTATGTCCCTTCTAACGACGTCTATCAGAATCAGGTCAACGGGGTTGGCCAACTCACGTTTCTCGAGGTCAGAAAGATTTGCAAGTATCAAATAACGATGTATCAGGACAATCAACATTACACAAATTCATCAAAACTATCTATGACGTCCTAGTGAAATGCTGTAAAATGAATGAATCTTATGTTTAAATATGATTGTTTTTGGCAGAAGGTTGTGCTTAAATTTGCGTGATGAATCGGTAAGTCAACGTAGCCGATTGTGCAACGCCAAAAGGACGAATCTGACACTCAATATTAGTGTCAAAAGGAGGATACTGCAAGTTTTTCGATTTTCTTATTTGTTAATAGAGGTTTGTTATGCAGTGCGCCTACTTGGAAAACAAGGAATTTCTTGAATAGGTTAAAGTTTAAGAAAACTTAAAAACAACCTCTTTGAATTCTTTTGGTGATTGAGAAACTTCAAGTACCGTAACGGCGGAAGTGAAAGAAAAATGTTCAATTACCTGGCTGCCATTTGAAAATAGTTGAGCCAAAAGAACATATTCTTGGACGAATCTGACTTAAGCCATTTCTTTATTCTTCCTTTAAAATTCGAACTATATCACCTGATAATTCCATCATTAGTGGATTTCAGGGAACCACTGCGGGCGTGTGCAACGCCAAAAGGACGAATCTGACACTCAATATTAGTGTCAAAAGGAGGATACTGCAAGTTTTTCGATTTTCTTATTTGTTAATAGAGGTTTGTTATGCAGTGCGCCTACTTGGAAAACAAGGAATTTCTTGAATAGGTTAAAGTTTAAGAAAACTTAAAAAGAAGTGAACATTCTGCCCCACAATGTCACAAAAAAATTGGGCTTAAAAATTCGTAAGTCCAACGTTAAGCTCACAGCAGCTAACGGAGCCCCTATAGACACACTAGGGCGAGCTGACACGACAATTAACATCGGCCTCGGAGACATGACTTTTATGATCACGAAAGTTGATCTAGCGATCCTAGGTATACCATTCCTCGAGTCTTGGGATATCGGAATGAAACACAAGTACATTTATAAAGATAAAATAAAGAGCTATGCCGATCAAAAAATTGCAGTCATGAACAAAAAATTCACTGACGAACAAATGCAGCTACTATCCCTCATCGTGACAATAACCCTCAACCAGAGGACGTGCAAATCACGGAGGACGAGAACATTCGCTCTATCATTGACAAATACAATGATAAAATGAGCAAACTTCAAGGAAAGTGGAAAAACAACGGGGTTTACCACCGTATAGCCACGGAAGGAACACCAGAACTTCCGAGCAAGACCCATGGCGGGCGACTTCAAAAGTACTTTTGACATAATGATACACGAATCTATTCGACAATAGATTTAAAATCGGCATATTATCATATTCCGATGCACCCAGATGACGCTCATAAAACTGAAAACACCTTTCGGTCTTTATGAGTTTAAGAAAATGAGCAAGCGGCTCAAACATGGCAAAGATACATGGACAGCATCATGGAAAATTTGATTTCGCATTTGTATACCTAGATGACATCCTGGTGGCTTCTAAAAATGGCATTATATCAGCTGATATTCACAAGGTAATTTGTATGTATCCCAGTACCACTATCTAGCGATTATTGATAGAATTTAGAAATTGACTGGCTAATCAATAGATTCGCTAGCAGCGCAGGATTTCTCTACATCGTAGCGGATCGTTTTAATCGATTCTTTGGTATTTTATTTATCATTGACTAGCAAAAAACAATCAATGTCACCTACCTTGAAAGTTTTGGATATCTCGATTTTTGAATATGTTAGCCCTGATTTATTACCCTTTAGGGTTGGTCAAAACGGATGCCGATGTTACTGTCACATCCCCGGCCGATGTATGATTTTTGAGCGAAATTTCATAAACTTTGGTCCAGTAGTTCCGGCGAAAAGCTCTGGACGGCGTACCTACGGCACATGCCATTTTTTAAGGCGGACGGTCGGATTTTTTTTTTTTTTTTTTTCGATTTTTGGATTCTACGGATCTTGAAACGCCCGGAGGGGGAGGGGGGGGGGGGGGGTTAGTTGAAAAATTTCTTGGTCGATTACAAAGGATCATTCTTGAAAATAGTAAACCAAAAATACGGTTAAAAGGAAACCTCTACCTAAGGACCATTGTAGGTGCACCGTGATTTCTATAAGTAGGTACGCAACACCATAATCCATAATGATTTACAAATTTTCTGGGTGGAAGAAGTTTTCGATCCGTTAGAACAGACTACATACATCAATAACAACTCGCACAAATCTACCATTACACGCTGCACATTGGAAAATATGAATGACCTAGGTGGACAAAATTATTGTATCCGTCTGTTTTGTAGGAAATTCGACGCTGATTCGGAATATACCCCATGTTCCTATACCTAAATAGGTTTTTTAGCCCATTTTTCCCTTTGAAAAACCCCTAAAAATACGTTTTTTGTCATATTTTTCCGAATTTTACAATCTAAAACAGTTTGTATGGAAGTAAAGTTGTAGAAAATTCAATTTTGCGTCGATTGATCACCACAAAAAGGAAAATACATTGTGAACTAAGGATAGTATTAATTTTCAAAGTTTATCAGCAACATAAAATACCGTTTTTCGAATATTAGAAGTATACATTAATAATTAATAATATTACATTAAATAAAACACCTACACTTCACAAGTCCTTATGTATTTACTAGAGCTGACCCATGAACTGAAAATTAATTACCTTCCTAGATAAAAGTGATTATAAACTGGATTTTTTTTGTGAATTCTAGTGGTTTTATAACAGCTAATTCGATCAGAGTTGAAGATCTTGTGGTCGAGGTTTTCAGCAGCGCCCGTTAAGAGCGCTAGTACAAGGTTGCGTCCATCCTCTGCTTCCAGCAACACACATCCCTGCGCCATGATGGGAGAGGGAAAAAACGACACACATGAAATTCAACCGCAAGAGAAAAAGACTTTTTTTATATATAATCGGAGGGGCAGCCAATGGACATGTTGCCTCTTCAAGTTTCATGTTAATTTGGAAGGTCCTACTCCATTCAAATAACTTATACCAACTGAGATATATACTGTATATAATACCTACCTATTGAAAGTTATCTTTCCTCAAAATGAAAAATAATAAAAAATCAGGTAGTAGGTCGTAACGAAAGAAAGGTAGATAGGTACCTAAGTATTAAAACTTCGTAACCAAAGTCGCAGAAACAGTTTGAATCAGTGAGAGACGGATCCAAGTTCTGTGAAACCATTGAGGTCAATTATTGCTCGGAATTATTTTTACGGTCAGAAAGGGGGAAAAATAATTTTGAGTCTGCCCGCCGTTTCTTTGAGCGAGCGAGAGTTTTTCGGTCGGAATGAATTCTACGTATGAACAAAAGACGGAATTTATTCGCACGGAAAAGCCGCGTGAATGGTAAGGATGGGGAGGGGGGGGGGGGGGGGGGGTTAAACGGTAGAGAGAACGAAGAGATGCTCTTAGCATGTTGTTTGGAGCGAAAAGAGATAGAGCGAGGTGTGTGTGAGGGGTAAGTGTGAGGGAGGTGGGGTGCGTACGAACTCGTCGGAAAGGGGCTGGTTGGTTGGTAGCAGTTTTAAACAGATTCCATTTTCCCCTTCCCAATGCCATTTTCCCCATCCTCTTGCCATTTCCCCCACCCATTCCCATTTACTCCCCTTACCCTCACACTCAACCGCGCACTTCATCTGCTGGAGAGCCCCCCCCCCTCCTTTCCTCCCACTAACCAAATTTTTTCCACACTTTTGAAGCTAATATGGAAATGAGGGTAAATAAAAGAGAGTCTGCCTCCCCCCCCCCCCCCACCCCTGTTTCGTCCGATGAGTCGAAATTCTCTGCGTCAGTCTGTGGAGCCCAGACGAGTCTGTTCGTTTAAATTGAAGTGTTGCGCCCCCATTACCACGAATTAAATATGATACCTACAAGAGAAATACGTAACGAAGAATCGGCATTGTCAAAGGGATCACAAAAATAGAAAGAAAGGAAAAGAAAAAGAGAAAAAACTGCAGGTTTGCCGTGTGGATTTGAATCAGTGACTTTCGGAGTGAGAGGCCAATGCGCCGTTTTTGCTTTCAATAGTGACCATTGGTAAAACAAAAAGTACCTAATACCTAACTGATGAATTTAAAAAAATATACAAATAAATATTGGTTATTGGGTAGTTTGGGGGAAAAGCACAAAGGTGGCCAAAGCGAAAACAACCCCCAAAATTGATTATCTCCCAAAAAATCCAACTTTTTTTTCACTCTCAAATATTTAATTTGAAATAAAATTTAATAGGCTTAAAATCTACTTAAACATCGCTTTTCTTTATTGTTTTTTCTAAAATTTCGCAGTTTCTAATTATGTTTCCCAATAGTTCGGTTCCCCAGCACATTTTATAGATATTTTTTATGTTCACAGTAGGTACATGTAGGTGCCTTTTTTTTTTTAACTGTAAAATAGTTTCTTCATGCAGCATGTTCATATGAGCGAATTTTCGTAAATTATCGTATTATAATCTTGTTGAATAGTTTTGGAATTTGAGCGCAAGGAAATGGTTAACCATCAATTTTATAGCAAAAAATAAGTTCCAAATTATTCCAAATTATTCTACAGCTTTGATTTCAAGAGTTTAAGCAATGTTTATGGATTGTGCAGCACATATTACTGAATTTTAATAGATTTTCATCGCTATTTTGCTGATTTTTGTTTTTGTTTTTTAATATTCTAGTTTATAAAACTTCTTTTAATAAATATCATGCTAAAAAAATATTGAGGAGCGATAATCGTTACCCGTGTTAAGCCATTTTTAGTGATTTTTTCATCACATTTTTTAAATTTGATCATCTAAATCCAGGAATCGTTTTAGAATGCCTCAACACGGATTTCCACAAAGAAAATTTTGGAATAGGGGTTTGTATTTTAAATTTTTTGGAGACATTAGAATATAATTTTTCGCAAAAACTCTCAAAACATCATGGTAGTAGTTTGAACAAAAAAGAAAAATAAAGATCTTGGAGATGATAAAGTAGAATTTAGTTTCTGCAACTTTTCAGCGGGACCAAAATCGTTTTGAACAATTGCAGTAGGTACTAGGTAAAAGAAAAACAGGGAACATACTGGTTTTAATTTAATTAATTAATTTATTATTTTTCAATTTATTTATTATCATCACCATTATTATTTTTTTAAAAGTAAAACACGTTTTGCGGAGGTACCTATGTACTTTCTAGTATATTTGGGAATGGACTTGAGCGGTACCTATAATTGAATATAGCGCTAAATTTCCTACAAAACTTTGTGTTTATTGTTTTCTGTGTTTACTGTAGGTCCTTATTATGATAAATTTCCACATAGCATTTCGCAACGGTCGCAGGAAAACAACACCTTCTCGTATTTTCTTTCCTGTAGGTACCTGTACGGGGCCGATAATAACGGAGTTACGTTTCCCTTGCAATGGTGGGCTGTACATGAGAAGATTTGGACATCTAACGTTACTACCTAAATTTATTTATGGTTCATATAAATGCATTTTGTTGGCCACATCCCAGCTTTCAACGTTATGCACAACTCATTTAATAGGAAAGTCTGAGAAGGGACTTTAATCTGGTAATTTAGAGTTGTTGTCATGTATAGTTTGGTGACTAGTTTCTATTTTAAATTATTGATCATGTAGAATTTAGAAGTTTGAGGCAGAAATAAAATATATCGAGTTTAGGATATTGAGCAACAACTGTACCCGTTGGAAGGTAGAGGTAGGTACCCGTTGTAATGATGATCTTTTGAAAGTTTTGAATCGACCGCTTCGAGCGCTCCACCAGGTGGGTTGGTTCAGCAAGCCGCCGACGCGTAGCGCTAACATCTACCTCGAACATCGAGTTTTATTGATGTTTCCCCAACTCCTCCGCACTCCGCATCAGAACTTAAAGCAAACCTACGTTCATATGTACTCGTTTTTCACGGAAATAATATTCCTGTTACGCCTCTAGAGAATAATCTCAAATCCAATCGGCTTCCTTTTTGATCCGTTGGCAGCTTTGTCGGAGATAACGATAACCTCGATCAGCTGTTCCCAGCTGGGTGTATTCTCGTCTCGTTTTATGGCTGGATTTGTTTACCAACTCGCCGGTTTCTGGATTTCCTGGATCTCAAGTAAGAATTTTTAAAATCTACTCCGTTTCATTTTCGAATAGGTCATTCTCTTATCCGACAAAATGTTTCATACTCAGCGAAAACCTTCAGCTATTAATTTACACAAGTGTTGTTTGAGTCGGACATGGCGATGACGTCCCGTTGCTAACATTATTTTTGGTTGCTTGGTAGGACAATACAATGCATTTCGAATTCCTACCTTGGTAAAAAAAACCTATGTTGCTGTGTATTGTATATTTATACCTACTTAGATCCCGATTTTTATGTCCGAACGCATACTTAGCTCTAACTATCGGAGGATTTACAACATTTTTGTGAAATACGTTCAAGTTAGTAGGTACTTGGCTACCCACTCGCAGAAAGTTACTTAGACTTAAGTGACCAACTCCTGATAAACTAAATGCATGACACCCAGCTCGCTAGTTGTATGATTTTAGCAAATTTTGAAATTAAAATTTTCCAAAATGATCCATGGATTAATGGATAGAAATCCATTTTAGCGAATTTTCGTGAAAAATGGAGCTATTGCAAAAAATGTCATTGAAATCCGTTTTGAGACATTCCGAAACGAATCCTAGAGTTTAGCGGTTTTTCATATATATATGGAACTTTCTGAGTCATTGTGAAACGATTCCTTTGTTTAGGCGCTTTAAACCAACAGCAAATATGATAGGACGTACTTACGTACCTACCTAAGTAGCTTCGTTTCTTGGTGTAGTAACAACCTGCCTTGTTTACTTTGACAAACTAAGTATCAAATCTCTCCTTTTATTCATTCAATATAACAATTGAAGCTTCCTCGGTTAAGCATAGTACTACGAACTTATAATAAAACGCTGATGAAGCTACCTGAGCAATGGCTAGGTACCACAGCAGTACAGACACCTGAGGAATTTTCAATCATCTTTTCTTTACTATTTTTCAGGTTAATAGTTATTCTCAAAGCCTAAACGAATGAAGTTCTTTAGTTTTCTGACACTGATTAACTACAATAGTTACTAGGCTCCTAGTCCAAATAAAAACTCGTTCACGTTAGATTGGTATCACACAATCTACAATCAATTATTGCGCTAGCAGGCACGATTATTATAACATTTAGTCGAATTGAAACTTTGTATTGCTACAATATTATACTTTTTTAAAACAAAACTGTCGAAAAATGGCCTTATAACCACGAATTATGTTGACGTGAGACGGCAAACTTCTTGTGAGAAATAGGTTGGTTGAGTAGTGATTCATTGACGTAGGGCAGTCATGGCCGACTTTGGCTGAAACGCGAACCTACTCCAGGCGTGACGTCACGAGAATATGGGCCATACTACTTGAAAGTGTAGATGGTCTTCAATCAACTTGATCGCTCCCAACCCACGGATAGCTTTAGCGCACGTGAAAATCTAACATCTATCGAGCATAATTTTCTTATTGCCGATTGTGACATTGTGGCTCCCTCTCAATTTACCATTTTCCTCGAACATAGGAACACTCTATGGAGTCATTTAAGAATGTTTAAAACATTTCATGTTAAAACATGTTACACTAATCCACGCTAGTTTATGTGCCTACTCCATAACTCCAGTGGACAGTAACAGTAGATCGTTTTCTTCTTAGGCCCTCCTGGTGTTTACCAATTTTCATGTTTTGCTAAAGGACCTTTCAATTTTTCTCTTTTAGCAGACCTTTCAATTTTTCTCATATCAGTGTTTTCAAACTCCTTTTTTTTTCAGCGGGGGAAAGTGAGGTGGAATTGTTGGGTTTAACTCTGGCAACAGCAGGTTTTGATCGATTTACTTACGCCGTGGAAGTTAAGGGTTGGATGTACTCGTAGTAATATTTCCGTTAGGCATACACTTCTCCATTTCGTCGCCGTATTTTCAAAATTTTAGTTTGGACGGAATGGCGCTGGTGATCGTTGGGACCGAGGAAAAGATCTTGTAAACCACTAAAATTGGAATTTTATGTATGGTTGTTGCTTCTCGGTCTACCTATTTCTACCTGTATCAGTGGTTTTCACATTCCTAGCGGAAATCTTGTGTTTCTCCGAAAGCGTCGCCCCCATAATGCACGGTTTTCAAATCATGTTTGAAAGAGTGGTTTAATAACGCTGCTAACCACAATACTACTGTTAGTTTACGCATTTATACCCATATTACCCAAACCATACCCTGCTCGATTGTCAAAACTGGGCGGAGAACTCGGTAAAGGAAAATTTCCTCTAGTCTTAGTAGCACTTCAATCCTCCTGAGTTCATAAAATTTCCTTCATCTTGCGCGCTGTAGTGCGTCACGAATGAAGTGTCCTCGCGCCTAAAAGAGAAACAACTTTATTGTCCTCCCAACGTCGAGAAATGTGAGGAACGAGAAATATAAAACCCCCGAAAGAAGACTGAAGAAATGAACATTTCCCTAAAGAAACAGTCTGCAAATGTCGGGGAAATTGATGGCGAGACGTAAAGGAGCGTTCCGAACCGTGAAAAAGGTGATAGTTCAAATCTTCCGTAAGCGATGACAAATGTTTGAGCAAGAGGGGGAAGGAGGGGGCAATTTATCCTTCACTTTGAATTAACAGCTAGCGGAAAGAGAGAGACGAGGAAATATTACTTTCCGAGTGAGATAATCCTGCATTTTACCTCTTTTTTTTCTCTTGGAGAAAAAAGGGGAGAAGTGTCTCGGAGGTAATCCGGAAAAATTTGATGATTAGCATTTCACAGATGGGAGTGCTGTTTTGAATTATCAACAGAGTTCACGACTCGAAAGAATTTACGTCAAATAAGTCGTTTGGTTTTTGATAGGGGATGTTGGGATAGTTTTAAGCCTGAGGCAATGTGGTTGTCAAGGGAACGGATTTTGTTCGTAACTACTGAATATTATTTAATCCATTCATGAACCAAGTAATTTAATGGTAGGAATGCTCTGACTCGGGGCACTCGCTCTTTATATATAATAGGAATTTGTTTATTTATCAAATGGGCAAAACTCAGTATCTCGGTTGAGTTGGAATAGCACGTAGCATTTTTATATCTAAACAAAAATAAGGAAAACTAAGAAAAACCAACCTTTGGAATACACGTAATCTCTTTCTAACTAATCAAATGCACTGTCCGAACATAACCCCTAAATTTTATGTCAAATATATCAATCCCAAGACTGTTGGTCTCCTTCATAATTTTACGTATTGATTATCGTTTTTGCGTTGTTTTGGTATAGATTATAGTCTGTTCCGTGTTGTGAACGAAAAACAAATTTTCATTGCGGATACTCCTGGAGGGATTGCGGAAATCAAACCTTGCAAGGAAATAGGATGATGCTTCCTTCCATCTATGGTCCTTTACAGAATAATTAAATCAGAAATTCAGAATTCTTTTCTCCTCGATGGTGTCTAATAACAAGAAAAAACTCATGATCATTATTGTATGATATATTTTTCAGTCGGATCCGCGGATCTAGCTTAAATCTGTATTAGTGATTTAAGCGGAGGAACTTTCGCTGAACTTGTTTGATAATCTTAACATGTTCGCTGAAATATGGGGACCAAATTATCCTAGCAAACTTTAGTATCAGTGGTACTAAGGATAAATATACCAGGCGAAATATCTGCGTCCTAAAAATCCTGGAGACTCTCCAGATTTTTGGACAAAATTTATTGTATTGAGGTAGCTGGACCATATTGTGGAGATAGTCGTGCCCTCCGATGTTGGTTTCATTGATGAGATACTTTCGGCTGCTGGTTTTCATACACCTATAGGTCAAAAATCTCCTTCATCGCTCCATTAACTGGAAGGGTTCCCCTAATTCTTGCAGCATTACCTCTCTGGATGGCGAGGGAGATTCGCTGCTTCAGATAGTATGACGTCCTTGCATCTCCACTTTTCTCTATCAGCATCCTGCCGAGTTAGCTAGTGAAGTCCCTTAGCTTCTTTGCACTATGGGCCAGACGTCTGGAAGGCCAACCCCACTAACAGAAACCCTGCTACCTGAAGATGTGAATACTTTTCATGCTTTTTCCTGCAAGCAATTTAATCCTAACGCTTCCAGATTAATCCTAACGCTCGATGGGCTACAATATATGTAAATACAAATCACATGGATGTGGTGAATGAAGAGGCAGTTTTTTTTTTTCAGCCTTGGCATCTCCAATTGGAAACGAAACGTTTATGTTTAACGAAAATGTATGACAAAATGTTTTGCAACAATTTCTGATGATTTCCGCTTACAACCGAGTCGTTGCTAGGGAAATGGTACTTCGTAATTTCATCCTACAAAATTCGTTTACCATACGTTTGAAAGCTCTCGATTTATCCAATCATATTATAGTAACTGCTGCGAAGTGCTTGGTCAACAAGCTGAATTATGAGCATGGTTATTTGAATAATTGTTTACACACATGTGATCATTCTCAATAATTGATATTGTGAATATGATTGCAACCGCTTGTTAATTTGTGATGATTTCACTGAGCTGGTGGTGGTCGTTGCGCTGGTGATAAGTAAATAAAACAACTTGACATAGTAGTGATAAGATAAGATACACCGCAATATCTTAGTCATTAGAGAGTTCCTAAACTATAAGTCAATTGGGATAAGGTGCTTGGGGATTTTATCATCTGGGCGAGCCACAGCGGACGGTAACCTGATAAAGTCAAGAGGGTAGATTAGTATTTCATCTTAGAGTGACGCTATTTATCTTCAAGTAACTTTGAACCACCAAGGGAATTTTTCCGCCTATCCCGTGTATTCAGTTCAGTTTCCAGCATTTCTACGTTTCCTAGTTCTTTTCTAAATCACAAAAAGGTTTCGCAATGGCAGATTTTGAAAATTTTATGAACAAGAAAATGAATATAATTTTCTTGAATCATGAATATCAATAAGAAATGAATATCACTGTTATCGAAGTGTAAGGTTACTTTACGATAGGGAGGAAGCGATGAGATAGGTTGTTTCGCGATAAAGCGTCTTATGTTTAGGTGGAATAAATTTGTCTTATTGGAGATGAGGCGCCTCATCTGCCCGCACATGCGCAGTAGTATTTTCCGTTCACGATAAGGCACCTCATCTATATCTCCCTATCGCTTTAGAACTCTATATTCCTATATATGCTGGTTTCACGGGTTTATGTGAAACCCCAGAGCT
Source organism: Adelphocoris suturalis (assembly GCA_030762985.1). NCBI lineage: Eukaryota > Metazoa > Arthropoda > Insecta > Hemiptera > Miridae > Adelphocoris > Adelphocoris suturalis. The sequence goes on from CM061041.1 coordinate 46,683,192, forward strand.
AAAACGCATTCAATAATTTCATACGTCGAAATGCAAATAGAGGTAACCGGGGGTCCAGGAGGCTTGCCCTCTGGAGAGGCGCAAACCGCCGAGTTTTACAGTAATATCCATTTCATTTTTTCATTGCATATAAGGAGAGAGACTACTTAGGACACTATGTTTTACTGCCATAATGTTCAAATAAGTGTTTTTTTATGTTTCTGTCACTGGGATGGATTCTAGGAATTACTCGTCTCTACTGGTTGTGATCAATGCCAATTTGAAAGCCAGCCCTCTGGAGAGGCGCGAACCGCCGAGTTTTATAGTAATATCCATTTCATTTTTTCATTGCATATAAGGAGCGAGACTACTTAGGACACTATGTTTTACTGCCATAATATTCAAATAAGTGTTTTTTTATGTTTCTGTCACTGGGATGGATTCTAGGAATTACTCGTCTTTACTGGTTGTGATCAATGCCAATTTGAAAGCCAGTACAGCGTTCACAATGTTGAAAGATCGGTTTTCTTTTGGATCTTTCGGGTTGGAATCGTTGGGATACAAGATAAAGGAGAGGGAACGATATTGTTTGGTCTCGGTCACCCAAAGAAAATTAGCGTGAACCTGAGAGGGATTACTAGTCTTTTAAGTTATACTTATCCCTGATATGATGAAAAATAACTTAATCGAATCCATTTCTGTCCATTCTAAGATCGAATCCGGGGGAAAACTGAGTAAATTATTTCTGTTCTAGAACCAAAAATTTCAACCATGTATCATGTTTTCTCCTCAATATTGATTCGAAATTCTATGAAAACATCAGAAATTAACAAGCGGTTGCAATCATGTTCACAATATCAATTATTGAGAATGATCACCTGTGTGTAAACAATTATTTATATAACCATGCTCATAACTCAGTTTGTTGGACACGCACTTCGCCGTAGTTAACATAATATTGTTGGATAAATCGAGAGCTTTCGAACGAATGGTCAACGAATTTTGTGGGATGAAAAACGACGAAGTACCATTTCCCTAGCAACGACTCGGTTGTAGGCGGAAATCACTGTAACACTATATGTTTCGTGCGCGGAAAAAAATTGACTCGCAAAATTGACTCGCAAAAATTGCTAGGACCCCAGGGCTAAAACATGATACATGTTAAAACCGTAGGTATAGGTGTATGTGTGTGTATGACAAATTTTGTCCACGCTGCCCAGGCTCCAATTCTCATCCGATTTTCGAGATTATTTCTTTGTTCGATCCCATTTTCAGTCTAGTTGTGTAATTTTAGATTCGTCATCGGGGTGGGAGGAGGAGAGGGTTATAGCCGATCTCAATAAGCGCTGCCTAAGCTACTATTCTTAACCGATTGTCGAGATTCATTCTTTGTTCGATCCCAATTACTGTCCAGTTGTTCAAAAAACCTTGGAAATTTGGGATTTGCGATCGAGATGGGGGGAGGAGGGAGTAATATCCAATCGGGCGCTACAGTTCTCAAATGATTTTTTTTTTTTTTTTTTTTTTTTTACTTAGGAATTCATTCCAGTTACGCAACGAACCTTGAAAGTTTCAAATTGATTATCGGTGAGGTAAATGGAGGGAGCAATCCGATGAATTGATCTAAATCTTTTGGTGCGAAAAATCTTGGATTTCATTATTTTCCCCATTTTTTCGGAATATTGGTCTCTCCCCGGATTCATTCTCAGTAAATTAAAAGTTCATAATGATTGGATTGAGGGAGGGGGTTGAGGTATACCTATATATCGTGATGTTTTCGATCTATTTCCGTGGTTCCGTCATTGTTTGATTTCACAATGTAAAAGGAGTTCATACTTTATTATGGAGATCCATACTGTATTATGGAGGTACATCCAGAAAAACACTATCTTTCGCCATTGTAACCGAAATTATGTACAAACATACATAGGGACCCCCCGTAATGCATGCATTACTTACCAACATGTTTTGTGATAGTATTTTAGTCTTATGGCGAGATGGTAACCGAGTCATTTTTTGTTTCAGGTACATTATAAGCAACCATGAAGTGCCTCATTGCAGTGTTTGGAATGTAAGTATATTCATCTTAAAAATTTCAACTGTTGATTTATTATTCTCTACTAGACCAATGAAATAGGCAACTTCCGTTTGTAAGAATTTCTCAATTTTTGAACATAGAATCGGATTCTGTGCTCTCGTAAATTCCTGACTGCGAATTCTCAGCTCAAAACTCAAAATGGTCTGTACACAAAACTGATAGAAAAAAACCAAATTGTCTCTGTTGTGAATTCAACGTTCCAAGAATTTTACGTTGTCTATTCAAACTGACTACCTGGCTACTAACAACTTATTCTAGATAGAGAGGGGAGAGACATTGAGGTAGGACTTTGAGAAGGAACTGGTGACAAATATCACTGTAGCTCGAGATAGGAAAGTCCAACCTTAAGTTTGATGGCAAGAGTACGCCACCGTTCACTCTCAGTACCAAGTATGTGGAAGAAAAGGTTCGGCGACTAACGTCAATCACCGCATGTATTGTACTCGTAGGATTGGAGTCACAGACTTTGGGCTTGAGTGTCACCGTAAGGTCTATGTGGATAGATGTACCTGGAATTGGGCAACATACATCATCCTACCTACTCTCAGAGTAAGGAAATAAAGTAGTTAAGAATTAGAGCTAGGTGCAATGGTAAGAAGAGTGTAGTTGCGAGTAGAACGGATGCTTGAGTCAAGTTAATTGCTCTTATATACCTGTACCCTATCCCCTACGCGTGTCTCGCTCATCAACAGTTGGGAAGGTATTTAGGTCAGACTCAAGTCTCTGTTCATTAAGAGAACCACAAAAATGCGTTACAGAGTTCATGACAGACGGTATACGTGGGCGGCACTGAGGGTCTCTCCCCCCTGGACGCTGTGAGGTAGTTTGTTCCCCTGAGGCGTCATTCAGATTTTTTACACCACTGTTTCCAGTCATTTCCAAAATTCGAAATCGACCATATTGCACCTATTTTGAAAGTTCTCTTCATGATCATTCAGCTGATGGAATAAAATAAAATAGGTGAAATTTCCCATTACAATAATTAATTCAAATAGAGACCAGCGTGTGTGGCTCAAAATTACACTCCCCACCGGTCGATGGGCAAGTCTAACGGTAAAAATCAACACACACACACACACACACACACACACACACACACACACATATATATATATATATATATATATAAAATTATATATATGTATATATATATATATATATATATATATATATATATATATATAAAATTTTTTGGATCAATTGCAATAGTTTCATTTTTATGAATATTCGCTAAAAATCCTTGATTTTTTTATGTATACAAAAGTTTATATTTAATTATATTAGGCTCATGTATAAGAAGAAAAAAAACATGACCTCCCCTCGATCAAAGTAGGGGGAGGATTTCGTCAACTCCCCTAATTTGCATATTATGCAAGTAACACATCTTGCCATCCAGACATTTTCTTCCATTTCGTGTGTTTTTGTCCTGGATAAATATTACATTTTTCTATTTAAATGTTGGTTGCTTCATGAGCTTTTTACCTTCCACGCTGTTGAATTGACAATTTTTTCTCCAGTTAATTTGTACGTGGCGACTCTCACTCGCTAATTGTTCATTCCACGAAGTGAGTTAAGTGACCAATTAAGGCGAAACGAACTGGTGAAGGAAAAAGGAGTGTTGTACATAACCCTCTAGATTTTCTTTTTTCACTAACTAAGTTGATATTTTTCATATTTGAGTTCACTATGATTATAAGTAATTGAAAATGGGATGATATGTACATGATTAATTTAGGAAAGAAATTTTACAGATAAAAGACGAAAGATAAATCTGATATTTCGATCAAAATCTTGGTCACAAATATAGAAGAAGAAATAAATGTTTTCTTGCGTGCCTGGTTGCTTGGGAAAGTAGTATCTAAGGCAGAGATGCTGGCTAAAATTATAATTAATTTTTGCAATGTTCAATACCATTGAGTTTATCGTTTAAATTGAGACCAGGTGATCGATTTGCTCCAAGTATCCATCTTTGTGCTCTTTCTGATTACTGGAGCAATCTATCATTAGCCTTATCTGGCAACTTTCTTAAAACTTTCACCTCAAAGCACTGGTCGAATGTGGCATTATGGGACGTCGCATGTGCTTTAACTGAGAGATGCTGGGTTCGGGCGATAGATGCTCTGTAGTTGTTCCTGCGCAGATTGAGTGTGATTGCTTTACCAACATAGAATGCAGGTGCCTCAGTGCACTTTTTGCAGACTAGTTGGTACTCACACATTTTTGACTAGCACTCTGCTACACCTCGACACTTATAGTGTAATTGGTGTTAGTAGAGGAGGAGTCTGAGCCCTCTATCACCAAATTGCACAGTTTACACCTCGCACGTTGACATGGGCGTAAGCTTGTTGCTCAGTAGGCTGCAACCGAGGGTGGCGATGCGACAAAATCTCCCTTCTTTCCTTGCCTGTAGCTGACTCTAGGCATTCAATGCCAATAGGCGATCATGGTTTCGAGGAAGAGTTGAGACTTCCGAGTTTTTCACTCTGTACCGTGAGCTGGATCCTGGATTCAGATGTGCGAGTCTTCAGTCTGACGCTGGGATTCCACTGCATGTTGCACGTTGGGCATTTAAAATTCGTGCGGAATTCTGGAATTTAAATGCCAAACCCAATGATACAGATAGACCAGAAGAGTGCTCGATGTGCAATCTTCACGAGCGAGGGGACGTCTTTCACTTTTTCTGTAGATGCCCGATATTGTCGAAGTTCCGATTTGATGCTTTTGGATGCCACACTTTATCACGCGATGAAGCAATCGTGATCCTCAACGGCCTGGAATGGACTAGACTGGGACAATTTTGTAAATCAGCGTGGCGTTATCGTTCTTTTCTTGCCAAAGAATTTAATTTTTGAAGTTTTGAGTAATTTAATTTAGTAAGGCCATCGAGGATTAAGAATGAGGTTGTGTTTATTTGCTTTAATTAGAGAGAGATAGAGAGTTATTTACTTGAAGTATATATATATGTTCTGTTATTTTATTCATTTTTAAGAAAGAAAAAAAGGTCCTAACTTCCGGCAGACGGATGTTTAGTTTGATTTAAATAAGAAATTATTGCAATACATATCTTTGTATGAATATAATAAACTTTTTTTTCTTCTTCTTCTTGTTCAAAACGGATTTCAATGAAAAAAGTTTTGCGAAATGTTCATTTTAAAATTTTTGGAGCCGTTGCAATTGCTTTATTTTTTTTACGTAAATTCGCTAGAAGCATTTTTGTACCGGAACTCTCCAGTTTTTGAAACAGTGTAGTTGTCCTTTCAGTTTCTGTCGTTTTGTGGCTCTATCAACAGTTAATTAAGTACAAATAATTGGTAAGTACTGAGATCACTTCGATACTAAATGTATTACGTACCATTTTTCGGGTAGGGATTAGTCTACCATTCCAAGTATGCAGTAATTTCTGTATCGATTGTACCAGTGCTGTCGAGAAACAAATCGCAAATAGATGGTTACGAACTTACTCGTTTTTCCCCGCTCACTATATTTAATTTTTACGTAGTGTATCAAGTTTTAGAAAATGTCTTATAGTGCCACTTCTGGGGGCTGCCTTTCAGACCACATTTATATAGCTTCGAGAGAGATGTAAATGTTTTCAGTTTGAGTCCCGACCCTTTCTTGAATTCCACAAAATTATCGCAGCTCGATTCCACCGTTTCCATCATTCCTTCGGTAGGTGCAAGGATAGTAAAACACTTCGACGGCTCTGCTATTCTGGATCCTCTGTTTCAAGAGGGCGGGTTGTTCACACCGTCAAGACCGACGAGTTGACGTGAGTCAATAAATCGCACGTATGTCAGCTTTTTCCGTTCGCCCGAATGAACAGACCCCCCTCCCCCCTTCTCCATCGTGATCTTTCGGTTCACATCGGCTCCACTCGGGAAACCTATCAGTCACACGAACTGAAGAGCCCCGCGGGAGTTGCCAACACGGTTTCACGAATCGCTCTTTTTTCTCCCTCTAACGAGAATGGAAAACCTCTGCAGTAAGCAACGGACCCCCCCCCCCCCCCCCCCCCTACTTCCCATGAAAGGGTACACGAAGCTGTTCAGGAAAAAACTCACGAATCAATCCTCCGTCCCTAAATGCGTTATCTATCACAGTTGATGGAAAATGTTGTTTGTATGCCTCCTTAACCACTTTAGTGTTTGATAATAATACTGACCGTTGTATAAGTACTTTGAATATAGGCCTTCTTCTTGTGTACTTGAAGTAAATAGAAAATCTGATTCCCGGAGTATGACTCCAAAAGTCTTTTTTTCTTTGAAAAGAGGAAGCGATTGGTGATGTGGCAACCACTTATTAAAATTATTAGTCTTCTTTATAGGCCAATGATCTCCTCATAAGGAGTGTCTAGAAGACTATTGGAATTGATCCAGGGGGGTCTGGGACGACACAAACATGAGAAGAAAAAAAAAATAACCACATAAAAATCCGTCTCAGACCATTCCGTACTTGACCGAATCCGTAAAAAAACAACCATAGGCTTACGTCTGTGTGTGTGATCAATTTTGTCTATGTGTCTGCAATAATCCTGGATGCCCAAGTTGTGCGTGACAGCGAGGACATGAGTAGACCTGACAGGCTAAGGTAAGTAAATATGATAGAAATGATCTGCCACAAGATGTACTCGGGCTAAAGGGAGTTGCAATAAACAACTTCAAGCTCATGGCGGCCACCGTTTCATGGCACAGGGTGTGTTGCAGGAAAAGTGCCACGGAGGTACTCGAATCGGGCATTTTGGCAGGAGTACTCAGTGGTATCACCACCGGGCCTGAGGCGTTCTTACCTTTCTGGTGGTCATTTTATAAGGGCGCTTCCTTTCATCCCCCTCTCCCTCTACCACCTCTCATTCAGCTTCCTTGATTCTAAGAGCCAGCGTCAGATAAACCTCTCCACTGAAGAAAATCGGGGATATCATTTTGATGGCGGATTTTTGTGAAAAGGAGTAATTGAAGAGGAAATTACTATTCCCCACTATTTTCAATTAATTTTGGTGATTCTTTTTGTTTAATTATTACTTTGTATGTAGTGTTTAGGCAATCAAAATTTCATATTAATTGAGGAAGGGGATTTGATACCGATATATCATGTATTTTCAACCGAATTATGTTTGGTGCATATTCATATTAGGTTACAATGGAGGGGGCACATCTAGTAAAATCATGATCTATTCGTCGCCATTCTCACCAAAATTATGTACAGCTCATATTTGGGGACGTTCCTGTAATGCACGAATTGCTTACCAATGAGTTTTTTATCTATCACGTGATTTTGAAATTTGAAATTCCACTATTGGACTGCTTATGTTTTGTCGTTACTTTCCTAGTGATTTCATCACTTGACTTCAGTCTTCCCCATCAGATGCGAGAGATAGCCTCGAACTCTCCCCTCCACCTAGCTTACCAACTCCGCGACTAGCTCCCTATCGATGCGGCTGTCAAACTTAGTTTATCGGTACCTACTCGTTCGTAGTTGTGGAGAGTCCAAAACTGGGCTCCGACCCAACAGAAGTTGTGCATGAATCTGATATCTCGGTTGGCACAACTACCTGCGGCCGACTATATTATTTGATGGAGTGCTGCAAGCGGGTCTGGGCTTTGTTGCCTAGTGAGGGAGTTGATTGATTGTGGTTGTTAGTCTTGCAGCGTGAACCTTCTCGAGCTTCTCCAAAAGCTCCTGCAACAACCCAAAAAGGGTAATGTTGTTGGGAAGTTTCATCCATCACAAAACTCATTGATTTATATACCGCATCATAAATAATAATATAAAATGATAATTTCACATGTAATGAAAAACCCATTTATGATCGCCCACTTTTCAATAATTCAGCAGAACATCTTCTCTTTTTTAGTCAACAACAAAACAACAACAAAAACGTTTCAACACCCCCTTAAAATTGTATAATCGAAAAATCGAAATAAAAAAAAATCCTTCCCTCCGCCGTCCGTGGCTTTTCTTTGAAAATACTTGACCAAACTATATGAAGCTTGCGTTAAAAATCACATTTGGGGTATAGATGATCCTAGAAGCTCGGCATCAATTTTTTTCAACCCGAAAGGGTTGTATAAAGGGCTAAATATTCAAAAAATCGAGATCTTGAAAACTTTCTAAGTAACAGTAATAATGTTTTGCTTGTCAATGATACATTAAATCCCATAGAATCAATTAAAACCACCCGCAACGTTGTACGTTGAATAGTTCGCTTTCTCTAAAGGCTCTAACATCGAAAAAAACAACTTCAAGTACCTAACTAAACAACTCGTAAACGAGTTCCACTATCTGCTTTACAAGCAGATACCATGTTACATGGATATATCTTTGATTGGGGATTTCATAACGGTTGTCCTCGAGAGTTGTAAACAAATCCCTGGGCCGCTTGGCCGCATCCCGACTAATTCCAACAAAACAACGGTTTACTTATAGATATGTTGAAAATAACTGTGGAGAGAAGCCACTACAATGAGTTGTTGTAACAGTCGACTGTTGTCAAGAGGATGAATATGTTTCCTATGGAGTGGAGTAAATGATGCTATTGCTTTACGTTGAGAATATTGTAACCGGCTTATTAAATATTGTTTATAGTCCAATCAACTTAGTTTAGGAACGTAGCCAGGTTCGTAAGGAGGGGGAAATTTGTAGCTTGAGATGTGAAAATTTATCACATAAATCAAGCGCTTTCCAACGAGTGGCGAACGATTTATGTGCGATGAAAACTGTGGAAGTTCCATTCCCCTAGCAACGGCTGGGTTGTACGTGAAAAACACTGAAATTGTGTCACAAATTTCGCATCACGGAAATTTTTGGTTGACCCCCCAGAGCAAAGACATATCCTTGTTAAAACCCTCGGATTCCTAAGTGCGAGAAGATAGAGAAATCACGCGCAGCTATCAGATCTATTGCTTAGGCTAATGACACACGTGCGAGGTTTAGACGCTTGACGCCGCGATTGTTTCTCGTAGCGTCAAAGCGGTACTTAGGTACTTATTATAGGGTTGAAACACACGTGACGCGTGAAGTGAAAGTCGCGAATTTTACCCGCCGCGTCAACAAAAGGGGCAAGGGTATGACGCTTGGTACCTGCTACCCGGCGCGGGCTCGCGACGGGCGAAAGACGCTTGGCGTTATAGCAGTACTCAACCGACCATTGATGGTAACACACTTCTCGCCAGCGGGGATTTTCTCGTGTGTAATATTATAATATTTCGTGATTTCATTTATTCGTTAGTTCATTTCATGAGTGAGGATTTCGATACCGAGCTCTTCATTGATGAGGTAAAGAAATATCCAGAACTGTGGAATGTAGGGGTTGAATATTACAAGAATAGAGGGAAGAAAGATGCAGCGTGGGAGAATATAGCCAGAATCATGACAAGGGATTACGAAGAAAAAAGCTATTCTCATGACCGTATCTTGACTTTTCATCTCGTCACTGATCTTGCCCAACAGTTCATCAAATGAAGAAGTACTCATTCGAAAATAGTCGGAGAACTTGGTTTCATCACTCCTCAAGTCCATCATCATTGAAGTGAAAGCACCTTTCAAAAGTCGTTCACAATTGAACGGATGCACCCAAAATTTCCTCTCTTTCTTATATTTAATAAGTTTATACGCGAAATAAACTAAAACTTTATTTTTTTTTTAATCTTTGCGCTTCTAAGCACACTCTTACAGAACCGAACCATCCTGTTCGATAGGCAGATAATGACTGACCGCCGGTGATAGGCGGATACGCTGTCGTGTGTCATGGAGAGGGAAACATGACGCCGCGAGATTTCTCAGAACCCTCGCGGCGTCAAGCGTCTAAAACTCGCACGTGTGTCATTAGCCTAGACTTAGACGATCAAGCTTTAAATTTCACTAAAGATCACTAAATACTGGAATAAATAAAAATTGCCTTGTAAATATCAGCTGATATAAGCCCAATATTGGAATTGTCAGGTGATATAGTTCCAATGGAATTTATTATAACGTTGAGAAATCGAGTTTATTAACTATTGTCCGTGTGATGTACCTACTAGTTAAGTATTGGTACCTAAATGCGAGATTTCATCTCTTAAATTGCAACCAAGTCTACCGTAGCGGAAGCATAGTTTTCACTTTCGAGAGATTCAAAAGTTGTGGTCTCCACTAAAATCAAACGGCTGTTGTTTTTCTACAGTGGTAAAATTTTCACTCGCATTTTACGTTTTAGACTATTCTGAACAACTTTCGTTTCGTGTCTTTCTCTCTCTATCTCTCTGTGTGTATGTACACAAATCCTTGTAGCAAGCTTAATTTTCCACAATATTCCACCGGTTCTTATGAAATTTTCATGGTGTGTGCGGGTTAGGATGGAGATGGTCCCCCATGAGTTTCGTTGTTCCCAAATCAATACTTCACTCGGCGCATACACAAACGTAAATTCCATCAACCATCATTTTCTCACGTCCCTTTGTCCATTCTCTCTCAACTTTGGAGGATATGTGGAAGAGGTTAATTTGAGGATTCTCTAGCAATTTCAACATAACCCGATCATTATTAATTATTATTATCATTGTAATCATTATAATTAGTTGCTGTTGCGCTTTCGCGAATATGTATTCCTTTTTAAACGAACCTAATTTCTACAGTTTTCATCTAATTTTGATGAAATTTTCCGGGAATGTGCTGGTTAGGCGGTAAATGGTTCACTATTAATTCCATACTTCTCAAAGTATTACTCCATTTTGCGCATATGCTAACGTAAATTACTTTAGGCATCATTTTCCTGTTTTTTGTTTAATATCTTTACTGTGAAGCGTAAAATTGTGGGGACTTGGAACTGTAAAAGTGTGAACCCCTCTCAGAGGCACGATGCGCCATGTTCTGATCATATATTGCATATGATCTGCCTGGAAGGGCTGTCTAACACAGAAATAAGGAACCATTGTGTAATAATTTGCAGCGTTTTAAATGAGCAGTGTTTTCTCATTGAGTTCTCAGTTGAGTTTCAGCTCACGTTTTCTTGATTGCGTTTTTGAAATAGGTACCCAATCAGAGTTATACATTTATAACATCTCATTGTATTTCGACTTATTCAGTGATGCATGAATTCGATAAACCTCAGATATTCTAACAGTTAATCCAGAATAGATCGAACTATAGAAATCTAATCGAGTTAAGAAACCTAAGCAATGACTAGAAATATGGATCAATAGAGTTGATGTAGGGAGGTGTTTACTGAGTTTACATGAAATTACATTTTCTTTTTGTTTCTTCATGAAGTTTACCTTTAATTTTTTCTTTATTTACGAGTTTGTCAGTCTCAACACAGTTAGTAAATCGTATCATACCAGATAATGTAGGTATGTAATCATATTAAATTATTAGTTTTTCAATGGACACTCAAATTTTGATCGTCTTTTTATTAACTCCTGATGCAGATCTGTATACATATAACTACAACTAGATGTTAGAATTTAGAAAATATTTCATTTGTTCAATGCCTCAGGTTGGTGATTCCCACACTAGCAGAAGCGATCATATTCCACCTGCCTGTTAACCTTGTCAAGTGCCTCAAGAACGAGGGCGGCAAGAACGCTCTTGTCGTCGGCGAGTTCAACGTCTCCCAAGTCGACGGGCAGCAGGTGGATCTCCTCATCACAGACCCTCGTCGCCACGTTCTCGTTAGCTTGAAGAAGATTTCTAGCGGCCGGTTCACCTTTGTCATGGAAACGGACGATCTCTTTGAGGTGAGATTTACAAATAATAATGTGATCATACTTGGTTTAGAAGCGTAAAGGGGATGGGAAACAACTTGAGTTAAGCTCTGAGGAGCTGATACTGACTGGTTACAGATTAAATTGGCCAGTAAATCAGCTGTACTGAACTTAAGTGCTAAAGAAAACAAACCAGGACGATTAACTTGAACTGACGAACTTTGGTCTTGGGACGGGAACAGAAGCTTAGAACTGTTTTTAGTGCCAAGACAGTCTAAGAATATCGAAGGAGAGGGCAAATAACTACCTAACTGAAGGGTCAGAAAGAAACTCGTTAGGCTATAAAATCGGAGATGCAGTAAATATTTTAGAAATATTAAGTAACACGTGCCTACTAGTCCAGTCGGTATAGGATTTGGACCTGGAAATAATTCGGGACAAAACGAAACTTTTAGAGGATGTGTATGGGTGCCTAGTAGTCGTAAATTCAAGGTTTTCTATTAAAAATACACTGTGGAAAATTTGAGGTGGCCGAAAAACCGCGATTTTTTGCAGTTGTTTCAGTATTTCGCTTATAACTTGGAAATGACTCATCCTACAGAAAATATTGCTCGTTCCAAAATAAAACAGCATAACATTTGGCGTCGAATGACCTCTAAAACGTCAAAATCGGTCTGGCGGTTCAGCCGCAATCGATCGTTAAAGTTCGTCAATTTTAACCAACTTGGCTTAAAAATGGGTTATCTTCGAGTTGAAGGCCTGTATCTCAAAAACGGCTAACCCAAACGAAACATGTTACATAATAAAAGTTGTAGAGCATCAAATTTCAAGTTGGATAACCTCCTAACATGAAATTTTACTCACCCTAGCGCTGAGATACAAGGTTAAAACCAAATGAAGTCGTGCCAGTGAATTTCTGGTAAAACTGTATTTCCTAATGGAAATACAGTCGAACCCCACATCATTCATTTTTGTCCCTAACTTTCATTTTTCACTGTATCTACGTATACTATTCGTACTATATTTAACCCCCCCCCCCCCCCCCCCCCCCCCCCCCCCCCCGCTCATCGCGAAAGGGGTCATTAGATGAGTAATTGTAATGTCCTGGAGTTAGAATAGGTAAAAACATACAATTTTGTCGTAGAAACATACAAGTGTTTATTATGTATAATTAAAAATAAATGAAATGAATCGTAAACAATAATTAATATGAACTAACTACTGCAAAGGAGTAATAAAAGTTATGAGAAAAACAATTTACAACTTCATGCGCTTTGCCGCTGTTGGAGATTCCTCCTCTTCGTCATCGAAGAGAGAATCAACATTCCAGCCCTCCTCATCTTCGACGTCAGAGTCACCAGCAAACATGTCGGATTCGGGGGCGTTATCGCAGGCATGGCCTGCACAGCTTTTGCAAAGGGCGGAGCACCGCAGTCCTGCTTTCTTGTAGCTGCAGGCTGCAGTGCTACACCCTTTTTTGCATTTACAGGAAACTATAGACAGTATATTGTCTGGAGCTGCATTTTTGGTGCTCCTGATGGGGATCACCCCAGGTCTCGTCATGGACCACCCCCAATCCGACGGAAGGAGGCCGTTTCCTAGCCACGTTTGTACTTGTAGATATGTTCGGCGAACATGGTGCGTGCTGCCTCGGTAGTAGAAGGTAGTAGTCTGGCCAGCTGAAAGGTTGATTTGGCAAGCGATTTCATGAAAAACTGGAATTTCAGTGTGTTGAGAGCATCGTTTCCACTTTCTCCCCCATATAGTGCCACTTGGAATCTCTGACCTGCCTCCATGATCTGGGAGTGGCTTGCTTCAGCATCTGAAAAAACAGCTGCAAGATGTTGTATGTATGGGGACTTCTTGTAGAGCTTGCAGACCTTCGTTTTTCCTTGGCCAAAGGGGGTCGAAGTTGTATCGCACCCACTAATTGCATGCAGGAACAGGATGTCCTATTGGTTGATGATGCATGAAGCTGCTGAGTACAACAGTGATGGTGCTTTGCCTCTCCCACTCTTCTCAAAATCGATGTTTTTGGGTGTGCCTGGAATGGATGAAAGCCCCGTGAGTATTACAAGGAGATTGACATCTTCACCTGTAATTAAAACACTGTCATACTCATCAGCTATTATTAGTGCTGTGCAAACAATCATAACCTCAGTATCTTCAGGTTAAATACAGTTAGTGTCCTCATCAGGCCCTATTCTGTGAGTGTCTCCTCGGACGAGCTGAAAAATGAGATAAAAGCAAATGTAGACCCAGTGGACTTGAAGGTGGGAGTTGTGAAAATGTTTGGAGTTGCCAGAGGTGGTGTAATTGTGGACAAAAGAACTAAGCATGAAGGAGAAAGACTAAGCAATGCTATTAATACAACGTGCAGAACTATTGCCACTGCAACAGTAGCCAGTAAGCGCCTGCCTCGAGTGATTATATATAACGTCCCAATCGAGCTAAATATGGACAATGCTGTAGAAATTATAACCAGGCAGAACCCAGAAATCTTCCCACAAGGCCATCTGTTCACATCAAAGCTAATTCTAAGCCCAAAACGACCTCAACAGGGCACTAGCCGAAAAAAAGACCATGCAAGCAGGCACCTCATCCTTGAATGTGGACCTTCCATAAGGAAAAAGTTGATATCATCTAGAATCTGGCCTCCAACACTCAGAGATCTAGTGACGAATTATCTGGAAGATTTCACAGTTTTTCTCAACTGCATGGATTTTGATGACATCTGACCTTCTCTCTAACCCCCCCCCCCCCTCCGTTCTCTTCTTTCCATTCTCCAAATCATGATTCCAAATTCAAAATTTGGAAGCTTTGCTAACCAAAAATTGAATTAATTTATTTTTATTTATTAATTTTTACTTTATTTGTTTTATTTTACATAATTTCCTGATTATTTTATTGCTTTATGTTGCTGTTTGTTTGTTTTCCTATTTATTTGTTTACAGTTTATTTTACTCACTTTTGATTATTCAAGTTTTGTTATTTCTATGATTCTGTCTAGTTTTTGTTTTCAGTCACGCTTGCTCATTGATTTTTCAATTTATATTTTTATCTATTTTGTTTCTTATGCCTTCTCTAGGCTTATTGTAAAATTCGGAAAGTGGAAAGAGTGTAGTTCGCCTAGAGGAGCACTCTGAAAAAAATAAATTTGACATACAATAAAGAAAAAAGAAAGAAAAAAGGATCTTCAGGACCTTGTTTTGCTGCAATCCCCTTGGCTGTCATTTCTTCCATCAGCATTTTTATGAGGTTCTCTTTCTTTTGGTCATTTGATAGGAAGCTCTCTTGGCTTATAGAAACTGCAGTTGTTCTTGAGAATACAAAACTAGTGGATGGGTGAACTACAGCACAACGGGATCTTTCTGCAGATTCGGTGGTTTGATAGGTCGGGTCGTTAGGATACCCATCAAACACTACTGTGGTGTTACATCCAAAGTACTTCAGCACGTAGTCCACATAGGTCTGGCACACTGATTGAAAATCAGGATTTGTAGTCTTACTCCATACAACCTTATGGAGTAGGAACCCTCCATCAATTACAGCATATTTTGTGCTGCCAAAGTTTTTCACAGCACAACCCGCGTTCCTTCTCTCAATAAACAAAAATGCCCATCCAGAAGTCTTGTTACCGTTATACTTCAGTTTTATTTTATTTTTCAACCCCGAAAAGTACTGCATCCCCCCCCCCCCCCCCCCCGCCCTACCGTTGCCATATCCTGGATCCGCAAATGGTCAGGGGGTATTCATAGTACGTATAGTATACATTGATATGTGGGAAAATAATTTTAAATGAGCAAAATGATTTACCACAAATTCTCTGGCACGACTTCATTTGGTTTAGGTACACCTTGTATCTCAGCACTAGGGTGAGTAAAATTTCATGTTAGGAGGTTTTCCAACTTGAAATTTGATGCTCTGCATCTTTCATTATGTAACATGTTTCGTTTGGGTTAGCCGTTTTGGAGATACAGGCCTTCAACTCGAAGATAACCTATTTTTAAGCCAAGTTGGTAAAATTCGACGAAATTTAACGATCGATTGTGGCTGAACGGCCGGACCGATTTTGACGTTTTAGAGGTCATTTGACGCCAAATGTTAAGCTGTTTTATTTTGAAACGAGTAATATTTTCTGTAGGATGCGTCGTTTCCAAGTTATAAGCGAAAAACTGAAACAACTGCAAAAAAATCGCGGTTTTTCGGCCACCTCAGATTTTCCACAGGGTATTTTTAATAGAAAACCTTGAATTTGCGACTACTAGGCACCCATACACATCCTCTAAAAGTTTTGTTTTGTCCCGAATTATTTCCAAGTACCCCCTGTATTTCACCGTATACCGACTGGACTATACGCTCACACAGACATTCTACATTTTGATTCCTCACCTCCGAAGGTAGGGAAGCCTTGTATTCGCACAAGATGTCGAAAAAATTTATCAAATGTATCCAGTATCAAAATTTCCATTAGCTTTTTGCGTTTGAAAGTTTGCTGATCAATTTTAGTACCGTGTCTGTATGTCTGTCTGTGGTAAATCCTTGCCAAGCCCAAAAACTGTACCAAGTTTTAGTTAAATTTTGATACTATTTTCAGTGATTTTGCGGGTTAGGTTCTACGGTCCCCTATAGGTAACTTTAATTACCATCGGATCAACAGTAGCCTGTACGCATGCGCAAACGTGGATATCTTATAACGGAGATTTTTTATTATCTATTGGTACGATTTCGTTCAAACTCGGGGGATAGTTGGGTATATGTTCTTGAATGATGCGCAAATGGAATATTGATTGACAGAAGGTAAACTCTCGAGTCCTATAGACCAATTTCGATGCAATTTTCAGATCATGTGTGGTTTAGCTTTTAAAGACGGCCTCCTGTAACTTTCAATGCCGTCAGATCAATGAAAGTCTGTGCGCATGCGCGAACGTGAATTTCTTATGACGTTGATTCCTCATCATGTATTGGAACGATTCTGTTCAAAATCGGGGAGTAATTGGGTATAGATCCGAAGAAAATTCCATTTGAATTATATCGCAAATGGTGGAGTAGTAACTATTGCGCATGAGCGAACTATAATTGATTTACACAGACTAATGGACCGGTTTTCATCATATTTTCAGGGATTGTCCGGATTAGTTGCTATCCGGTCCCCTATAAATTTATTCATTGTCGTTGGATTAATATTAGTATGTGTGTGAATTTCCTATAACATCGATTTCGCATGATCTATCAGTCCGATTTCGTCCAAACTCGGGGGGGTCCAGGATGATGCCGTTTGTATTTCATTACATTCGGTAGAATAATAACTAGGCATTGCGTATGCGAAAAACTAGTATTAGTTAACACTCCTAGCAAATGGGCCAATTTTGATAAAAATTTCATCAGTTTGTCTAGTTAATCTCTAGACAACATGCGTATGCGCAAACACAAATCATAACCCTGTTTTGCATTCTAACACGTATACAAATGTATTAAACACTATTCTATCTGACATCCAATAATTTCGACTCGCACTTAGTTCTTCAACTAATTCTATACGTCCATGTTACAATTATGTGAGGAAGCTATGATGCCCACCCAACTTGGCTGACTTTTTTTTACGGATTCGGTGTTAGGATGGTCTGAAACGGATTCGAATTCGGTTATCTTTCCTTTCTTGCTTGGGGTATCGCATGCGCCCTTGGATCAAAATTCTAACAGGACATCCGTCTTATAGATAAAGCATAAATGACTATATAATTGCTTAAAGGCCTCCCGCATAGTCCGAAATACAGAGCGCTCTATCGGCGAATCCCACAAACATTCTACTCATTTAGAGTACCACCCTCCCCCCGGCCCAGTCACCTTTGGTGACTGTGAACGACCTTTCTCCGCCCTTTACGGAAAGTTTTCTTTCAGTTTTTCAACCCAAAGAATATGGAGAAGAAGAGTGATAACAAAGTGGTTAATCTAAGTTGTGATTAAACAGAACTCTATAGAGATTATATGATTGACTTGAGAGACTATTATGATTCATTGACTGTTGATTGTGATTAGGATGCCTGTGATAATTTAAGCGCTTGACAAAAGCGGTTACTATCCCCTCCACCCCCCACCCCCCACTTCGACAGCGCAAAAGTTTTTTGCACAACTAGACTAAAATTGGAATGGAACAAAATAAAAATCACGAAAATCGTTGAGAATTGTCGCCTGGGTGGGCGTCGACGAAATTTATCGAAAAAACACGTTTTTTTGCCTTTACCCCCTCTATTCCGTCTCTTCCACAATGAATTTCAAAATTTCCGGGATTTGTTGCACAACTAGAGAGATCAAACAAAGGAAAAATCTCGAAAATCGGTTACGAATAATGATTGTGGCCTGAGCAGCGTCGACAAAATTTATCACGCGCACACACATACACGTTTTTTTTTTTTTTTTTTTCTTTTTTTTTCTTCTTCTTCTTCTTCTTCGGCGGATTGTGTCTTAGAATGGTCTGAAATGGATTTGTATTTACGGTTCAATTTTTTCTCGTGCTTGGGCCCCACACCCCTCGATCAATTTCAAAAGGTCGTCCCCTATTGACAAAGCCTTACTTTTGCGGGACGTCCTATAAAAATAATAAAATCCATTTAATGTCTCACTTTTAACAGAATAATACTCAGATTTAAAGTAAGTAGTTCGACTATGAACTGGAACATTACGAAACTGGTGCCCAAAATGTTACTGAAAAATGGGTGGCCGATGGGAAATGAACTGAACAACCTTTGTGTTGTTGAAAAGTAATTTAATGAAGAACCTTTCTCTGAAATATCTGCTTCGGATTCTGGTAGAAATGAACTCACGAATATATGGCGATTTAGGTTGAGAATAACAAGCGAAGCGGTTCCGTTTGATTGAGTTTGTAGAGCATCACTTGCCTGCCCCCTCATATTGGTCCCTCGTCTGATCACGTATCCCCGGCTAAGCAAACACAGATAAAATGAGCCGACACTGACCGAATTATCCTCCTGGATTTGTTTCGTGTGGAAACTAATCCAACCATCGAATACCCTACCCTATACGGTGTTTTCCTGTAATTTAGTGAGGATTATAGTTTCTAGCGTTAAGGTCATTACGAAAATTAAACCAAACTATGACGCACAGTATTTCGAAATGCCAATCTAGCTGTTCAAAATTATTTTTAAGACCTATCCTACATTAAATTTTACGCAGGTTTTGAATATATCTCATTTTCCTTAACCTACCTAAAATTACTTCTTAATCCGTTTTTTGCTGATAACCCCATTAAAGAACACGTGATTGACAAATTTTACCCGCTAGAACCATTAAAAAAATGCTTGAATACTAATAAAGTAGTAGGTATAACATTAAATTTAGCGTCGATTAGTCAACAGAAAAGGCAGGATAATCCGTAAAATAGGAAAGATGGTGAATTTTAAAGCTTATAAGTACGGCAAATGCTGTTAGCAAATTTTCGTAGAGAATGAAGCTATTGCAATGGCTCGGGAAATTTTAAAATATACATTTTTGAAAAATTTCTTCATCGAAATCCGTTTTGAGACATTCTGAAACGAATTCTAGAGTTTAACGGTTTTTCATATGTATATGTATATGTATATATATATATATATATATATATATATATATATATATATATATATATATATATATATATATATATATATATATATATATATATATATATATATATATATATATATATATTTGTGTGTGTGTGTGTGTCATTGAGGACGGTAACTCTCCTTAGGATCTAGATAAACATTCCGTACTTGTGCCAAAAAATCAAGCTTTCCAAAAGAAAGGATGAGTTCGTTGGCCAGCACTTTTTGAGCACATTAAATTGATAAAATTTCAAAAATGTGCTAAAAAATGGCTAAAAATTGGCAAGAAACGGCTAAAAATCGGTTTTTTTTTTTTTCGCAGAACATTGCTTAAATTGTATTAACTATAAAATAGAACATTCAAAAATTTATGTACAAAATCATGCTGAAAATTATACTTATGCATTAAAATTTGCTAAAAAATTGACAAAAACTGCATAAAAAGCTAAAAATCTCAAACCTCTTTTTCGAATAGCAGGTTACCATTTAAAATATGTTTTCCGCCTTAAAATTAATAGTTTACAATTTCATTGCACTCCAAAAGCTCTAATTTGAAAACTATTTAACATATAATACGATAATCTTCGAAAATTCGTTCATACGATCATGCTGCATGACTGGAACTTTTTTCTAGTATTAAAGATTTAAAGATTGATATATTTAAGAGTGTTAAAGACTGTTATCCTCTGCTTGTCTGGTTCCAGATGTGTTTCTCCTCGAAAGGGACGTACTACAACCGGGACTCCGCCCACGCTGTCGAGATCAGCCTGAAGCGGGGCGTCGAAGCTCGAAGTGACGACGAGCTCGCCATTGCAGAGAAGCTCAAACCTCTCGAAAAAGACATCGTCTACGCTGAGAAGCTCGCCGAGAGCATCGTCACCGAATTTGTGACGATGAAAGCTCGCGAAGAAGCCCTAGCGAACACCAATGAGTCCACGATGGACCGCGTCCTCTACCTCGGCATATTCAACGTCCTCTGGCTAGTCCTCACCGTCGCCACTCAGCTGAAGTACCTCCACAGCTACTTCAAGTCCAAAAAGCTAGTCGAATAACTCATCCTTCCTTGAGTCATTATTATTGATAATTGATAATGTTTGTGTCTTCACAACATTCATTTCTAAGTTTTTTTCGTACTTCAAATGCACACACTGCATTTTTGTCAGGTTCTTTGAGGTGCAGTTAGTAATGGGCTCACCGATTCGAGCCGTTAATGTACTTCCACAGTTTTTCTATCCCACCGTAATTTATTTAGTTAGTTGATTAGGCATGCTGCAAGTAGCTCATCATAAGATCCAAACTACGAGCAAAAATTCATTGTAACAATCTAGCCTTGAAGCTTTAATAAACGTCATTTTCCACGATTTATTTATTTATTATGCTGATTGACCTCTTACGGAGAGATTTTCTATTCACTCTGCTGAAATACATCCACAGCAAAATTTTTCGTAAATTATCGTATTATATTATGTTACATTGTTTTGAGTACAGCGAAATTATTGAGTCGAAATTATTAAATTTTATGTCGAATAAACTAGTTTCTACTAATATTCTGCGGTTCAAAAAATATTTAGGACTTTTAGCTATTTTATAGGTTTTATTGATTTTTCGACAAATGTCAATAGGAGGGAAGCACCTACATTTTAGCGAATCTCCGTAGAAAATGAAGTTATTGTGATGTCTCCAAAATATTTGAAAAATTTATTCATTTAAAACCGTTCTGAGGCATTCTGAAACGATTCCTGATGTTTGCACTTTTTCATATGTATTCATATTATATATATGAGAAGATTTTATCAAAACAAAATTATCAACGATTAATAATTATTTATATAATTTTTAGTTATTAATAATTATAATTAAAATAATTATTTCAAAAATTGTCAATTATTAAAAGTATCAATAATAATTTACAGTTATTTAAGTGGACATTAGTTAAGTTAGTAGCTAGTTAAGTTAGTTTTTTGTCATTAAATTAATTTTACCATAAATTGCAATACAATTCAACATATTACAATACGTATGATAGTTTAAGAAAATTCGCTCATTCAATCGTGCAAGCGATGATAACTGGAACATTTTCAGCATATTTTGCATAATTTTCTAATGTTCTATTTCATTGTTAATAACATTTTTTAATTCTGCTAAAAAATATGAATTCAACTAATTTTAGCCGTTTTAGCCTTGTTAGTGATATTTTGAGTACATGTATTGACATTTGACCAATTTGATGTGCTCGAAAATTGCTCTTCAACGAACTCATCCTTTAATTGGAGAAGCTTAATTTTGTTGGAGCAAAAACGGATTTTTTGTCCCCCGATCCCAAAGAAAGTTATTGTTTGGAATAGCACACATATACATGCAGAGTATATTATACGAAAACGTGGTTAACTCCAGGGTTTGTTGCAGAATTCCTCAAAACGGATTTCAATGAAGAAAATTTTCGAATTTCAATAGCTTCATTTTTCACGAGAATTCGCAAAAAGCTAGTCGATTTACTTCTTCCCTTAACCTTCCTTTAGTGAGTATCATAGATAATAATTAGTCATGTTTTTGTCTTCACAATATTCATTTGTGAGATTTTCCAGCGCTGAATAAACTCTGTATTGTTTTGACATTCAGTAAAATGAATTTAGAAGTGAGCTCACCGGTTCGAGTCATCAATATACTTTCACAGTTTTTCCATCCCACCGTAATTTATTTAGTTAGTTGATTAGGAATGCTACAAGTAGCTCTTCGGTAGATCCGAACCACAAGCAAACTTTCAGTATAACAACCTAGCTTTAATGTTTAAAAATAAGTAATTTCTCTACGATTTGTTCTCATTTACGAGTACAATGCTTTTGGACCTTTTCCACGTAGATATTGTCTATTCACTCAGCTAAAGTACCTCTATAGCTTCTTCAAATCCAAATAGCTAGTCGAAAACTTCTTCCCTCGTTCTTCCTGAGTTATTTGTTATTATCAATAATACGAACTAGCGATAGTTAATGTTTGCCTTCAAAACATTCATTTCTAAGCTTTTCACGTAATTAAAGTACACACACTAAATTGTTTTGAGGTTCTTGAGATGCAGTTAGAAATAATCTCACCGAGTCGTGTCTCCAATGTAATAACACAGTTTTTCCTCCCCACCTCAATTTATTCAGCTCATTAGGAATGCTGCAAGTAGCTCTTCATAAGAGCGAAACCACGAACAACCTAGGTTTAAAACTTTAATAAACGTTATTTGCCCTACAATTGGTTCTTATTTACTATGCTTATGTACCTCTAATACGGAAGTATTGTTTATAAATTCGCTCAACTGGAATACCACCTCAGCTACTTCATGTCCTGATAGCTTACTGATAATAATAGTGTTTTGAGTCTTCCCAACGAACGTTTCTTAGTTTTTCTCCTACTTTAATTGCACACACTGCATTTTTTTTTTGAGGTGCAGTTAAAAATAAGCTCATCGATTCGATTCATTAATATACTCTCACAGTTTTTCCTTCACTCCGTAATTTATTTAGTTCGTTAGGAATGCTACCAACTGCTCTTCAATAGCCAAACCAGGAACAACCTTTAATTGTAAAAGCTTTAATAAACGTTATTTTCCTACAATCTGTTCTTATATTTTATGCTTTCGGACCTCTTATACGGTGAATTCACTTACGTCCTACAGGTCTTGGTCTGAACAAAGAGCCTCTGAGAAGGCCCTCTGAGATCGCGCAGTAGCTACTAATTATGTTGCTACTAAGATTATGTTGAAATTGCCGGGGAATTCTCAAATTAATCGCTCCCACTTATCCTCCAAATTTGATTTGAGATCGGATGGCGCGGGCGTGTGAAAATAATGCTTGATTGAATTTAGGTTTGCGCATGCGCAGAGTGAAGTATTGATTTGGGAACAACGAAGCTGATAGGGTATCCACGGATACACACACAGAAAGACACGGAACGAAAGTTGTTCAGAATGGTCTGAAACGTAAAATGCGAGTTGAAATTTTGCCGCTGTGAAAAAACAACCAACGTTCATTTTTTGGTGACTAAAACTTTTTCATCTCTCAAAAGAGAAAACAATGACTGCGGAAGCAATAAATTTATTTTAATACCTGCCTATCGGTAGACTCGGAAGCAATAAATTTATGAGATGGAATAAGTATCTACGAATGCTTCACTACTGCATCCGCACTGACAGTAGGTAGTTAACTAGATTTCGCAAAGTTAAAATAAATTCGATTGGAACTATATCAGCTGATATTTACAAAGCAATTTCTATGTCTTCCGGTTCCACTATCTAGCGATCGTTGAT
Organism: Adelphocoris suturalis; assembly: GCA_030762985.1. Classification (NCBI taxonomy): domain Eukaryota; kingdom Metazoa; phylum Arthropoda; class Insecta; order Hemiptera; family Miridae; genus Adelphocoris; species Adelphocoris suturalis. The sequence goes on from CM061041.1 coordinate 46,706,841, forward strand.
GGAATTCAAAGATTGATTGGCTAATCAATCGGTTCTCCAGCAGCGCATGATTTCTCTATGTTCTCGCTGTTTAGGAATCCGAAGGTATTTTTTCGAAGTTCTAGCCTTTAGCGAAAGCGTAGGAATTAACGTAGAGTGTTGCGAATGGTTTTAATCGATTTCAAGCAAAAAAATCATTACTGTTACCTACTTTGAAAATTTTCGAGATCTCGATTTTTTAATGTGTTATTCTTTTAATGCTACCCTTGAGGGTTGATAAAAGTTGATCATCTAGACCCCACATGTAATTGTTAACCCGTTTCATTTTTGTCGATTTTTGAATTCTACGCATCTTGAAATGTACTACATAAACCAACAAACTTTGAGGGGGGGGGTTAAACTTTTTTCTTGGCTGATTACAAGGGTTCATTATTGAAAGCATCAAACCAAAAGATGATTTTTTTTAGAGCATTTCTCTGAAAAAAAGTCAATATCGTCGGGTGTCGAGTCGATGTCGGTTTCGATGGGTGACATTCTATTTTTAACGTGCTCTGTAGATGTTATACTTCAAAGCCATATCACGGAGAAGGCGATAAAACTTAATAACGTAAAACCTTTCAGAAACTTGCTAGCTGGCTGAAAATGTGTATTTACCTTTGTGAACTGCTTCCAAATGGAGACACAAAGCCTTGGAGAGCCGTCGCGTCGGCGGCAGATGATTGTTGACTGGACCGCAATTCGCTCGCTAATGAGAAATTAAAAAAGGGTTACAAAGTGGGTTTTCAAAATGAAAATTGTAAAGCTTCGCTAGGGTCCGTTAAAGATAAAATCAGTGTTCAGGATAAAAGTGGGGTTTATCAACTAAAAGTTCTTCCGGCCATAAGAATTCTAGTCAAACTGATAGGAAATTCAGCGAAAGAATAGACAAATGTGAAAAGGATTTCCCGGAAAATATGGGTACCGAAATCTGAATTTGCAAATCATCTTAGGGAAACCACTCAACAGATACAATTTTGATGGTACACACAATTTTGTAGGTACTGTTGGTAGAAATACTTCATTTTTGCTCCGAAGGGAGTCATGCTGTATGTACTTCAAAAATTCGAAATCATCAGAAGTGATCTGATCTGGTAAATGTTTAAAGGATTTTAGGATATCCCTAAAAATATTTCATCAAAGGTCCATTTTAGTTAAACTTAGAATCATCCCCTTCACATTGTTAAAACCAGATTGAGTAATTCTTCCCCTCCCCCTGATTAGCTACAATTCCCTTCACCTTGTTTGCACGTGATTTGTTGTACATCCCGGTCCTTTCCTTTCTCTCGACCAATGGTACCTACTCAACCTCCCTTCACTTGTCTAATGTATGTTCAGTTATAGTTTGTTAATGATAATGACCGAGTCGTCGAACTCGATTTAACGTTGTATATCCGTAGAATCAGACAACGGATCTTCTTTAACTTCTGTTTTTCATTGTTTCATTTTCTACGAAATTTTGTTTAACCGTTGTTTTGTTAAACCTAGATCAGCACATTTATTAAAATCAGCGTTCGATTTTGAGTGCTCAAGACATTTTGTCATTTTTTGCTAGAAAACCGTTTGAATTGCTGTCTGTTAAACATTGTTGACCCATTACCATAGCCTATTTGTCTGCTAGCATTCGCTATTATAAAATGACGTTTATGAGGAGGGGGCATTACCACACAATGAACTACGGCTATCACACTGAACAGGGAACTGACAATTTATTAGACGTCCGGAAACTAGAACTGGGTAGGGTTCTAATAAGGACGTTGTCCGTTAATCAAGCACCTACCTGAGGGAAATGAGACGGAGCGGCGAAGTTCCTCTCATTTACCTCCCGGCTACCGGGAGCTTTCGCACAGGTTTGTCACAGGATCAGGGTTTCTCATGAGCTCAGGGTTAGTAATGAGACTCTCCGACTTACCTCTGTCAATTAGTTTTCGAGATACAATGCTAGCTTTGGCGAATGAGGCGAGTTCTATTTTCTATAGCGAGTTCTTGATATTGGGCGATTGGAAATAAAAAATTTAGTGTGAGTGACTTGTAACTTTACCACCCCTAAGCCTTAAGGGCGTGTTTAAGACACATCCTGAAATTTGAAGAAATGGTAGGTATGCTTGTCAGTAACTAGCTCGACTGCAACCAGCCCTGATATTCGCTGCACAATTCAGGAAGGCCGAAAACGTTGAATCTGAACATTGTTATGTTAAAAAGCTCACAAAGAACAGTGACCGTGACAGATGGACGAATCTGGTAAGTTAGAACATAATTATATTAGTTTTCCTTTGCAATAAAACTCAGTTTCCAAAAAATCTAAATATTATTTGCAATAAAAGAATCATTTGCAATGTTTATAAATAGTTTTCAGTGTATACAAAACAATAGATTCATTGTACTCTTGATTCAAACGTGGGAATTTTCCGCCGATCAGATTTGAATGTAATGATTTGGCTGACCAAACCTGGTGGGTGTTTTACAGTCCAAGCGTACTTCTTCTCATTTCCATTAACTTTTTTCGGCAAAAGTCCAATTTATTGTATTAGAGTATTAAGATATACATGGAGTTAGATATTGTCCATACGTACTGTATAAATACTTACTTGCTTGTACTTGTTAATAGAAAATCAGGATCTTTCTTAGAGATTGCCCATTCGCTCATCATTCCGGCCTCCCGACCCTCACCATTGTCGTTCGTGGCCAACCACAGTCTCTCATGGTGGACAGGCAATTCAATAACTGTGCGTAATGCGTGTAACCACTAGACAGTTGGGGCAGGCCGGATTCGAATCACGATCGCAGCGAACCTGGCGGTACCAAGCGGAGGTAGTATTGATGTAACGATTGTACCTATCGATGTAATTGAAGCGTCTAATCAGCCGGGAATTTCTAATTCTGCCGTTTGCTGTTTGTCTGGCCTTCGTGAGGTGTAGTTTTGATTACAACTATTACTTCTCCATTGATGATATCCCCGGATTGTCCTTCCTCAGGTACTTACCTACCTACTTAAAATATTGATCTGCATGATGGAATTGTATAACATTCCCATGTAAACATTGCCAAATAAATATTCGATATTTTTTTATAAGTACTGGGTAAGAGGTTATGGCAAAATCGGTAAAGAAAGAGAACTGCTTTGGACTTTCAGAGAGAGAAAACCCCGTTATTTTGGTCACGTGATGCGAGGAGAGAGGTATGAGCTGCTTTGTTCGGGGGAAAATTGCCGGGAAAAGGTCTATTTGAAGAAGGCAGAACTCGTGGATGAAGGACTTGCGCCGGTGGTTTGCGTAGGAACTCATCGGATGTGATATTAAGAAGTGCCATTTCCCGAGAGACAACACTGCCAGATGGATCGCCGACCTTCGTATGGAGATGTCGTAACTAGAGGAACAAAAACAGCAATTATTTCAAAATGAATCTTCACCGATAAACAAAATTAATAAAGAAAATAAAATGAAAACATTATTTGTTGTGATGTGTTCTCAGAACGTTCCAATAGAATGCTAATTTATCGCCCGATTCCATGGTTTAATATTTTCAATAATGAACCTTTGTAATCAACCTTGAAACACTTTTTTAACCCCCCTCGAAATTCTTTGGTAGAATGAGTAGAATCCAAAAATATGAGTCGAATCCAAAAAGTTCCAGTCATGCAGCATGGTCGTATGAGCGAATTTTCGTCAAAGATTGTATTACGTATATTATGTTACATTTTTTTGAAATTAGCTTTTTGACGTTTTTATAGATTTTTTAGTAAATGTTGATGATTTCTAAGTACATTTTTCGGCATAATTTTTTACATAAATTTTTAAAAGTTTTATTTTATAGTTAACAAACTGTATTTGAGCAATACTTTGACAAAAAATATAAATTCAACTATTTTTGCCGTTTCTAGCCATTTTTGAAATTTGACCAATTTAATGTGCGCTGGCGTTCATCCTTTCATTTGGAAAGCTTATGTTTTGGCGCCAGAACGGAATTTTCATCTCATTCCTAAGGAGAGTTATCGTCTGGAATGACTCACATATAAATAAATATATAAATGAATATGTATATATATGAAAAAGCGTTAAAGATTCGTTTCATAATGTCTCAAAACAGATTTCAATGAAGAAATTTTTCAAAAATTTTTATTTTAAAATTTTCCGAGCCATTGCAATAGCTTCATTATCTACGAAAATTCGCTTAAATTTATTTTTTTAAAACCGCCATCCGAAAATTTTATTCGAAATTACTGACTAAACTTTATGAAATTTGGCTCAAAAATCATACTTCGTCCTGGAACCTGCCAGCAACATCGGCATCAGTTTTGATCAAACCCTACAGGGTAGTAATTAAGGGCTGAAATATTGAAAAATCTTGAAAACTTGCAGAGTAGCAGTAATGTTTTTTTGGGTCTCGTGTATGGACATCATCTCTAAGAATCGAATGAAAACGCCCGGGTCGCAGTACGTTAATCCGTTTGATCTCCCTAGGGCTAGGACTTTGGTAGGGGAAAAAAATCAACAACTTGAGAGCAAATCATAACTGATGGAACACCAAAAATTGCCCTGTAACTACGAAGCTCGCATCTGCTCATATATCTAATTCCAATGGAATTTTCTCTTCACGAAACTTTTGCTATCTGTAGGTGGACTTCTGACGCTTAGGGCAACACATGTATAATTAGTTTTCAGTTGGTGGGTCAACTCTTGTTAGATACATTAAAAAACTGTAGGTGTGTGTCTTAATTTAATTAATTTCTCTCCGGTTTTTAATACTGTAAGGCGCTATCGGGTTGTTAGGTAATCTATTTTATTACAAGAATAACCAGCTTTGTTGAAATTTTGAAAAAGAAAAAAATCTTCACCACTTTGTTTTGACTGTCCGAACCCAAAATGTGGCTCAAGACGTTGAAGAGAGGTCTATAGCGTAGAGTCCGTTCGAAGAAGTGAGCTCCCTCTTCCAAACGGATTGGCTTACGTAACGAAATCCAATTTTCGGATTGTGCCCTCGAGGTCTCAGGGAAAAGGTTGGCTCAAGGGATTGAATCACCCAAAGAAAAGGCTACAACAAATGAGAGAATCGGCTTGTATCGAATTGCATTCCCCTCGTTCCTCATTTAATTTTCGTTATGTCCCGAATATTCTCGTTACGACTTCGTTGAAAAAGTTACCGAGCGGAACCGAAAACGAGGAAATCCTTCTTTTCTCCGTGGAAAACAGAACGGACACAATACCTACGCTATTTAAGGTACGAAGTACCTATATACAAGAAGCGGTGGATGATCCAGTAAATACCGCGTATCATCAATTTCTTTTTTCCATTCAACTTCCTGAAAAAAGACGAATGAAAACCGTTTAGCACCTCCTTTGTTGAGCTATTGGATTTTCAAGGACGATTTCTTTCTGCAATGTATTATCGCATGCTCAACGTAGTTTTTTTTTAACTTGAGTAAATCAAATTTTGGCGGAAATCAAAACTCGCATTTTACGTATTTGACCATTTTGAACGACTTTTGTTTCGTAATTTTTGTTTGCGAATCCTTGAAACAAGCTGTTTCTGCAGATCCCATCAGATTTCGATGAAATTTTCAGGGATTTTGATGGTAGTCCCCTATCAGTTTCATTGCACATATCAATATTTCACTCTGCTCATACGCAAATGTAAAATCCATCAAGCATCAATTTCACACGGCTTCCTACGGCATCCCATCGCGCTTGAATTAGGAGGTCAGTCGGGAGAAGACCGTTTAATCATAATATCATATCGATTACAACACGATCGTATCATTAGTAGCATTTGCATGTGCCCGAATGAGATAGCCTTGCAACAAGCATGACTTCTACAGTTTTCATCCGATTTCACTGAAATATTTAGGGATTGAACCATTATGCTGTAGATAGTCCTCAATGGACTTTAATGCATCCAACTCACTGGAAGCAATTGCGCATGCGCAGGCGTTACATCTAGCAAGAACGAGGGAGGAAGGCTTGTTGGCAGATAAATTCTTGACAGACTTGTTTGCCAAACGGTTACGAATCTCCATCCCATTGTAGGCAGATGAGCAACTAGACTTGTCTGTAACACTTACAAATTATATTACTAATAATCCTAATCATGTTACAGACTAATTGACGTAAAAACATGATTGACCCATTGACCTAAATAATCAACCCTAATTAAAGGGAACTACCATGAAATCACTCAAGTTTATTTATTGTTCCTCACATGCGCATCAATTAGAGTTAGGTTAGACATGCAGCCCCACTACTATAGAGTTTTACGTTGGAAATACGAGTTACTAGTTAGCGCATTTGAAACGCTAACTAAGCATTGTCTGAGAACTTTACCGTCCAGACTGCCAGAGCATGCCCATAAAAGCAGTAGCTTTCGAACATTCGACCAAGTTCCTAAGATGGCACCCTCATTATCAATACTTTCTATTTGTGTTCTTCTAATAAATATTGATACTGTACGAAATCGAGCACCTCGAAATCGTGTGGAAATTGCTATTAATAATGCCATTTGAATTCTGACTTCCACACCGAAACTTGGGGTTAGGAGACGATTCCAGGTGTCGTTAAAACTATGCGGCACTCTTTCCAGAAAGACGTTGAACAAATTCTTATGGTACAACTCCGTCAATTGAACAAATTGAATGGGCAACAGAACCACGCGTGTCCTCCGCTACTCCGTCATATTTTGAGTGCTTATCAACTGCTGCTGATTGGGCTGATGTATCCAAATTGAGAGGCTGCGTCAGCATTGATTGTGCTGTTGTCTATTAACGCCCGCGTCCTACACGCCCGAACCCGCCAAACCTATCAAAGCTGGCACTCCATCATCACGTTTACGTCGGATTCACTTGCCTAATTTACTGACATTGCGTTTCTTCGCGAACGCCGTCCAGACCGCTTTTCACAAATCCACATCTTTTAGGATTGCATGGAAATGCATGTATCATCGAACACGTCACCCCCTACATACATCTCAGAAAATGAGCAGACCCTAATGCGTCCTGAAATTGAGCGACATAAAAACCAAACTGTGGCCAAAATGTGTTTAATCTGTGTCAATAGCTGCCAGCTCAATCTCATGCTGGCTCTTACCTCACGTAAATCATCCTCAATAGACATTTGATTTTTATGATATTTGCAGATATGACTCATAAAAACTTGTTCCAGGTGAGAGTTAATCGAACACGTTATTATTAAAAAATCCTTATGCAGTTTGCGTAAGCAGAACCAACTTTTCGAATGGAGATAGGTAAAATATAAGTAGGTGAAAAGTATTTTGAACACCTTTATTTTTTATGAATCAGAAGAGAGGAAACATACCTAAATGGTGAGAAAAAAAATTTCTTAAATTGGGATACGTAATAATAGTTCGTAGAGTAAACGGAGTGTTTTGATTTTTAGTGATTCCTTCAAGATGGAGCCTGTAAGGTCTTTCGTCTCTTGTTGTCCCAGAGAGGTTCCCTATCAATTTCCAGTCCTACTGTGAACAGAAGAGATTTTAGCTCACTCAACTGAACAGGATGGCGCCCCTCACTTAGTTCGTCTCTTGTTGTCTCAGAGAGGCTCTCTATAAAATTTTGACGTCCCACGGCGAATAGAAGAGATTTGAGCACCAAAGTCAGCGAGGCACAAGTTCTGATATGGTAAATCAACATAACGAAATTTGGTCCGAATCAGACCAGCGGTTTTGGAGGAATAGTGAGCACAAAATTGTGTACATAAATATCTACATATAGGTATATACTGACCGTTTGAAGACTGACGTTTACTGACCGTTGAAGTCGCTTTTCAGCTCAGCATACCAAACTGGCATGAAAATGGAAATAAAAAATTTCTGAAACGTCGCCAAATCCAAGTATTTTTCATTGACCTGACCGAAAATCTATAACCCATATATATATATATATATATATATATATATATATATATATATATATATATATATATATAATATTTCATCATAAAATACGATCATGTCTCACCTACCAAAGTCGACACCCAGTAAAAACAAATTAGACAGAAACAATTAACTTTGAAAAAGCATGTCTCATTATAGAAAAGAAAAAAGCGTGCGGTCCGAAACATAAAAAATAAACTAAACAGCAAAGTTGCAGATTGCTAAGTTAATTCCGCCGGCCCTCGACGGACCTCTGTGCCCTTCTCCAGGAAAGTCCTTTAAAACGCACACAAAAAACTCGCATCCACAGCACATCCCTCCTAAACCCGTTCTTCCTCTTTTTAAAAGGCTTTTATTTCCTTTTATTTTTTCAACTCCGCGACTTGCCGGAGAAAAAAGAGAAAAAGTCGAGTGACAAATTCCAACGGAGTTACTTCTCCTAACCGTTTTTAAAAAAATTCTTAATTCCCTTGCCGGAACATGCACCTTTTTGAGGGTGCGTCGTGCGGGATGTGAGATGCGACCTTTTTTTTCTTCACGTTTGTGCGGTGAAGCGGTTTCCATTTAGAATGCCCTCTCATTTCTTGCAATATTTTTTATTTTTTAATTTTCTTTTTTCAAGGGAAAAGAGGGGTGGGACTTGAAAGAGGAAAGTTTTAAAAAGTCCGCGTTTATAAATTTCAGCGGGAATAAGTTTTGGGTGGTTTGGCCCTTAGGGGTCTCGGCACCTGCGTTTTTTGCTCTTTACGCCGCGAGCGACTTTTCACTCTCTTCAATTAGAGTAACGTCTTTTAATCGCTTGCCTAAAAGCCAACCTCTCACAGCTGAGTCGTTGAAACTTCTTTTTTCTTCTCTTTTACTAATCTATTCTGCAGCTTGTCATAATCAGACATACTACACATAATTTAAAAATAAAATGAGGAAGAAACGAATTACGCCAAGTTGGGTGGAAAGTATATAATCTTCATATATATTACAACATGAACATCTGGAATGTGAGCAACTGTAAATTACCAGTCTACCTATGGGCGTAAAAGTGGTATGTACTTTTACCATTTGTAAATTGGAGTAAATAACATCCTAAGAAGTTTGACACCAACCGTACTTTCCTGCATAAGTAACCTCCCAAACCAAAGTTCTTTTGGACACTATGAAATACCAAAAATTCTAGTCATGCAGCATGATCGTAAGAGCGAATTTTCTTAACTTTGTACTATATTACGTTGTTTAAAAATTTGAGCACTTTAAGTGGAAAGAAATTATTAACTAGGTACCAGTACCAACTTTATGAGAAAAAAAATACTCGTAGATATACCTATAGGTAGGTAATCTGTAATGCAAAAAGATGTTGGACTTTTACGAGTAGATTTTCATTAGGAGTTGTCGTAAAAAAATGAAAGTATTGCCTCCTAAAAATTTTAATTATTATTTCTTTATTTTATTTTATTTTATTTTATTTTTATTTTTTTTCTGTCTGTATGTTTGTCCGCTTTTCACGGTTACAGGGGTCATTGGACAACTGATATGAGTGGGAGGAAATATCTGCATCAGTCCAACTTGAATTATTGGCTATTTGAAGTTTTTCAAATTTGAGCCAGAGGGGGTGTTTTATGAGCGGGGAGGGGTGAAATGGGGTATCTTGGACACCATTGAACGAACTGGAGATCTCATTGGGCGAATGTTTGAATTATTCTAACTTAAATCACAGGCTACTTGGAATTTTTCAAATCTGCCCCATAAGGGGTGTATAAGGGGTGGAGGGAGGGGGAGGGTGTTAAATGTGGTATCTGGGACACCATTGAACGAGCTGGGAATCTGATTGTCGAATATGTTTGGTTTACTCTAATTCAATTCAAAGACTACTTTTTTCAAATTTTTCAAGTCTGACTTACAATGGCGGGGGAGGGGGTGGGGGATTTAAAGCGTTTTGAACTTCACTGAATCTCCTGGATATGTTTGGAATAATCTAACTTAATCACAGGCTACTTGAAATTTTCCAAATCTAACCCCTAGAAGAAGGTGTTTTAGGGGAAGAGGGAGGGGGGGTATATTTTTCATCACTGAACAAACTGTGGTTTTGATTGTCGAATATGTTTGGATTTATATGGATCTATAAAGAATACTTTTAATCTGAAATATGGGGGTGTTTGTGGAGAGGGATTGTGGGTTGATCTCAGTAACTTGGTCCTAATAGGTAATTTATAAGTAAGGACTTTTTTTAATCAGATCCATAGAGGTGTCCCATAATGTGATGGGTGAGGGGGGATATTCAATTCAACCTGTGCAATGCACGGATGAACCAGTTAGTAAATAAATAAATAAATAAATATATATCATTGTAGACGGTAACTTTCCCAAGGATCGAGGTAAAAATTCTGTCTTTGAAAAATCGAGGATTCCAAAAGAAATGATGAGTTTGTAAAACAGCATTTTTTGAGCAAAAGAATTCTGTCGAATGTCGAAAAATGTTCTGAAAAAATCATTAAAAATGGCAAAAACCACTAGAAATTGATAAATCCATATTTTTCAGAAGAATATGGCTCAAATAAAGTTTATCAATAATAAACTAGTTCATTTGTATTCTTTTCATTCTATAAAAACTGCAGAAAAAACGCTGAAAATCCAAAATCTCTTTTTGAGTAGTAGATTATTGCTTATGATTGTTAATAATTTTTTATATTTTTTGTCATAAAAAGAATGGTTCACAATTTCTTTGAACTCTATTTTCTCTTGTTTCAAAACAACGTAGTACAAATATAGTACGATCATTTACGAAAATTAGCCCTAATTATCATGCTGCATGACTGGAACTTATTTCAGTTTTCATCAATTTTTCAGCAAATAATAATGAAATTTAAGTACCTATATTTTAGTTTAATTTCGTGCAAAAAAATCAAATGTTCTAGTTGATCGCTGATTATTATTATTACTGTTTTTTAATTAATTTATTTTTTTTTTTGCCAAAAACCTTCTAAATATTACCTATAGGTAAATTTAACGATTTAAGCCATGTTGAGTGTTTTGTTAAACATGTGTTGAAATTTGAGCAATTTAATGTGCTCAAAATGTGCTGGCCTACGAAATCATCCTTTGATTCGGCAAGATTGATTTGTTGGCTCAAGAACGGAATTAGTTATCGTCTGGAATGACATACTTATGTATGCGTGTAACTCTAGGATTCGTTTCAGATTACGTTAAAACGGGTCTCAATAAAACAACGAATTTGGAAAATTTTGTCTTTATATTTTTGGAAATAGTGTAATAGCTACATTCTCTACGATAATTCTCTAAAACAAAGAAAAATATCCGTAGGATTAAACAAAAATTTAACTCACACACATTGTTTGAGCATAGATGGGCGGCAATAATAACTAAAATATAAATAAAATATTTTTTATTATTTTGCCTAAAAATTTACATACATTTCATCAAAATATGTTGGCTAAAAACCTCAACAAACAGTTAAAAATAGTATAAATCCAAAAATGTTTAATGGTAAATATTATTTAGAAAGTTTTTTTTTTTTTTTTTTTTTTTTGAAATAAAATGAATGGCTGATGATTTTATCAAATAACTAATTCAAATTTTCAAGACAATTAAACATAAAAACTATACTAAAATTTTATGAAATTGCGCTTAAACAATCATAGGTACTCTATGACTGGGCATTTTATATTCAGCAGCCACTCCAGTCGAAGGTCTTTATTGGCATGTGAGACCTTTGCCATTAATTAATACATGATTATGAATTATGATGATGACTAGTTCCCTATCATTTAGCTCTTAAAGGTGTGGGAGTAATCCACTCATTTGAGAAGTGATGGTGCCGGGGGAAGGTCGGAGACCCTTTGAAACACATCCCCGGAAGGAACCAGTAAATTTCCCTTCTAACGATCTACCTCCTTAACTATCTCAGGGTCCCAGCTACACAACATTAATTCTGTTAATTCTGGAATATTTCTCAATTTACCGCCAGAATATCCACTCTTAGCTCTCCCGTGGAGTAGAAAAGAGCTCGAGTCTCCTTTAAATCTTGAATTACTGAGGGTTTTAGCAGTAAAATTCCATGTTGTACTTCATTGAACCTCATTACGCCATAACCACAACGTGTGTAGATACCTACATTCTTTGTTTGGGAATTTAATCTGATTTCTTCTTCATTTTCAAGTTTATGTAGTATATAACAGGTGTTGAATAAATAAATATTTGTAAACAAGTGGAAGCCAAGCTCTGTACTTAGAGATTTTTAAATAACATTTTTCAAACCCTCAAAATTTGAATACGATACCAACTTTCTAATTTCCCTTCATTATTAAAATAAGGTTAATGTTGATTTATTAACCGTTCTAGAAATGTAAAATTCCAAATAAAAAGAAAAGTATAGAAGGTCTTCCGTCCTTCTCCGCCTGCTGTCCAAATCATTCTGCCCCGCAAATGCTGAAATGAATCGCAGCACTCAAAACTCACAAATGGGCCGATGATATTTGGCATATTTATGGTTAAAGTAATGATTATCCGTGATTTAGCATCACACTTAAGATTAAAAAGTTCCAGCAATGCAGCATGATCGTATGAGCGGATTTACGTAAATTATCGTAATATATGTATTATGTTACATTGCTTTGAAAATAGAGGACTTTGAGGGAAAAGAAGTTGTTAATTACCAATTTTATGAAGAAAATCATGTTATTAATAATGTTCTACGATTCAAAAAGAGATTTTGGATTTTGAACTTTTTTGCAGTATTTATCGATTTTTTAGCAATTTTAATGAAATTTAAGTGCATTTTTCAGCATACTTTTGTACACAAATTTTTTAATGTTCTATTTTATTGTTAATAAAATTTATTTGAGCAATGTTCTGCTAAGAAATAGAAATTTAACGATTCTTAGCGGTTGTACATATGCTATTTTTAGAGATTTTTTCAGCTCTTTTGTTAAAATTTGACCAATTTAATGTGCTTAAAAAATGCTGGCCAACGAACTCGTGCTTTTGTTTGGAAAGCTTGATTTTTTTGCGCAAGAATAGAATTTCTAACTCTATCCTAAGGAAAGTAGTGTTAAACTCCAGGGTTAGTTTCAGAATGTCTCAAAACGGATTTCAATGGAGAAAATTTTCAAACATTTTGATTTTAAAAGCTTTGGAGCCATTGCAATAGCTTCATTTTCTACTAAATTCGCTAAATACTAATGAAATAAAATTAAAATAAGTAAATAAATAGAAAAGAAAAATAAGTTTTAAGATCGGTTGAAATTTTGAAAAAATTATTTTAGACAATCTATTGGAAAAACTGTTAGAACGTCTATAATCAGGGGTTTTCTTTTCTTTTCAAGGGGCATTTGGGATTTTTACCCCCATGCCTGGATTTTCTCTCCACTGCTCTTAGTGTAGTAACTTACATCTACCGTTACAATATTTGGAAAACATTTTTAATCACAATTACACCTCGCTATCGTGTTACGTCAGAGGAGAGAAAGGTTCACTTTGAACTCAGTCTTATGCCTACCGAACGTTTCACTAGTGAATATGGGTTGATGGCATACAAAAATCACCGAAAATCCAGGTTGGCTAAATGTAAGGAACGGATTAGTTTATTTTTTCTTTTGCCGAGATAGTAGGGAAAACCGAAATTTTATGTTCCATTGTTTCAATAACTGTAGCACATTCGACGCGAGATCCAACTTACGCTGTCCGTTCCATTGCAAATATGCTGCATAGTCCATCATTTCACTGAAGGCGGACAATGATTCTGCTCTATTTATCAAATTACGATATATACATTAGAATGATTTATACGACATCAATAATTATACGTTCAAGGTTTGATGCATCGTCTTCCATGTTGTTCCTATCGACTTCAATGTGTTAACGTTGTGTAATCCATAATAATCATGACAAATTGTTGAGTACGACAGCTGATACCAAAGTGCCTCTCTTATGGTCCTTGTCTTACATGTACGAATTGAGACAACTGGTGGGAACTTGAAGCATCTGTTTAATCTTACTTGAGGGTCATGGAAACCACAGACGGAAAGTCTTTGAACCTTACGAGTAAGTTGAACAATTAATTTCCCTATAATTCATGTCCGATTCAACTGTGAACGATGTTGCGTCGCCCAATCAATTAAGTTGTTCAAAATATCTCTGGGTACTTACACTTGCTTCAAAATTCGTCGGGTCTTTTGCGTTGTACGACCACATGACTTGAACATAATGCATTGAGTGATTCGTTATCACATTGCCATTATCATATTTATGACGATAACATCTATCTTTCGTATAAATAACAACACTGCTGAAATCGAAGTTGTATTTTGTACATCAATTTAACACGGTAGAATGATGTGAATAGTTCTGTAGTTTGGATGCTCGCACACTCGCATCTCAAGTACAAAACAAAAAATATCATAAATCAATCCTTTTAGTAAAATCTAGATTACTTTGACAACTAGATTAAATGCTTGTGACTTGATACTTGACAGGCGTGAAATCGAATGATAAGAGGTTATTCATAGGTATGCTAATGACAATTCGATCGCACATCATTCATTGGATTGGTTTCGTGTGGTCGTGTAACGCAATATATTTAGGTCGTATATTGTTTTTTAATAAACGTCATAAAAAATGAAGCAAAATACCCATTTCTTCTTACCAATTACATAATTTGTGTTGTAATCACTACCATCACGAAACGACCATTTTTCCGTGGTTATTCTCGTCACGTAAAATGCGAGAAAATACGACGCCAACTAGAATTTTATTTGCCTCCTTCACTTGGAGTCAGTCAGGATGTCCTTAGAGGCTCCCGCTTCTCTGCGCGATCCTGAGTAAAAGGAAAAAAAATGTATAAAAGGCCGTCATTACAAAAGGCGAAATCAGAGAAAAGGGGGGTAGGCAAGACAAAAGAAATTGTGTTCTTGGAGCTGATCATTCTTAGAGCGCCTCTTCAGTGGGTTCTCGGGTTTTAATTTGGGGGTCTGAGACACAATGGAACCTCCCAATTGTGAATAAATACTAACGAGAGAGTGAGTGTTGGCAAAAGTTAGGGGAAGGAGAAGTACACTTTTACTCACACAAAAAATTAGAAATAAATGAAGGAGATATACACTAAAAATGGAATGTAATAAACTAAGGAATAAAATAACATCGTTAGCGCGTAGAACTAGAAGATTGAATAGTGAAAAAGCACACGAAAATAGGAACGATAGTAGAAAACTATGGGTAATAACGAAATCATGGGTAGAACAAAAAGGAGTAACCAATTTTCGACGAACAAATGGGTAGGCACTAAGGGTAAACAGATGGAGGATCTTGAAATAACAAACAAATTAAAAGAGTATTTTATCAACGTAGGGGAGGAACTTAATAATAAAACAAAAAAAGAGAAACAAAAGAAAAATTCCTGACGTAGTAATTTCTAAGCCCCACTGACAAATGTGAAGTATTAAGGATTATAAACAGTTTTAAAACAAGTAGGTACTGCATCAGGAATAGATGTTTCCGCGTTAACTATTAAAAACAACGGGGAAATCCTAGCATCTCCATTATGAGTCCCCCCCCCCCCCCCCCCCCCAGGAAAGTTTCCAGAAGCATTCAAAATAGCTAAGATAACGGCGTTGTATAAGACTGGTTTCAAAAACGATCCAGCAAACGTTCATCCTATTTCCTCAATAAGCGTGCTATCAAAGATCTTCGAAAAAAGACCTTCAAAACCGCTTGATGAATTAATTAATAAAAATAAAATCTATTGATAGTAAACAGTTCGGGTCAACACAACAAGGGGGTGGATGATGTACTACATGAGTTCACAAATACTGTTTACCAAGCGATAGACGAAAAACATAAAGTAATAACCAGTTATCTTGATTTGACTAAATGTTTCGATAGCATGAACAAAATCTGCTACTAGATAAACTGGAAGCTATTGGTATTAGAGAAGTGGGTCATGAATGGTTCACGTCTTACCTAATAGACAGAAAAAAGGTCGTAGCCATTGGAGGAACAAATTGCAATACAAAATCAGTTGGCAATTACTTTATAAGCCAGGGAACGGCTCTAGCTCCAATTTTATTTCTAATTTATACAAATGATGTTTGTAAACTAAATACCAAAGGAAAATTGATAATGTTTGCGGATGATCTCTGCTTGATCAACAAAAACTATAACTTGGAAAAATGCTTCAATGATGTTAAAAACTACTCGTACCAATACTAGAAGCCATTTATCAGTGGATGATTGATAACTACCAATCCTTAAATTCAAAAAAGTGCGTGTATGTACCCATTTACCAAAATAACAACAAGCGCCCGGAGGCGGGGCTGTTATAAATGTGCATAACAAATTTCGCGGTACAAATAACGATTGTAACTGTCTCAATACATGTACATAGATCAGAAGAAACGCGACACAGGTGTAATCATAGGCTGCCTTATGTCTTGGAAGGCCCATGCTTCGTACATAAGTAACAAATTACGGAAATGCGTTTATTACATGCAGAATGTAAGATTCCATTTCAAACAATTTAAGAGAACCGTCTAGATGGCATTAGTTCAACCTGTATTGCAATTTGGACTGGTTAGTTGGGGGGAAGGGGGACTTATCGTGCTGTAATTAAAAATGTATATATCCGACAAAAACAAATCATGAAAGTTATGTTCAAACTACCCCTGTGTTTCCCAAGTGAGCAATTATTCCAGAGATGTAACCATCCAAGCCTTTACCAGTTATCTGCAAAAAGTTTAATAATGTTCGCTTGTAAGCATATCAATACTGCCATACCCAAATTACGATGTACTAGGCGAAAACCCCATAAAATCCAGTTACCAAAATAAAGAAAACATTCACCGACAGCTCTCGATTTTATAGACTAAAAATAGTTATTAACAATTTTTTTTTACTTTGTCCACATAATTTATACCGAAAGAAAGAGCCTCGCGATCATATCAAAACAAATTGACCAACTTTTTAAAAATATAAAGAAGAACTTTTTCACAGGTGATTTATTAAATTTAAATACTTATTACATATAACAAGATAAAATTAAAACGGATTAATATGTGTATTTAAAAGTAATACTTATAACGAGAGAAGGAAACAAACGATACATATCTCAGCAAATATCTGAGCGAATAGCAGTAACGTGTATTTAAAGGCCAACCAAGAGCGAGCCACATACTAGCTGCTACGCTAAGCGGCGAGTTAACAACAATTTATTTGTTTTACCTGCATAATTAATAAGCGCTAAGTATGTAATAACAAGTATGTAATGTAATAATAATAGCACCTTATAATATTTAAGAGATTTTTGTATACTATTTGATGATGTATGTATCCTGATGTACACATATAACCGAATTATTCACTAATAATAACTTACATACTTAATTATATAATGTATTTTTCTTTATAATGTATATTTACTGTGGCAATAAAGCTTCATTCATTCATTTACTCTTGGAGAAACTGGGTTTTTGAAGATACTCAATTGCCACACGTAACACATGATTTTGGACTATTTTTCCGTGCTGAACCTAGTAATGTCCATTTATTGATATTTGCAACACCAATCTGGGAAAACACCGAACACCGTTTTTAGTACCTACGCTTTGTGCTTAGTGGAAATGTGTTGGAAAAGTGCAATCCTGGTCAATTTTTCGGTGTTTTCCCAAGTCTGTGTAGCAAATTTCAATAAATGAACATCATTACAGGGTGTAGCAGGTAAAAATACTCCAAAATCATGTATTACATGTGGCAATTGAGTATCTTCAAGAACTCAGTTATTGCAGTTAGAGCGGAAATGCGCACTTTTGGAGCGAAATTGCGCCCGTTTGCTCGCACCTAAAAAATCGAATGATGGATCAATTCTTCACGAAATTTCACGTAGAATTCAAATCTGCAATACAAAATGGGGGTTCTCATATAAAATAACAAAGTTGATGTCATTTGCGCACGTTTGCGCACGTCATTTTTGAATTCTACCCACAAAATTATGAAGAATAGCGTTGATCCGATTTTTTTTTTTTTTTGTACAAAATTAGGGGAAATAAGAGGGGAGCGTGGTTACTGGGACACCCTGTATATTACATTATCTAAACTCGGTTCTTTGCGCCCCCAAGAGGCTTCGCCCCTTCATGGCGCTAGAACAACCAGAGTTGCATAGACTGTATATTGATTTGAAACTCCTTTTATTTGCACATAATTGCACATGTAGTTTAGTAAGTGGATTAAATAAAAAAGCAGCCATATGCCTAAACCACGACGATCGTATCTGCAAATATAATTAGAATCAAATTTGCACTTCAAGAAATTGAGTTTATAATTACTTTGATCGGTGAAACGTTGATCGGCGTTTTATTATCATTATTCCGATCCTGGGTGCCCAGATCTCCTTTGAACAACCTAGAAAACTAATACGAAGGATCACTGATCAGCTGATGGACCTCTAAGGCTAACTTTTTTCTAATCGGCCTGCGGTGATGGAATTTGAAACGGAGAGGTTTCGGACCACATTGAATTCAATTACAAGGTAAGAAGGTGCGCACATATCAGCTGGGTGATCTCTGAGGCTGATTTCCTATTAGTTTTACTACTAATAAATTTCACATCATAATATTGCATTTGACTTTGGAATTCAGCCCAGAAGCCCAGAATTTATAAATCTGGCTGTGTTATTAACATAAATCTTCCGCCGCAACGTAAGGTTACACAGCTAGTTCCTTATAAGCATTAAATGGTGATTTTTAATTTTATTTTTCCGGTAAGCATTCCCATGTATCTGCCGACCAATTGAAATGTTATGTCCAAGTAGATCGTACCCACTATATCCTTGTGTTCGCGAAATCGTGTGTATGTGAAAGCGAGGATAACACGTGCGAGTGAAAGGGTTGTTTACTCGACACCGTGAGTTTGTGGAAAGAGACAAGTTTGGGGTGATGGGGAAGGGGTTGTATTTGCACCCCCGAGGGTCTTCTCCCACCCCTCTACGACACCCTCTTCTCTACATTTTCTGTTTCCTCTCAAGTTTCACCCCCCTCTTTTTCACTGCACCCCCAGGAGCAACACGTTTTCACCCCTTCTCGAAACTACCCTTAGAATTGTGTAGCGAGGGGGTGCCGTCAATCCTGTTCCAAGTATTTTAGTAGTCTTCCTCGCACTCTTCGTCCTGCCACATCATTTGCCCTCTCTTCTTTCCCTCGCCTTCTTCATTTCATACCTTCTATATCTGCACTTGGTTTTTCAGTCCTTCGAGATAAAGATCTCAGAAGAGTTGGGTATGTTGACCGATGTTTTCCACAGGAATCGAGGGGCTGCATCGTACTTGGGCTCACTGAAAATATAAGTTATCTATACTGTCATTTCAGTCGACATCTGGTCAAGGAAGCGTGCTGAAAGTTACTTTTTTACTCAAATGTCGCTACCTATAGGTACCTAGCGGAAACATTGTTTTCACTTTTGAGAGATAAAAAATTTTTATTTCTCCAAAATCAAAATGTCAATTCGCATTCCACGTTTTAGACCATTCTATACAACTTTAGCTCCATGTCTGTCGGTTTGTCTGTAATTTATCTGGAAATACGAACTAAATCACTCGCGACGAAGTTGTGGAAACCCATTTCAAAACGGAAGTTAGTGAAAAAACGTAGTCTATTTCCACGAAAAATAAAGAGTTACAATGTTGAATCGATTTCGACGGTAGGCCATCATCAGTAACAAACAATAATTTTATCTGCAAATCCTGATTGGTTATCTATTGATCTAATAAGATATTTAAGTTTGTTACCGAGTCTATTAAGAATAGTTTTGTTTTCAGGGGTTCTGTTATTCTTCCATTTCCTTCTGGCTTTACGTTTGGCGCACAGGAGATCCCTTACTTCTAACGGATATGATTTCGAATTAGTGTCATAGTTACAGTTTTGGTTTATTGGGGTACATAACCAGGCTGCTTGTTGTATGTTATTGATGAATAAGTCGAGTTCGTCTTCCAGTTGTTTAGGGGTTTTCAGAGGAACTTTAAGGTCGATCGATGTTTCCAATTGCTGCCGGAAACAGGACCAGCAAGTATTTCTATTGAATAAACTCGGAGAATTTTCACTAATGATTACTTTTTCACTGATTGTTATTATGACAGGCGAGTGGTCAGAGGGTAGGTCATCGCTGTCCTCTAGATTTATGTAACCACTTGAGATACCTTTGCTTATAAAGAAGTCTATTAGGTCTGGGGTTTTGTTAGCATCCGTGGGCCAGTATGTAGGCCTTCCAGTTGAGAGGAAGTCGCACTTGAAAGAAGCTGCTGCTTCATACAACTCTTTACCTTTAGCCGTGGTTAATCGCGAACCCCAGAAGGTATTTTTGGCATTGTAGTCACCTCCTATTATAAAGTTGTTACCAAGCGATTTAAGAAGGACCGTATAATCATCTTTCTTTAAGTTAAACCTGGGGGGACAGTATATTGCGGCTATACTAAAGCTTTTATTATTGAGTTGTACCTTGATCGAAGTTACCTGCATTTTTTCCTCTTCGAACATTTTTTGAGTAACCTAACTGCAGAGAAAGACACCGAATACTCACTCTACAAGGTAACCAAAAATATAAATAGACCTAAAGTTCATTCTCCTCCAATCAAAAAGGATGACGGGACATGGGCCAGAAGTAACCGAGAGAAAGCTCAACTTTTTGCAGATCATCTCTATGAAACTTTTCAACCTCTTCCAGTGCAGACACCTGAAGAAAACGCAACACTGATAGAAAAAACGGATGAGCTTGATACTCGGCCCGTTACGTTAAAAGAACTCAAAGATGAAATTAAGGGCAACATTAATCCTAAAAAGACCCCAGGCTATGACCTGATAACCGGTCGAATTGTGAAAGAGCTCCCTGAAAAGGCTATAACAAAACTACTTCATATCATCAACGCCACGTTCAGGTTACGACATGTACCTTCCCAGTGGAAAGTAGCGGAAGTCATAATGATCTCCAAACCAGGAAAATCACCAAATGAGAAGACGGGGTACCGACCCATATCCCTCCTCCCTGTCTTATCAAAACTGTTCGAAAAATTGTTGCTCAAACGGCTTAAACCAATTATTGAAGACAGAAAATTGATACCAGACCACCAATTCGGTTTCAGGCAACGCCACTCTACGCTAGATCAAGTTCATAGAATCACTAACATAATAGAAAAGCCTCTAGAAGGTAAAAAAATATGTGCCAGTATCTTCCTGGACGTGGCCCAGGCATTTGACAAGGTCTGGCACAAGGGACTTGAGTATAAACTGCACAGGGATCTCCCAAAACAGTTTTACTTACTCCTAAAATCCTACCTAGCGAACAGACACTTCAGGGTAAAGCAGGGTGACCAGTACTCTGTCTTGAAGCCTATAAAAGCAGGGGTACCGCAAGGCAGTGTCCTGGGCCCAGTACTTTACCTGCTGTACACACGAGATCTTCCACAACAGGAAAACACAACTGTAGCTACTTTTGCAGATGATACTGCCATCCTCTCTATTGGAGATGACGCTGAAACTGCAACTCGCAATCTACAGACGTCCACTAACAAGGTTGTCAATTGGACCAAGATGTGGAGAATGAAACTAAATGAAACAAAGTCAGTGCATATCAACTTTACTAATAGAAAAATCATAGCCCCAGAAGTTGAGATCAACTCAAATAAAATTCCATACTCTGACACTGTAAAATACTTAGGGATGCACCTTGATTCCAAACTTAACTGGAAATATCACATTGAAAAAAAGAATCAGGAACTAAAAATCAAGTTCAGAAAGATGTACTGGTTGATGGGAAGGAACTCCCATCTCTCACTACACAATAAATTACTCATATACAAACAGATACTGCGCCCTATCTGGACCTATGGGATTCAGCTTTGGGGTTGTGCGAAAAAATCAAATATTAAAACAATCCAAACCCGACAAAATATAATACTGAGAAGTATAGTTCAGGCCCCCTGGTTCATGCGGAATGATGATATTCATCGAGACTTGAGGGTAGAAACAGTCACCGAAATTATCGCCAAATATGCAAGGAAGCACGAACATCGCCTCCACAAACACGAGAACCTGGAGATGCTCAACGTTTTAAACAACGAAGGAGAACTTCGGCGACTCAAGAGAAATAAACCTCTGGACCTAACTGTGCTGTGCAAATAGTGCAAGTGTAATCCAGTGTTCTTTTAACTGTACTTGATACAAGTATGGGCCAGGTTTTGCTGTAAACCTCCCCCCTTAGTGAGCCTAACATGAAATGTAATATTGCTAGATGAGATGTATATGTTTCAGTTGCAATAAATAAATCACGAAAAAAAAAAAAAAAAAAAAAAAAATCTGCAAATCCTTGTAACAAGCTAAATTTCTTCAGTTTTTAAGTGATTCTGATTGAATTTTAAAGAAACGTGCTAGTTAGGTGAATGGTTCTCTATCAGCTTCATTATTCCCTGATCAATACTCCACTCTGCACTTGTTCAATCGTACATTCCATCAAGAATCAATTTCCCACGCCCTAGTCGTCTGATCTCGCTCAATTTTCATGATAGATGGGAGAAGACGATTTAATCATCCCATATCAAGTTCAGCACGATTGTACCATTAGTAGCTGCTGCACATACGTGAACATGATATCCTTGTAACAAGTTCCACAACATTTTCATGCGATTTTGATGACATTTTCAGCGGATGTGTTGTGGATTAATCTGTGGATAGTCCCTCTTCCCGTATCAGCCATTATTCTCAAATAAAAAATTCGCTAACTAATGCAATACTTAACTTAGAAATGTTTACATTTTAGTTCTTAGTCTACTGACATCAAGAAGAATAAATGTTAAGTTCAGTAACTTCGTAAACTCCAGATGGCAAAAACCGGTTATCATTTTTACAGACGGCGCTACAGCGGGAACTTCGGGGGGATGTAGCTACTTCAATGTGTAACCAACGACTATACGGAAACATCAAGCTTCCTCATACTACTTCCAACTTAAATGCAAAAGTTGTAGCCATCGAATAAGCGATCGAAAAGATTGTTGATTTGCGTAGAAATGAGGGTATCTTCTTGATTTACTCTGGTACAGCTTCTCAAAACAAACAACAAAATAGCCTGAAAATCAACCTGATTGGCCAACTACACGGGCATCTCAAAATATGATGACGACAAAAATTTAATATTTGTTTGTGTGAAAGCACATACAGGTTTACTAACAAATAAATGGGTATATCAGTTCGCAACACAAACAAGCATCAGAAACATGTACACCCCGGTCATGATAAAGGAGTTGATACAAGTGATCAACAAGAAATACTGGGAAAAACGGATACACAAATATAGTCAATCAAACAATGGTTACTCCTATAAACAAACCCCCTCCCCCACAAATACCATGGTTCTTCTGAAACATTGTTTATAAAATCCTGTGAACAACCATATTTTGATTAAGAGTTGAGTATGAAGTAAGCAAAGAATAGGTCACTGGGTTCAACAACTGGACCCACCTGAATGCCGAACATGTAGACAGGAAAATGGATTAGTGCAGTGCGAAGAAGTGCGACAGTTATGATGTTGAATTTAAATTATATTTTAACACCAAATCATTGCACAAGTTCTTAAATAATTTTAATGTAAATGTATGGGGTAATTATATGAGAAGTACATCGCTGTACATACGAAATTGTAATGCAAAATACAAATATTTTTATCATTCCCTAGTCGTTCGATCTCTCTCCAATTTGGATTATAGTTGGGGGAAAACGATTTCAACAGAATTTTATCGTTGATGCAATTGTCAGGTAATGTGTGGGCTAGGCTATAGATGGTCCCAAAACAATTTGTTTCATTTTCTCCCTCCTCCTGATAGATTTTAATAATCCGTCAGTCATCCAGGGTTTCGATTTCACGGTCGACTTTCGAATTTTGTATTCCTTTGTTGATTTTGTCTTCGGTAAATTGATCTGATCGTACATAAAGTCAACATCAAGGTTAACATGTGTTATGTTATACATATAATCCCAATCACTTTTTGATAAGTATTCCGCAAATTTTTTCACATTTAACTCATCCTCCACACCATTCAATTTTTTACTTGTTACTGGGTGATCTAGATAAATATGTCCATACACTGAAAAATGATCTGGTATGCTAGATCTTAAGATGACACAGGTACAATCGGGTTTTGCTTGTTTCTGTAACCCTATTGTTATCAAAACAGCTTAACATGTCGAAATAACGTTGCGTCAGTTGGTTATTAGAATTCAGATCAATATTAATATCACCGATAATGGCCAAATTTGAAGAGTTCGCCTGACTTTGTTCCCTTATAAATTCGCCCAAGTTTCTTACAAATGAATGGGCTTCAACGACAGAACTACTAGGGCTTCTATAATTAGCTATTATCTTAAGTGTAGACTTTTTATAACTAAGATCGATACAAACCCCGCTAGCTTTAGTAAGACCTGTCAGCCGAAAAAAGTATTTATTACTAATTTTTCATCAATCAATATTACTAATTCCACCTGATTATCGATTAAGTTTGGCTATACCTCGGGGTACAACCACGTGCTTTTTCTCGAAAAAAACTATCAAAAAATCGTATCTCGGGAACGGGTTGGTATTGGAAGGTGCAGTTGGTGGCGTTTCGTTCCATACTCGGTCTACTTTCGCCCAATTTTTTTTTTCTTTTTACACCAATATCGGGAAACCCTGCACATAGAAATCGAGAAAAGATTTAGAAAAAATTAGCTTCGAACGACCTCATCCCTGCGCCCGCCAGGGCGAAGATAATAGCAATTTGATATATAGGTAGTTGAATAACTTCCAACTATGAAGTTATTCAACTTTCTTTCTATCGCTTTTTGTCCAATCCTTCTGGAATTTGGAGACGACAATTCGAAGTCAGGCGTTTTAAAGGGAGCAGAATCCGATTTTTATATCGAAAATGAGAAATTTCAACGCATGAAAGATGCCCATTCTTCAAAATCTGATAGTAATTTAGTATAGTTTCGTCCATTACAATGCTAACACACAGATATAAACGAAAACAAAACTATTCAGGAACGTTTAAAATGTGAAATGCAAGAGAAAATCTTATACTGCAACACTTGTTTTACATTAAAAATGACCACAATTCTTTCGCTAAGTCGTTTAGATAGACTTGAAAGCAATACATTGTGCACATGAGAGTTTAAAACTTTGGTACTTTTTCTTCACTTGTGGAATTTGGTATTGTGGAATTATCCTTTATTGATCCTGAATGAATCAATCTTAAATATGTCTCATAATAAATTTGACAATAGGTATACATAGTTAGGGCCCCCTCCTGACTATAATAGGTATCAATATGCCAACTGGTAAAGCTTAATGTTCACACAACCTAAAACGTGTTCTATAACGGGTAAAGTTTTCCTACTAACTCCCTTCCGGTACCCACGAATTTCACAGCAAAACATCTACGAAATTACGTCGGAATTATGAGCATTTCCGCTACTTTCTCTCATTATTGTGTTCCCGTAGGTACTGTTCTGTAGCCATATTTCCCAAACTACTATACCACTCTTGAGCAAATTAATTCTGACCAAGACGTCGGTTATTGTGGTTTCTTGCCCGTTTGCAGGGTCTTACGTGAACTCTGTGGCATCTCTATTGCGTCCCCGGTCTAAGTTGTCATGGAAACTTTCTATGGAAGTTCTATTGTTCCGAAACTATCTCCGCCCCATCCATTCTTCCTTAGGATCACAAATATATATACCTAATACTCTTCTTACTCGACGAATAATAGAACTACATCCTAAAGACTATAAACGTTTAATTAGGTAGGAGGAGGTAATATGCATAATTTGGTAAAAATGGTAAGCGATTGTAAAGGAATTATAATGAAGAGGTATCACCAGCAAGGTTCAACTACGGGGATAGAGATGATGCCAAAAAAGATTCAGCCATGCGGCATGATCGAATGATCAAATTTTCGTAAATACTCGTAATCGTATTCTAGTTATGATTTTGTTTCGGTCTAAAAGTACTGTACTAAATTCTTATAATAAGTATTGATGTTTTGATTTCCTTTAAAGGGAAAGGACGTGATATGGTGTGGTGCTCCTTTTCCTCCTTCATGATTTTTTCACTCTTCACCCCTTATACTGCGCGAACCGCCCCGTTCTCAATACCCAAACACCTACTATGATCTCCACTGCTCTCCATCGACCCCACTAGGTCCTGAACTCCCATTTAAACGGTGTGTTGCTGTGGCTATGTGATTTTCTGAAATGTCGCCTTCAATCACCGGGGCAACTCAACGAATCATTAAGGTTTCTTTCTACAGGTATCTTCTGCTGTTAGGCGTTGCAATGAACCGTTTCTTATGCATTAGCGAAGTTAGGCAACGTCAATCGTGGTGAGTACTTGGATGGGTGACCGCTCAGGTGAAGATCTCTCTTCCAAGTAGTTTTCGCTCCTGAACGGCGAACCCCTCTCCACTCAAGGGGGCGAGGCAATGAGTAGCTTTAAGCGAAATCATCAGAACGAATGCTCATGACGTCCACGACGCTGGAGGCAGTCGGATTCAACTCCAACCTGGACTGGTTGTGTTTACTTAACTTTTTTCTTCTGCTGCAGGTGTTTTTCCTGTAGGGCTACAAGAACCGTTTTCACATTTCCTGTGAAGCATGATCCCTCCTCCATCTTGGTCTGTAATCCACCTGGTAGCATTGATTTCTAGAGTACAATATAAATGCTTAGGGAACCTAATTGACCATTTCTTTCCTAAATCAAAATATGAGAAGCAACATTAATTCACTTTTAGGAATATGTTAATGAAGTTTTAATGCAAGAGATCGGGTGAGTTAACAAAAGGCTTGAAGCTCTGATGTAAGGATGATTTATTACAGCCTTATTCCTTTTTATGCAGGAAGACTTGGAAAGATAATCCCCATCTACTTCACTTTCAATATAATTCATGTCCGAATTATTCATGTTCATTCGAGACTTTCCTCACGTTATGGTTTTGTATAACAATTAATAAGTTTATGTTTCCTAAATCCACTCTAAAAAACTTTGCTAATCTATACAATTGTTTCATTTATCTATGTCCCACACCCTATAACTAGGCAAAAACTAGGCTAATAAATAAATGGTTAAGGGGTAGGTAAATTCCATGTAATATATCTTTTTTTTAATGTGCTTCATGCATACTTTAAAGTGGAATAAAGTTCATCATTCATATTCGATTACCAGGATTCATGATTGTAATTACTACAAGGTTGGAACCCTATGTATTTCACATTACAGAAGGCAAAGCTTGGCAATATGCTCATACTACAATACTTCTAGTCATCTTAATAAAGTCATGCACCAGTTACTTTGGTTTCAATTTTAATATCAATTAGAATTACTAGCGTTGAACAAAGCCTTATTCAATTAGGTTCGTGACTTGACATCATGCCTCTTGTTCCGTCTACCAAACATCAGGATATTAACGAACTGCTATTTTAATTAAAACTATCCGCCGTCGTATGTATAAACCCCGACAACAACGACGAGGTGGGGGGTAACTTTTACCATTATGGGAGCTCCAGACGATTCTACGAGGTAACAATAGGGTTTGACGAGGGTAGCTTTCCGTCCCGCCTGCTGGGTTCTCGGTTATATACATTTATACCGAGTCTGGGTTTATCCCTTCCTTGCTGAACCATTTTCCCTTGATTATGAATCGGAGAGGACAGTGGTCCCCGGGGCCTTTACACGGTCGAGCGTTGAATGGAAGGCTGATGATTCTCAGGAGGTTATCATTCCGAGAAATCGAATATTCGGTGTTAGCGAACTCATCCGAAAGTATGAGACGGTTGTGTACTCTCTGTAAATACCGCTTCCTGCTTGAATACAAAAAATTTCATATGAGTTTCCAATGTGATACTAACGAGTTTCAAGTGTGGATTGTCATCTTAAGTACACAAACTATCTAATTGAATAAAATTAAACAAGTAATATAATCCGAATGCACCAACATTGATTAGTTTACTCTGTAATGTGTAGAGCATATTTTTATACAATGTGCTGCCACATCAAAGTCTTGATTCTGTCATGGATTGGTGCTAGTCCATCCATGTTGCCCTAAACCCAATGAATGCACTGCTGCCTCTGAGCATTGTTCTCAAGAACCCAAAGAACAATTGAGGGCCTTATCTAACACATCTCAACTGGTATGCACTTGCGATATTGGTGTTCAGTTAGATTCAAAGCTTTCATTCAGCAAACAAGTTGATTTTGTGGCTTCCAGGGCCCTGAAGACCTTAGCCTTACTGAAAAGATGTACGCGCAATTTCACATCACCTACTGCCGTTGTTGCACTTACAAGTGGCTGGTCCGGCCAATCATGGAGTACGCTAGCCTTATCAGGTCACCAATCTTTGAGGTGCATAAGGATCAAATGAAAAGTGTGGAGAGGAGGTTTCTGAGATATTTTGCTTATAAATCAGCTACTTTTGCCATCGGACCAAGTGGTCCCCCCCATAAATTGGCCAACGGCAAAATCTAATTTCCCTCATTTTTCTCCAAAGTTATAATTTAAATGTCTCAAACTACACCGCTCGACGCAGCCCATTGTTTCACGTGCCCTTTACTGCATTTAATTTTCAGATGCAACGGCCTCCTCACCGTATGCCACGTACGGTTAATGCATTTCTCCAACTCACCGACTTTTACTTTTTCGATTCCCTGGCTTGTCTAAAGCGTCATCAGGAAATCTGTCTTCAATTGTAACATCCGCGTGTGAAATCCCAACCTGACCTGAGCCTGGAGTTGACCTAATTTCCCTTTTTTTTAAATACATGAATAATAACATTCTGTAAAATTTGTTTCTTACCAGTGTGAACCCACGGAATTTCTGTTCTTCCTATATCTTAATATTAATTTCGGTTTATTATTTTCAATAATGCAACCTTTGTAATCGACCAAGAAAAGAAGTTAAGCAGCCTTCAAAATTTGTTGGTTGACGTTTGAAGATTTGCACTATCCAAAAATCAAATTAAAAAAAAAAAAAAAAAAAAAAAATCGTACGCCACCAGAGCTTTTCTCCGAAACTATTGAACAAAGTTTATGAAATTTTGCTCAGTCATACATCGGCCGAAGATGTACCAGTAACATCGGCATAACTTTTGATCAACCCTAAAGGGTAGTAATAAGGGCTTTATTACAAAATCCAGATCTCAAAAACTTTCAAGGTAACAGCAATGATTTTTTTGCTTGTAAATGATAAATAAGTATACTCCAAAAGAATTGATTGATAACAGAAGTTCGCTTTCATCAAGATCCAGAACTTCAAGAAAAAAAAACCTTCGGATTTCCAGGCACGAGAACATAGAGAAATCATGCGTTGTTTGTTAAACAGACGATCATAGATAGCTCAGTGGATATTGTCCGACTCGAGGGCGGCACGCCGGCTGTGTAACCACCTGGCAGCAGTTCTTATCCCAGCGGAGACCAATACATTTTTTAATTGTTTCTTCCTAGTCACTTTCAAAATTTTTTATTTTATTTTTTTAATTTTTATTCATTCCTTTTAAATAATTCATTTATTTTCTTCTGGTAGGTGACATCGTCCAGTTCTTTTTCGAGAATGTACCGTAGATTCAGTTTGATTGGTAATTTTTTATGGACCTGTGTTCTGCGTAGGAGGGCAATCTAATACAGAAACAATAAACCTTTGTGTATTAATTTGCAGCATTTTCTTTTGTATTCTAATTACTATACATTGCTGAACAACGTCTCCTGCAATTGTTGAAGCTATAATAAAATAAAATAATAAAAAATGAGATTATGCATTTATTCTCCTAATTATTTGATCGGAAGATGATTCGTACCGTAAGCTTCATTGATGGTCTCTATGTTATAGCATCGGGACAATAATCGTCATCAGAAGTCAAATCCGAGGGGCTTAACATGTCTTAAATTCAGGATCAACAAGATGTTTTCAAAACCATGCAGCACATATAACACAGTACACATAAACTACATACTACAGTACATATGAACTATAACTTATATTGCCACAAACATAAAAAAAAACCTTTGGATTTTTCAATGAATTTAAAGTTTAGGTTGTACCTATACACATAAACACTATGAATATACCTGCTGTACACATATATGAACTACAATTGAAAATCAGCATTCAATTCAGGCTGAGCTAAAATGAATTTCTCAATAGAAGTCATTGAATATAATATCAACTAAAAATTTATTGAAAATTGACCAAAATTTTAAACAGGATTTTGAAAAGAGTTTGGGCGTTTCCAGAAACACAACTCACATCCCCAACATTCCTCAACGAACAGAAATGGGCCCTTAAAATCCAGCTCGATATCAATAGAGGAATACGAAACATAAATGAAACGAAATTTAATGCCCTCCCTCCGTAAATAACAGAATCCTTCTCAGGAAAGTTCTTTGCAGAAAACTGTTAAAATAATGAGTTCGTTTTTAGTAAAAAAAATTTCTAAAAAATATCCCCCCCCCCCCCCCATCCCACCATAACTACAGCGGAGTACATCATACAACCACGAACAATTACATCGCGGAGCCAAGGCAGAAAGCTTTTTCTTCATTACATTTTATTTTCTGAAGCTCAGCCGGCTGTAGGTAGACTCATTTTCCTGCTGTCGTTCCTTATTTTTCCCTGCGGATCATTTATCTTTGAGAACTTCCCCGACCACCGCAGCCATTTCCGTTTTAACAAGAGTAATAGAATATTTGTCCTTGTAATTTTCTTCCCGGTTTCTTTTCAACTTCGGTTCCGGTTGTCTGAGCCAACAAAAAGATGTTCGGATTATTTGCACAATGATGAATCTTTGACATTGAAGCTAATTAAATAGTTGGGATTGTATCCCTCAACGAATTTCGTCGAATTTCTTCGCTAAACAAATTTTCATTTTTTCTAGACAGTTTCGATTTTAAATAATTACAAATGAAATTCTTCCCTCTATTTTCTGCATTTTTCTTCAGCAT
Organism: Adelphocoris suturalis; assembly: GCA_030762985.1. Classification (NCBI taxonomy): domain Eukaryota; kingdom Metazoa; phylum Arthropoda; class Insecta; order Hemiptera; family Miridae; genus Adelphocoris; species Adelphocoris suturalis. The sequence goes on from CM061041.1 coordinate 46,737,732, forward strand.
CCCCCCCCCCCAGGAGCTGGAGCATTGTCAGAGAGAGAAACGCTTCTACGATCAACGTTCTAAATACAATTTTTAAGATGTCGAAGTGAAAATTGGAGAGCGTTATTGGGGTGTCTGATTATAGAGGTGCGCGATTTTACCTAAAAGTTCCTACCCTTAAAATAAATCGTGCTTCTCCATGGTTCATCAGCTCCAATCCATGAACGGAATAAGATATTGCAATTCTGGTTTCTCCATCGTTTTCGGTACTAAAAATCTTTAAAATGTGGTGTCACTCGGCAATCGCCAGATCTCTAAAATGCATTAAAAAGTGAGAAAAATCCCTTTTCAGGTGAAAAATTCCCATAATTGACCAACTTTTCGAGTCCGGCTGCGTGTCCTAAAATTTTATTTGCGATCTCGTCATCTCGTCACATGGCTGTCCCCTCAGTTTTATTCACAACTTTTCTTTGAAAATTCGCTCTGTTAGCCATGCTGCATGACTGAGTACTGAGTTATATATATATATATATATATATATATATATATATATATATATATATATATATATATATATATATATATATATATAAATATATATATATATATATATGTGTATATATATATATATATATATATATATATATATATATATATATATATATATATATGTGTGTGTGTATATATATATATATATATATATATATATATATTTTTTTTTTTTTTCTCGGTGATAACGGGATTCGACAGATCTGCAACTGTTACTGTTTGATATTTGATTCAGCGTAATAAAATACGTAGAAACCGACCCAAAACTCGTATTTTCAAGGAAGGTCATTTCTCAAGAAAGCCCTCGATATCATAGAAAAAACAATGTTTTTAAACAGATTGTATCCTCTGATTGGCAAAGTTAAAGTAAAATTCATTTTATTGTTGAACAGTTGAGATCATGGCGCTGTTTTAACCGTCCTTGCATCTTGATTGTTTCGCTTATAGTTAAATTCCCGATTGAAAAAACTCGAGGTTTCCCAAATTAGGTAAAATTTGCTTTTTAGAGGGCTCATTCTTAAGTATGGTAAGGCATCTATCCGAAAGAAATTTAATGCTCTTTCCTCATTATTGATCCTCAAATTTGAATTTACATAACAAATTAAGGGAGTTATAATCGTTTTTGTAACCATTTGGATTTTATGCATCTTGAAACGTAAACCAACAAATTTTGAGGGGGGCTTAACTTTTTTTTCTTGGTCGATTAAAAAGGTTCATTATTGAAAATAATAAACCAAAATTGAATCACTCGAAAACTTAGCGTTTAAAAAAATCTTTAGGGAGAACTTTCGATCAGAAATGAGCATTAAAATCGATATTCAGAGTTTGATGAGCTCAAGTCGGGACACCCTGTGGAAGAAGAAGTCGAGTACGTTATACTAGTAGACCTGTTTTTCAAACTTTGTGACCAACCTGGTCAGCGGACCAACTAGTAATTAGTTAATATACGAACTATAGAGTCCATTTAAAAATTATATTATCTGAAGACCAACGTTCTGGGTAGAAGGGCTATCAATCGGTACAGATGTAAAAATCATTGTGTAATAATTTTCATCGTTTTTCGGATGGTCTTCATTATTTTAGTGCACACTTACGAGCAGGTGACGGTTTACCCCCTGCTGAAATCTTGTGCTGCAATACAGTTGCAACATACGTGTAACTTCTATTTATTATAATTACCAGAATACACTAACAACCGTTTAAAATTATTACAACGCACAAGTTAGTCGATGATATACCGCAAAATCATTTAGGTTTCATCAAATCCACTCACAAACCAGTAAGCGTCTGCTGACGCGCTTCATCAAACTTCCCGAGCCCTCTGTTGACTCTCATTTTGAATCTGAATCAACAAATTCGGCCCATCCCAGAAAGCTCGGCTGGGGGATCCGTCGAAATAAACCAACTTGTTTAATACGGGAAACGGCATTTGAATGGGTCCTTCACCTCCCCAACTACTGTTCAACTCTCGCTGCAAGTTGATTATTCAAATCGGCGCCTTCCTCAGAATTATGACCCCGGATTTCATCCCCCCCCCCCTCCCCACAGTTCACAATGGAATGATACGCTGCTAAGTTGATTATTTTCAAAACGGCCGGTTCATATCCGGGATAAATGAGGGTGAGGGTTTACACGTTGATTCCACGCAGGTATATTGTGCCAACATGTCACTACTTATCCCTATGGAGTGAAGGCTTTTAAATGGAAGCATGGCGGTATCCACATTATTCCTTAACCTTATTTTACATTCGTTATTTGTAAAGCCTTTTGACGTTACAAAGACTATTGCCGGTATATAGGTAATTATGATACAATAATACAACTCAATACAGCAACTAAAAAATCTGACTCAATACGCAATGAGCGATGCTTCCGACTAAAAATAAGAATGATAAATGGAAATGAATGGGTAAACTGAATAACTAAATTAATTAAAACGAAATTAACTAAAATATTAACGGAATAATATTTTGCGAATATTTTATCCCTTCACTGGAAAGCAAAAAAAATACGCATGGTAATCCCCCCCCCCCCCCAACTTTGAATAAAAAATAACGCGAAACTAGACCAAAAAAGAATAGAATTTCACCAACTGCACACTTCTATCTTAATCCTTCTACCTTTCTCCCTTTTAAATACACACATTCGTGAATTAGTGAGTTGATGTGTACAACTCGGTTATAACGAAGTATTACCAATCAATTTAGCGTTAAAAAAAAATAAAATAAAATAAATGTTGAAACTGACCTGAACTTGTAGGTTCACAGAGGCTCATAAAAAAAAAAAAAAAATTCCAGTCATGCAGCATGACCCCATGAGCGAATTTTTGAAGAAATCTTCGACATTTCAGTCGCTATTGATCGTGTAGAGAAATTTTAGTTTATGATTTTGATAGACAAACATGGAATCAAATTATTAAAAATAATTAGGAGGTACTCATACTTTATTATTATTAAACTAATCTTGTAGATTTAAAGACAAATGTAGGTAAATATTCATAGATTTCGATGTCCAATGTGATCAGTATTGAAGGCAGTTGAAATCTTAACAGTATCCTATCATAACATCATCAAATCTTGACATAAAATAAACCGCGTGCTAGTACGTACATAAATAGAACTTCTTCATAATTTCATGGCTGATATTTTCTAAGCCACAGTCAGTATTAAAGCTACATCAAGTCCTAAAACAGTTCAGCGTCAAACATTAAAGAGAGCGACCGAGAGAATCGGAGGACGGAATATTTCACAGAGTAAACTCATCAGTTGTGAGTTGTGATTACTTTTTATTTATTTATTTTTTTTAACAAGCACCTAACTACCTACGTTTTAAACAGCATGGTTCTAGGATTGGTTATACAGGGATACTTCCATAAGAGTAGTTCAATCTGAATTTGGTTCTAGGATTGGTTATACAGGGATACTTCCATAAGAGTAGTTTAATCTGAATTTTGTTCTAGGATTGTTTATACAGGGATACTTCCATAAGAGTAGTTCAATCTGAATTTGGTTCTAGGATTGGTTATACCTGGATACTTCCATAAGAGTAGTTCAATCTGAATTTTCATGCAAATATTACCGATTTTTGCAACTAGCGAACGGCATTATTTTGATTTTTGACTGATTTTTCAACTTTGAAATTTTTAAAAACTTGATACATATTCTTATAGGAAATTTTACGCTGATTCCGAATATACCACATGTTAGTATGCTGAACAAATTATTTCGCATTTTAAAATTTGTTTGAAGTTTCTAGCACAATTCTACGGACAGTTATCGTCTGGAATGACACATACATTCATACATATATACATACATACATAAATAAAAAAGTCCAGTCATGCAGCATGACCCCATGAGCGAATTTTTGAAGAATATTACCGATTTTTACAACCAGCGAACGGCATTATTTCGATTTTTGACTGATTTTTCAACTTTGAAATTTTTGAAAACTTGATACATATTCTTATAGGAAATTTTACGCTGATTCCGAATATACCACATGTTAGTATGCTGAACAAATTATTTCGCACGACAAATCGCAAAAAACAGGCTATTTTGAAATTTTTGACTACATTTTTGAAATTTTCAACCCGAAGATGTAATCCGATCAAGCTGGCCAACGAACTTGAACTTTCGTTTTGTGCCCTTAACATTTTAAAATTTGTTTGAAGTTTCTAGCACAATTCTACGGACAGTTATCGTCTGGAATGACACATACATACATACATACATATATACATACATACATACATATATACATACATAAAAAAATGCGTTAAACTTCAGAATATGATTCAGAATAGCCTGAAACGGATTTCTGCATAATTTTTTTTTTCAAAAATTCACATTCTACAAATTTTGAGGCGAGAGCAATAGCTTAATTTTCTTCAAAAATTCGCTAAGATGCGTTAAACTTCAGAATATGATTCAGAATAGCCTGAAATGGATTTCTGCATACAATTTTTTCAAAAATTCACATTCTACAATTTTTGAGGCGAGAGCAATAGCTTAATTTTCTTCAAAAATTCGCTAAAAGATTTTATTTGAAAAAAAAAGTCAAATTTTTCAACATTAAAACTTGATTTTTTCTCTATTTAGCAAAGTAAAAGTCAAATTGACTATACCGATGGAAAGTGTATCAAATGAAGCAGTTTTTGTGAAGTTTTCCGGTTTCTGCGATCAAATCTGAGGGATTGGATGATTTTCAAAATTCTCAATTTATAAAACACTTGGCGTTTGTAGGTATATTCCTAATTGAGTCTGAATGATGCTAAATAGCATATAAGTATTGTTTTTATAGGTAGTTTAACGCTCATTTCGAAAATGTGATCAAACCATGAGAAAATTGTATTTGAAGGGGAGAAATGTGGGATTTCATTTCAAAAAATCGTGGTTATCTCGAAAAAACTTTAGTGAAACCATATTTTAGCAGAGAATTCAGGTAGAAATGTGCAGTTGATGGCATTCTACTTCGTATTTGGTCTAGATGCACGCGATTTTTTTAATTCGTGATACGAGGAAATCACCTTGTATACGTACCTACATGAGCTGCACTGAAAAAGTTGTACACATATAATACCACTTGTACATGTACACAACAAAGACTACTGTTGCCATAGATTTTGTAAATGTCCTAAAGCTAAATACAGTGTCTAAGAGCTGAATAATTGGTACTACCACTGTTGCGGCTGAATATGACAGATACAAATATAAGTAAAGATAGCACTCGTGGAAAATCCACCAAAATTAGAATGAAAATGCGCGACTACAACATTGAATACGACAATACTGAATCTAATTCAACTGGGAACATGGCTTTTCGAAAAATTAGTTTGTACGGACTTCAAAAAGTCGAAGTAAGTAGTAGTTGTAACCCACTTTCACGCCAAACTTTCCTGAAAACCATGGCCATCTCCATTCCCCACTGATATCCATATACCCCACTCTCTCCAATGAACCCAGAGGTGTCCTAGTTTAGATATTTAGGGTCACGTCTTTGGGAATTGTGTTAGGATGGCTCCGCTAACAATGAACTGAATATAGTAGATATCTAATATGTTTACATACCTAGGCAAGTCAATTGTTTATACATATATGCTATTGTTATTATTATTAGGTATGCAATTATTAGATCTATAATCATTGTTGTTAATCTATAATTATTATTGTTATGCATATGTATGGATAACTAACTCTCCTGAGTTAGTTATTTTGGTTCTACCAGTCAGTAAATCAGCTTTATCCTTCATAATATATGTTTTCCAGGGTTGGAAGTGTACTTATTCCTCTGAATTGAAGGCATGAAGCATGGTAATTGGTTTATGATTTATATGTAAGAGGGAGAGGCCTCCTATGCATGCCTTTACTATGGCGTGATATTTCCATGCCTTTACTATAGCCTCGGTGGGAAATTATTACAATTTGCGGTGTCGTACAAATCGTAACGGAAAAGCTGATAAATTATGTTTATTTTAGACCCCTGGGTGATATCTGAAAAAAATGTAGAACATAACGTTACGTTATGAAGAAATACTTCAAAAATAACAAAAATAAGATAGGTTTTGGCTTTGGTTTTTTTTTTTTTTTTTTTGGGGTGGGGGGGGAAGAAATAATGAACCTTTGAGTAATAACTTACATCGTTTCTTACTTTATATATTGCAAAAATATAGTTTGTTTGGTGATATATATCTAAGTTTTCCCTGAATACGTGCCCAACTTCTTTATTTTTCTATATAAATTATTTCTATCCATTCTTGTAATAGTAATGTTCCTAATCATGATTAGTTGTCAGTACCTAAGCTATAGCTTTGTTCCAGCAAGGACAAAAGGCCGCTCTAGAGGAGCTCAGAGCTCGAAATTGCGTTCCAACAAGGTTGTGGGGTTGAGTGCTCCGTGTTCCAACAGATCTTAGAGGGTACTTTTCCGTTATCCCCCCCCTCAGTCAATTTGTCTTCAACACGCCCACCCGATGTTTCTAGGCATTCCTTCTTACTTAGAGTACATATTTACGTAGAGTTGGTGACAATTTCAAGCTGTGGGAAGAAATTATATTATTTAAAAAAAAAAAAAAGAAGGAAAAAAAGAATTACCGTGTTTTCAGAAGTTGCCGATGTCGGTGAGGATTTGTTGAAACAAATTGGCGTGGTTGTGTTTTGATTGCCTCCACATGAATTCGCACAAGTAGAATGCACATGAATTCGCACAAATAGATCAGAATGCTGTGAATAGGTTGGTAGTCTTGGTGCTCGCAAGCTCGCATCTCAAAATCACATAACATCAAGTAGTCAATCCCTTAGTAAAAATAAAGATTAGTTGGACATGTAGGTCAGAATGATGTGTATACTTTGGCGGTTTGGATGCTCGCAAGCTCGCTTCTCAAAACTACATAACATAATCTAAGTAAGAAGTAATGCCTAGAAACATCGGGCGGGCGTGTTGAAGTCAAATTGACCGGGGGGGGGGGGGGGGGGGGGGGGGGGGGACGGAAAAGTACCTCTTAGAGTGCCTCCAGAGTTGTTCGGGGTGTCCCCCAAGCAGCCCCGCACTTTTGACAGGGTCTCATCGGGAGCTCCGTTTTGAAATAACTTGCTAGCCTCGGGTAAACTACATATCCACGTAACGTTTCCTAAACTGTTTTCACCTTCTCTACTACGTTTGTCATCACATCTCTCTCCGAAGTGTTCCAACAAACACGAAAGTGAGCGACCTCGGAGCTAATCCCACGAAGGAGCCCCGGGGGTCGCTCTCGAAGCGTTGTTGGAACAAAGCTTATGAGAAACTGGTTGTCCTAGGTAAAATAAAATGTATTACTTACCTATATTTTTAGTTGATTTCTTCGAAGCGTTGAAGCTGGAGGATTAAGGAGGCGAGCAGACTAAAAAAATATAGAAATGGTGGTGGAGGCCTCGGAACACGCTTTTTTTTTCATCTACTCGAGGGACCTGAGTGTCGGTAAAAGGGAAATTATTGACTGAGTGCAGTATCGTGAATGAAAAATGAGGTCAGGAGGACTGAAGTTCCAGTAGGTAATGGCGTCTGATGAAAGGCGAGAAATCCAGCAATAGGGAGATGGAAAATTAGGGCATTTCTATACCTCTCACCTTTTTTTAGTCTTCCCAGCGCTTGGAGAACAGGTCCTTCAGTAGGTATACAAGAGGGAGCCGGTTTCCTCTTCTGCGCACGGCCCTCATAATAGCTATCTGTAAATTGATAATTTGTGATATTCGACCTAATAAGACTATTAATGAAAAAAGAAAAAATGCGGTTGTGAAATTGTGATTGGTCATCGATGCGTAAGCAGACGCAACATCCCACTGAACTCTGAATGATAGTTTTTGATTTTTGTTATTTTAGATAATAAACCTTTGTAGTCGACCAAGAAAAACATTTTTTGACACCCCCTCCCCCCTAAAAATTTTTTGCGCCAAGTTGAGTATGGCACATAGCTTTCTCGTTTACGACGGTATCTTGAATGTATAGATCACTGAAAAGTCTTAAATGATCTTGAAAAACAAATCATAGTGGAAGGGATTGAATAAAGAAGTAGCGTGAAACGTCATGATTGGTAAATTAAGAAACGAAAAAAACTATACTCAATGTAATTTACGTTCGCGCATGCGCAGAATGAAGTGATGAGTTAAGAACAATGAAGTAAGTACGGGAAAATTTACAACCAAACCCGCGCATTCCCTGAAAAACTGTGAAAAATAAGCTTGATACAAGGATTCCACATTGGCGCATGCGCAGTAGCTGTTAATGATACAATCACGTTGAAATCTATATGGAATGATTAAATATACATCCTCCAACTACAATCCAAATTTGAGCTAGATCTGATGACAAGTGTGGGAAAATAATGCTTGGTGGATTTTACGTTTGCGCAAGCTCAGAGTGAAGTATTGAGTCGGAAACAATGAAACTGATAAGGGACAGTCTACGCCCAATTCCGCACGTTTCCTGACAAAATCATCAAAATCAAATGAAAAATGTGGAAAATAAGCTTGTTACACACGACAGACACACACGCAAACACGTAGACAGGCACGGAACCAAAGTTGTTCTAAACGTAAAATGCGATTGGAAATTTAGATTTTGGAGACCAAAAATTGTTTGTCTCCCATAGTGAAAACAATGCTTCCGCTACCTGTCGATAGAATCCCCCCCCCCCCCCCCCCCCCGGCCAACAAATTCCGGTTTACGTTTCAAGATGCATAGAATCTAAAAATCGAATAAAACAGATAATTCGTTCGCTCGCCTACGCCGTACGGCGTGCTAACCTTTCTCAAAAAATACTGGAACAAAGTCTATAAAATTTGGCTGAAAAAGCATATCGGCTTGCTATGTGCCAGTAACATCGGCATCAATTTTGACAAACCCTGAAGGATAGTAATTAAGGGCTGAAATATTCAAAAATCGAAATCTCAAAAACTTTCAGTAATGATTTTTTTTCCATTTACATATATTTTTGCAACAAATCCAATGAAGTCATCCGGAAAGCCGTTCCATTGTCTCTTCTCTCACTGCAAGCTATAATGAAGCAGCGACCCTATGATTTTTCAGGTGAGCTAACTATCATCAATGACCGCTTGATAGTCTTGGGCTTGCAGCAAGCGTACGGCATTTTAGAGGTTCGTACTTTTTTCCACCAAAACCATCAGGATCGTGACACCGTTAGGAAACTAATACTCCCCCTGGGCAGAAAGCTAAATCTATGGTTGTTGGTAAATTATAAGGAAACTGTAAGGGAACACTATAATTCCTTGGAACTGTTTGTATAAATCTAAATCTAATAATTAAGCTCCTTCTCCAAACAGACCGTAGGTAGCAGTCAAAAGTTATTTTGTTGATTAAGACGAAAAGGGGTTATTTAAGAGGAATTGGTCTCCGGTGGTACTCAGGATCTCAAGTTTTCGGAAGTTTTAGACGAAGTCAGCTTCCTGCCCTCTTCACCCGGGTTGCCGCCTCTCTGCAACCCCTTCCCCTCCTTGACCCGAGTTTCCCGCTCCACCCCACCCGGGTTACCCGACCTTGTCCCTGAGAAGCCGCCGCGCCGCAGAGACGAGGTGTTTTCCCCCTAATTGAGTTCGTCTAATATTGACAAAGGACCGCCCGGCGAGGTCCCTTGCCGCTAATTTGTTGTGCGTTCTCCAGGTCCCTGGGAGAGCGAGGGGCGCTTAGAGAGAAGGGATGGGCGCAAGGAGATTGTGTGAGGCGGAGATAGTGTGAGGCGAAGATGGTGTGAGGAGGAAATTGAGTGAGGTCACACAAGTATGTGAGATGAACGATGACACTCAGCCAGAAGAGACAGCTCAACTGTGAGCTATCTTATTAAAAAACATTTCCCAATCTAATTAACCTTATCCCTTTCAAAATGTTTCGCTGAAAACCAAATTTACTTTTTGCCACTCAAATATTGACTATTCACGATACTAATAGTCTCATCCACGATTCACGAATAAAGCCAGGGTTAATGAGGCGCTGAGTGATATTGAATTGCTGGGGAATTAGTTAATACCGCAGGGTACAACTCTGGAACCTTTTTGTTTTATAATTTAAATGAATCGTATTAGCAATTTGAATATCCCGGATAGTTTATTCCTCTTTGTGGATGATACGGTGCTTTACGTGTCTATGTACCTCAATGTGGGATGAAGTCCATAATAAAGCATCTGTAGTATGCAAATTTTGGGCAATGGCTTAGGATTAACAAATTAGTTCTTAATTTAAGTAAAATCCAATATGTGCCATTTGGAGTAAATACTTATCTTGTCCAGGAAAATCTGAACATAAAGTTCACACTGTAAGCTGTGAAGGTACCTATATGTTAAGTTAGTTGCACGGAAAAGTCAATGAAGTCAAATATGAATGAGTTTACTTTTATCACTGTTTTGATTTAGATTTAAGCGTGAAATTGTGTTATTGAGTCTGACAGAGACTCTTCAGCTAATAAAAACTAGTGAACTTGTGACAATCTTCCGATTGTCGTGATCGAAATTCTTGGATTTCTATAGTATATTTCAATCTTTCGATGTAATTTTGAGATTCAGGTGAAATAATTGGAACAAGATTTCAATCACTGTGATAATTTATTACGCATTTCTTTATATCGCTCCAAAGGAAAGGTAATAAGGGTTGTTTTTTCTATCTAGCCTGTCGGTTGATTAGTTTCTTGTATTCACTTCTTTTAAAGATGAAAGAATTACCGCAGGGGAGAGAGAGGTATACGGGATAGCAATGGATTAGGTATTAGGACAAACGATAGAAGTTTATATAATACTAGAGGCCTGTTAGGGCTTGGAAAGCCCTAATCTAGAACACGATCAAGATAAGGACAGAGACGAACGGCGACACTTAGGCCGTCTAACACTGAAATCGGTCCGCGAAGTTCTTCACAATTTCAAAGATCGTTCAGAAATAACTCTCCTAGATGTTAGTAACTACACTACGTTTCTTACTTACCGTGGCAACTGTTGTTACTGCCACAGCCTAATAAACAGAGAGTCTCCCTATCAAATTTCAACTTCCTCCAGTGAACAGGAAAGGCTCACTCGGCTGATAAGAAAAGACCCCATCACTACGTTTCTTACTCACCGACACCTGGGGCCGTGCTGATTCGGAATTATATATAAAGACCGTTCGGAATTATATATAAAGACCGTTTGGAACTATATATAGAGTCCGCTAAGTTCTTCAGTTTCAATTTCTTCGTTCAGAAATAACTCTCCTAGATGTTAGTAACTACACTACGTTTCTTACTTACCGTGAATTGATGGCAACTGTTGTTACCGCCACAGCCTAATAAACAACTCTCGTTGATAAGGACCGCCTAGAACACGATCAAGGCGGGTATAGAGGCAAATGGCGACACTTTTGCAACAAACTTGGGGCCGTGCTGATTCGAATGAGCAGTCTAACACTAAAATCGGACCGCGAAGTTCTTCACAATTTCAAAGACCGTTCGGAATTATATATAAAAGATTATTGCTATTAACGCAAAATGTAAGAGAGAGGTAGACTCACCGTTATGAAGGTTCAACAACGATTGGATTTCAAGCGACCGTGGGCGCTGGGGATACCAGCGGGCACGCCGTTCCATTGAACGAATCACCGTAACAGTTTTCGATAGCTGTTACAAACTTTGGATACTTGTGGAAGTAGATGGAGTTGAATTTACCCCAGTACACGGAGTCCCTTTGAGTAAATTTAGAGGGAGTCCAACCCCGTACTTTCATCCCTCTGGTAGGAGATGAGAAAGTACCCTATTAAGCTGAGTCCCATTCAGTACTTGTAGTAGGTACATTCGTCCCGTCAGTCAAATAATACGAGCTTGTCAATCGAGCACTGGACTTTGACACGGTACCGAAGTCCCGTCAATCAGAGGATCAAGGTAGGTGTTAGATAGTTTATAGAGCAGAATGAAGATATTTCAGATCGTGATTGTTGAGCCGACCCAGTCCCTTGCGCTATTTATGCCAGAAAGCTTCCCCCTCCAGTTGGAGTAGCTTTGGTCGCTTGCACAGCGCCTGCTACTCCAACAGCGACCTGCTGGCGGATTCTAGGGACTAGATCAAGACCTCTAAGAAACTTATAGAATTCGTTTCAGAATGCCTCAAAACGGATTTCAATTAAAAAATAAATAAATAAATAAAAAATTCGAAAATTTTGATATTAAAATTTATGGAGCCATTGCAATGGCTTCATTTTCTACGGAAATTCGCTAAAATTCATTATTTCTGAGTTCAATTGTGTCTACCCAAAACGGGTTTCCATAATATGACTTCTCCAAACCTATTTTTTCATTTAACACAAAAAGTAGTTTAAAATTATCGTGCGTCGTCGCTCCGTCAGTATCTAAATGAGATCGTATGAATTACGAACGTAATACTCGAGAGGAATTAATCATCGCGTGTATTTGGCAACATAATTGGAGGGAGAACGGGATTCCTCCACAAAATGGATGATCAGAAGAGTTTACAGTTGAGAGAAGGTAGGTAGGCACCGACAGTGAAGGGCTGAAGAGGGATATTGTGTTGTGCTCACTAGTTCCCGGCTACCAACTTTTGATTAGAAACGGAGGGTTTGGCGGTGGAGCTAATACCGCGAATTTCACTTGAGAGCTGGGAGTTTCCGGGAGAACATCAGGCGTAGGTTGTCGAAACAGTTTGAGTTATGCGACGCACAGTGCTGAAGTGATGATGCAGTGAATGAGATGATGCTAAAAGGTGGCAGAAATTATTTAAGGTTACACACTCATTGGTAAAGATGAGTTTAGCATAAAAATGGCAAAGTATGAGTGTTTAGCTGTTTATTATCACATTTCAACAAAGAATATAATTTAAAACAAAATTTTCCGCTATTTTTACTTTTCCTACTTAACCCAAAGGGTCAAAGGGAAGTCTTACAATCACCATGAAAAACAATTTCTGAAACTCATGCTGGATGGGTATTTTGTTCAACCTGAACCCTTATCTATACATTTCATGAAAATGTATGTATGTATGTGTGTGTGTATGTATATGTGTATATGTGTATTTGAGATTGTGGAGGAAGCATCCGGCTCGTGCAGCTGCGGAGGTACTGGAGGGAGCTGGGGAAGAACAAGGTATGCCCCCCCTCCAGGAGTTTGTGGATTACTGGGAGCCACTTTTGAGTGCTCCCAGCCACAGCTCTAGTGAGCCAGTAGTACCCCCAGCTTCCACCAGGGACTCCTTACGCAGCATCATGTGCACACCGGTGCTTCATGACGAGGCACATAAGTGCCGTGTCAAAAACTCCACTTCTGCTGGACCTGATGGTATTTCCGCCCGACGCTGGAATAAAGCTCCAAAGAATGTTAAGCTGCTCATCCTCAACCTGTTGCTACTATCTGGAAGACCCCCGAAAGCGTTGACCCGTGCCCGGACAATTTTCATCCCAAGGAAAGGGGGAAGTGGGCGTGGAGGCTACCGTCCAATTTCTATTTCGTCGGTGGTCTTCCGCATCTCGCCTCCAAGTGGCTGGTGTCATAGGTGACGTCCAGAGAGCATTTCGGCCAGCGGATGGCACAGCAGAGAATCTTACAGTTCTCCAAACTGTCATTTCGCTGGCCCGTATCAAGAAACGGCAGCTCCATCTTGCCGCTCTGGACGTCGCCAAGGCCTTTGACACAGTTAGCCACTTTGCCCTGACCGATTGTCTTCGTGGTGTCGGGGCACCTGCTCGTTTAATTGAGTATGTTGCCTGCCTGTACCACGAAGGCGTGACGGTCCTCGAGGCACAGGGTGAGATGTCAGGGGATGTTGTTATTGGGCGCGGGGTACGCCAGGAGGATCCTCTGTCGCCACTCCTCTTCAACCTGGTCGTGGATACAGCCTTGGGTAAGCTGCCAGCTGAAATAGGGTTTGATCTCGCCCCTGGGGTGCGAGTAGGTGCATTAGCTTTTGCTGATGATGTCATCCTACTTGCAGAAACCCGTGAGGGCTTGCAGATCTCCCTCAACGCATTTGCTGAGCAGCTAGCCAGGTGTGGTTTGGTGGTCAACCCAGCTAAGTGTGGGTCGGTCTCCTTGGTCCCGTCGGGTCGCCAGCATAAGGTGAAGGTAGTGGATGAGGAGTGTTTTGTCTTAGGACAAACTTCCATCCCTGCCCGATCCGTGTTGGAGGTCTGGCGGTACCTTGGGGTCGACTTCATGGGTGTGGCCACTATAGCCGCAAGCCGTGTGGACCTTGGTGGAGCATTAGCTCGTGTCACCAAGGCTCCATTGAAGCCACAGCAGAAGCTGCGCCTCCTTCGCACGTACTTACTGCCAAAGCTTACCTATGGGTTAGTCTTTGGCAGGCTTACTGCGGGGAGGCTGCTTGAGTTAGATCGTGAAGTTCGCTCTGCTGTGCGCTCTTGGCTAGGCTTTCCACCTGGTGTCCCAAGTGCTTACATCCACGCACCGGTCAAGGCCGGTGGACTCGGTATTGTCTCTCTTTCTGCCAGCATCCCATCTTTACGCCGCCAGCGCCTGCTTGCCCTTAGGGGCTCGAGCTGGGAGGTCGCCCGCACTGCTGCTGACCTGGACTTTGTCCGGCAGCAGTTGTTGTGGTGCGATCGAGCAACACCAACTGCTCCAAAACCCAGCTCATCTGCTGAGTTTGCTGCTGCACTGCATGAGTCAGTAGATGGTAAGGAACTCCGACAGTGCTCTGAATCCCCCATTTCTACCCAGTGGGTGGAATGGGCTTCAGAGGGCATTGGGGCCCGCGACTATCGCCATTTTCACGCCATCCGGGTGGCTACGTTAGCCACCTCGGTGAGGTGTTCGAGGAGTAGTCGCGGGACAGTAGACACCCTTTGCCGTGCCTGTCGGAGTAAAAATGAGAATCTTTATCATGTGGTGCAGCATTGTCCTCGTACTCACGGTGGCCGCATTTTACGTCACGATGAGGTTGCCAAGCAGATAGCAGGTGCTTTGTCATCTAGCGGTTGGGATGTCGAAAGGGAGAGACTATACCACATGCCGAGTGATCGGGGCAAGAAGCCAGATATCGTTGCGATCAAGCCCGATGGGTCTGCCATAATCCTGGATGTCCAGGTTGTAAGTGGCAGCGTGGACATGGAGCAGACCTGGCGGGCTAAGAAAAGTAAATATGATAGGAATGATCTGCGCCAAGCGATATCTGAGCTAAAAGGAGTGGCACCTAATAACATCAAGGTCATTGCCGCGACCGTGTCATGGCGCGGGGTGTGGTGCGGGAAAAGCGCCACGGAGTTACTCGAGTTGGGCATCTCGGCAGGAGTACTCCGTGGTATCACCCCGCGTCCTGAGGGGATCTTACTTGAACTGGTGGTCATTTTATAGGGGCACTTCCTTTCATCCCATTCTTCCTCCTCGTCCTGCAACTTCCCTTATCCCTAGAGCCGGCGTCGGGTAAACCTGGGCGTCCTCCCCACTTTTTATTTTATTTGTTTATTTTTCAATCTAATGGCGTGGGAGGTTTATATTTAAAAAAAAAAAAGAAAAAAAAAAAAAAAAGTGTATATATGTAACTCGTGTACACGATTGCGACCTTACGGCACGACATAAAAAAATTCCAATTTCGGGGTTGGGTTTCTATACCCAAGAGCTACGGTAGAAAAACTAGCTACTGTAGAAAAATCAGCCAAAAATGATCATTTTTAGGGGGTTCAAAAAATCAAAATAGGGGGAAAAACGACGTTTTTAGCACTTTTTTGCCTTTTCCCAAAAATGGCTCGAGGGATTTTAATTAAATTCACAGGAGTTACTCCTCTTCTGGTAGAAAGGATATCTCACACCACTCATACCTGGGGGAACACTATGAATGCGGTAATTAACAATAAACCTTCAAGAATAGGTGAAAAACGCCGTTTTTTAGCACTTTCTTTGCTACTTTCCCAATAGATACGACCCATCATTATAACATCCATCTATAATGAATACAAGTAGAGAAAGTAGTGTGAAGCCTCGCACCAGATGTTTATTAATTTAATGCATTTTCCCCGAACTCTTGAGAAAAAATCAAACTGTTTCCTGAAATTCTTCAAAAATTTAATTTGGTTAAAAAAGTGCATTTAAGATTTTAAATTCTAAATTTAAAAATATATTTTTTATAGCGAATTTTTCTTGAAAATATAGCTAGTGCTCTAGGTTGAATTCGCTAAAAGTGCACCAAAAATCACCAAATTTTCACAGAATGTTCTTATCCGAAAGGGAAAAGGCGACCCCAGTACAGCATATGCCCATAGGCCACTATGTATGCTGGACACATCTGGAAATCTCTATGAGAAGATAGTGAAATGCAGAACCTTAGATGCAGTGGCAGAGGCTGGAGGGTTGTCGCCAAGGCAATATGGCTTCACTGCTGGAAGATTGACTGTGGATGTAGTCAGTGAAGTAGTTGCAGCTGCACGATAAATTCAAACAAGGAACCATCGGTCTAGGGAGATATGCATGATGGTAACTCTGGACGTAAGAAATGCGTCCAACTCGGCCAGATGGAAGGACATCCTCGAAGCCCTGCGGAACTTTCGTGTACCTGCATATCTGTACCACGTTCTCCAGGAATACTCAACAAACCGGTGGTTGTTGTTTGAGACGGGTGAAGGGCAGAAAAGGAAAATAATAACCTCATGGCAGCTGATGCCATTATGGTGTATGGAGCCAAAGTTTGGGCAGATGCCCTAAGGTTCCTAAAATATCGAAACAGGATGGACACAATCCAAAGAAGAGGCGCTCTCAGGATATGCAGTGCATACAGGACAGTTTCTGGCCACGCTACTCAGGTTATTGCGGGAGTGGTCCCAATATATTTGACGAGCGAAAGAGGATCTACCCAGTGCGGAACATCAAGAAAGAAAAAAGAGGTGAAACACTGAGGAAATGGTGGCTAGATGATAGGATGAGGCCCAAGGCCGCTGGACTCACCGGTTGATTCCCATCCTGGACGTCTGGGTGAATAAGAAGCACGGTGAGGGGAATTATTACCTCACCCAGTTTCTCACTGGCCATGGTTACTTCCGTTCATTCCTCGAAAAGATTGGAAAGATTGGCAAGACGGAGGATCAAGGATGCAGCTACTACTGACAGGAGAATGAAGATGCCGATCACACATTTTTTGTGTGCCCAAAATGTGGAGGTGCTCGCCGAGTCCTGGAGGAGAGAGGTGGCAACATACATTTTTGCGGTCCTTGAAGCCAAGGAGCAGGATAAATCCTGGGAATAAAGAAGACAAGAAGAGATGAGGAGCCAAAATGGCCAACAAAAAGGGAACAACCCCGAAGTAATACTAAATAAGTTGTTCCGGGTTAGTTCTCTATAAGAACAGAGAGTGGTAGTTTTTAGTTGGTATGCCCAAAAAGCCCAAAACGGGAGACTCCAACACTGTTGAGGAGACAGTCACTCCTCTTCGTTTATAAAGAAGTTTCCCCACTCAAAAAAAAAAAAAATAAAAAAACTACAAACAAGTGATTAAACCCGTTTGGACATATGGCTGCTCCTTATGGGGTTGTACCAAGAAGAGCAACCTGAAAATCATGCAAACAGCACAGAACAAAATACTCAGGACCATAGTTGATGCTCCCTCGTATATCAGAACGGATGATCTCCATCGTGACAAGGTCAAGATGGTAAGAGAAGTCATTAAAAATCGAGCAACGGATCACGAAATCCGTCTCCACAAACACACCAAGTATCGAAGCACTTAACCTCTTGGACAACAGCCTAGATTTTCGGAGACTGAAAAAGGATCGAACCTCTGGACCTTGTCACAGCCCACTGAAGTGATGTGATGAGTGGTAGTAGATAGTGATCTATGGATCACAAAACGCTAAGTATGTAGACACCAAAGTAAAGTTACTAGGTGTGTACACAGTTGTAACAACAAAGGTTATTTAAAAAATGCAGATTCCAATTGCGATTTTCAGATTGAATCCCGAGCCCGTCATTTTGAAAACTAATTTTTCGAGCCAATCACATTGCGACTTTCCTTGATTGTTCTGGAGATGGAAATGAGCTACCGGGGTGTTAATTAACAATATTGCTCTGAAGCGTTAAATTTGAAAAAGAGTATAAAGTGATCAATTGAAGATTTCGTTTGCTCGAGTCATTAGTGACTTTTCGTAGTTCATCTTCAGCGGCACCTAATTCATCTCTTCCTGCACAATTCTCTCGCAGTTTCTGCTCGTACGTATAAATCCAACGGAATTAAGTTCCGGGCGGATGATAGGAGTTGGAAATAGATTAATCTTGGAGAGGGGGGGGGGGGGGAGCGACTCCGTTTTAGATGGGTAACCAACAGCCGCGGGAGGGTAAACGTGAATTAATGGGGCGAAAAGTAGGTTGTGAAATCAATGCCGAGAAAAGCCGTGCGCATTATTCATCGCGTTCAGCTGTCTGAGGCACATATCGGAGCCATATTTTTCATTTTCTTTCTTCATACTCCAGGCCGGTAAATATGTCCGTAACATAAAATATCGGAACCTAAATTAACTTAGTAGTCGTCCCAGACCAGAAATACCTGAATGTTTCATTAAAGTTGAATGATTATTGTGGCAATTATAATATAAAGTGGTAAAGGTTTCATGTTTGAACATTCCAGGGGAGGGGGGGGGGGATCATTAATTCAACAATGATAATATCTATACGGAATAGTCAATAAAATATAATGTAAGATAAGTTATGTTTCACAAATATATCCTATTAACTAATATGAATTAATAAACGAAGATTTATTTCTCTATTTTGGTACATGGAAATGCTTATAAGAACAAAAAACAAATTTTAATCACAGTTCGTTGGTCATATTATATGTTTATTATTAATATAATTGCTTTAATGGTATAAGTACATAATTTATTTAACTCTATAGGTATAGACTACATGTTCATGAAGATTAAATATTTTTTCATTTTAATGAGTGCCTAAAAGAAAAAGCTAGTGGTGGCCTAACCTTCTTACGAAACCGTCTAGTTTGCAAACTTTGGATGAATCTAGTTTAGTGTTCAAGTAAATCTTTCGAGTTTTGTAGATTAGTCGACTTTAGGTTAAGAAGAACGATAAATTTACATTCATTTGTCCAATCGTGCGAGCAGTTTTTTATTATTTCTTTTTTTTCCACTAATTTTATCAATTTTTAAATAAACGAAAGAATAAACAATAACTTATTACAATAAGTATGTCAAATAATTTAGTATCTTTATTTTAGAGTTGTTATCTGTTTGTTTAGCAGTGGATAAAAGAAGTGGTATGAATTATTGGTAATTAGCTTTATAATAATATATGAACAGCATTAGTTTATTTATCAATGTAACTTGACATAACACTATTATTCTAAAATCATTCGTTTTTAAAAATAAATCCTGTTCACTGAAAAAACTGAAAATATAATAAAACGCTAGCCGCGAAATTATGCAGAATAAAAAATAATAATATCCCACCAGGAGTTCCAAGAGGTGTAACTGCTCACTCATGTTCGTGGATTTTCGTAGACAATGAAGCTAATGCAATTGCTCGGAAAATGTTATTTATTATTTCTTACATTTTGACTATAAAATCAAAATTTTTGTTGTGAAATTTCTTCATTGAAATCCGTTTTGAAGCAATCCTAAACGATTCCTTTAGTTTGCGCTTTTTCATATACATATATGTATATATTATGTCATCCTGCACGATAACTCTCCTTAGGATAGAGATAAAAAGTCCGTTCTTGCACCAAAAAAAAATCAAGCTTTCCAAACAAAAGGATGAGGTTGTAGGCCAGCACTTTTTTTAATATCAGATAACTATTTAGAATACGTTTTTCGCATAAAATTATAAGTTAACATTTTCTTTGCACTCAAAAAGCGCAAATTTCAAAACAATTTTACATAATATAATACGATACCTTACAAAAATTTGCTTGTACGATCATGTTGCATGACTGGAACTTCTATTATATGTACGCATATTATATGGTACGTTGTTAGGAAAGTTGCAAGTACGTGAATTTGGAAAATTTTTCTTCTAAGTCACTTTGGGAGGGAAATGAGGGACCGGGGCGGCATTCAATGCCGTGGTGCGCTAACCGCAACCGGATATTAAAGATGTCGCTTTCCGATAAATCCGTCTCCATTAGGGCCTCACCCGCCCCCTGCCACGGGCCCGTCAGCCGACAGCGTATATTGGCATCGTGTTTTCTACCCCTCCTGGTCACAAACGCCTCTTTGCCTGTCGCGATTTCGTCCGTAAATCGGATCGGAATCCGATACCGCCGATGGCCGGGGCTCAGACGAGCCTATCAATTTCACCTCGACGCCTCCAAAGTTGTTTATGATGTTGTTATCCGACCTAACACAATTGCGTCAACAAATCGTGCCAACTAAAACGGTACCTTGCTTTGTCCGATAGGTTACATGAACGAGATGCTGTTCGAGCAGTACCTATAGGCCTCGAGCATATTGATTTCAGCGCTTGCGGCGGTGGTTGGCTTAAGCTTCGGTAGTGTACTGTGACTACTTTTAGTTTTAGTACCACATATTCGTTGCTATCGATCCTGTGTTCCGTAGTAACGATTAACTCTAGAAGTAAAATTCATTCGATTTCGAATTGATGGTATGTCCACTTTTCAAATTACACCTCCCGAAAATTTCGATTTCTGTAATGCTAATTGTTGGAATAGGTGGATTAAGAAATTTGAAAGATTTCGGGACGCTTCGGAATTAAACAGGAATCCTTTGCCCCAAAAATAGAATTTTGCTTTATAGTTTAGGGGATGAGGGAGAAGACAGCATGGTCATTCGTGACATCAAGACTCTTGATTTTGATAGTATTGCTCCGAAAGGTTCGTTGGCATCCAGATTCATTCAGTCGGTCGCTAGAACTCGTAAAGCTGGCAGGTGTTTGTGGGTACGAAAAAATAAAAAATAAAAATCTGGTGCGAGGCTTCACACAACTTTTCTTACCTGTATTCATTCTACATGGATGCTATAATGATGGATCACATCTTAGAGGGATGGGTTTGTAATTCGATTGTTTGATTTACAAGTATAATAGGACTCCTTTAGTCCAGAAGTTCTTCAGGTGTCAGTAAGAGACCGATGAACACCGATTGTATGACTTCCTATATTTGCTTTCCGGGCGAGTTGGAAAGTGAAAACTGTCTTCTAACCATCGCTAAAAATTGCAAAGAACTCCTGGTTTTAGCAAAATATTAAATACGAACAGAGTAAATTCTACATTGAAAACTCTTGGTCTCCTGATGTGTTGAAGTTCGAATCAATTTAAAAAGCCAGCTCAAGTAAGTGGTTACTACTTTCCGACCGACCCAAAGGGAAATATAAGAATGTCCTGCGATCTTCTGAAAAGAAAATTTCTGCAACTCCCACAATACATGAGTATAGCCTAGACCTTATCTGAACACACACCTACACGATCCGAAGAGATATATTTATATATAAATTAAATGCTGCTGGTGGCCATGCCTATTTCTCCACGAAATATTGACTTGAACTTTGTTATCTACACAACGTATACTGCCTTGATTTCATTCTCCATACTTGAAAGCTTTTTTAAAAGTCAGCAAAAGCCAGATAGTTAACACAAGTTAGTACTTGTATCAGAAATAAATTTTGAACCTGCATTAAATGGCCATTTTTTGTATTTCTCGGCTTATTACCGCCTACACAGTATTTTTCTGGACATATATGTGAAATAGGTATAATTTTCATTTATAGAGGAATCTCTTGAGGCATTTCGACGGAAACTACATTTTTCATCCATTTTGGGAAGTTTTTTGGTAATTACTGCTATTTTTATTTATTCTAAGAAAGTCCTAAAAATAATGTTTTTACATTAATTTGTTATTACTGTCCATGGTGCTTCTGCCTGGCCATTAAGGGTATCGAATATAATTTTTATCCATAAGAGAAGTATGTAACTCCTGTGAATTTCATCAATATCCTTCGAGTTATATTGAGGGAAAGACCAAACAAGTGCTAAAAACCTACGTTTTCAACCTATTTTTGGACGTATTTCGCTAATTACCTCCTTTAGAGTATTTCCCAAGCATGAGAGGTATCTACTATCATTTGTACATACAAGAAGAGTAACTCGAGAAAAGGCAAAAAAGTGCTAAAAACGACGGGTTTTTTCCACCTACTCTGATTTTTTTATCTCCCCTAAAAATGATCATTTTAAGCTGATTATTCTACAGTATGGGGGGGGGGGGGGTATAAAAACCCTACCCGAATTTGGAATTTTTTTATGTCGTAAGTACCGTAAGGTCAGAATCGTATACACGAGTTACATACATACATTTTCATGAAACGTATAGATATGAGCTCAGGTTGAACAAACTACTCAACCTAAAGGGTGATTGCAAGACCACTTCCGGGTTAAGTAAGGGAAGTAAAAAAAAAAAAAAAAGAAAAAAAAAAGTTAATTCAGATTTCTTTTCCGACTTCACCCTTCGGAAATGGAATAAAACACTGAAATAACACAATGATAGTTCTTTTGCATCATTTTGTGGCCATGTTGAAGGAAAGATAAAAATAGTGCTAAAAAATGGCATTTATCACCTATTTTTGAAGGTTTTTTGCTAATTACCGCTCTCAGAGTATTTTTTCCAGGTATGAGAGGTATGGGGTATCAGTAACTCCTGTGAATTTAATCAAAATCCTTCGAGCCATTTTCAAGAAAAGGCAAGAAAAGTTCTGAAAACTACGTTTTTTCACCTATTCTGATTTTTTAACCCCCTTAAAATTATAATTTCAGACTGATTTTCCTACAGTATGTAGCTAGCTCTTGGGTATAAGAACCCAACCCCGAAATTGACATTTTTTTATGTCGTACCGTAAGATCACCATCGCGTACACGAGTTACATACACGCACACATACTGTACATTTTCATGAACGTATAGATATATGGGTTCAGGTTGAACAAAATACCCATCCTAGCATGAGCTTCAGAAATTGATTTATTATAAGGGTGATTGCAAGACTTTCCCTTCACCCTTATGGTCAAGTAAGGAAAGTAAAAATACAGGAAAAATTTGTTTTTAATTATATTTATGGGTTCAGTGTGGGGGGGGGGGGGGGCTCGATTTTATTGCCTCATGGAATGGGTTTATTCAGTTCCGGACCAGATATGAGATTTTAAACGTAAAATAGACAAGGAGTTGCATCATTAGTTAGCAATCCTAGTCTTACGTAAGCATGCTATAATAATGTTTCGTGAATTATAAAAATATTTGTTGTATTACCTACCACACTTGAACTTTGTAAAAATGTATTTTTTTATTCGATATTAATGGGAAATTATGAAGTTTTTCATCAACTTACCGGAAAAAGCATACCCTACTCCCTTTTTCTGCATGATTAGTAAGTTGCAGGTGCAAATGCACCACGGTGAAATGTAGTTTTAAAAGTACGATGAAGCAATCCAGGTATATAAATCTATGACTGAGACATTTGGCTTTCTCTCAGTTCGAGGTTCAAGCTACTGTGCCTGTGTCCAGCCTCCAAGGCCTATGCAAATCAGTATTATCGTTGCTACAGGGGCAAAATCGTGGAGAGGTATGTAGAAATGATGAGTCGACGCCTTCAGATATCAAAATCATCTTCAGATGAACACCAGTAGCACAGTTATATTCGTGAGTTATAATCTCGTTATAATCGCAAGCTATAATCTTGAGTTATACTCATCTTCAAA
Organism: Adelphocoris suturalis; assembly: GCA_030762985.1. Lineage (NCBI taxonomy): Eukaryota > Metazoa > Arthropoda > Insecta > Hemiptera > Miridae > Adelphocoris > Adelphocoris suturalis. Next base: position 46,761,431 of record CM061041.1, read on the forward strand.
TGAAAGCGATAAAAGGTCTCCTCACTCTAACAGACCGCGGCTATCATGTAATGTTTTTCTTGGCAGACCCTGTTTATCATGTCGTTGATTATCTGTGATTATACTACAGTTAGTTAATATTTTTCTTGTTGTGCTCTATGGGAATTTAGAAGTGCCTGTCAGACTGGGGTGTTCTGGTACCGTCTCCCGTCCTCACGCACTCATAATGATTGAGATGTGGGATTCCTCGAATGAGGACAAAGCGGTCGGTACAGAGACATCTTCTCTGTGATGGAATAGTGACCATTATGGCCTTAATGGAGGGGGGCTGTCTTCAGTAAATGGTACCGCGGGCGGGGAGAGCCCCAGGCTACTGGTGCGTAGACTTTGTCAAATACGACCTGCCTGCCGCCCCAGTTGAGGTAGGATTCGCGGAGGCAGTGGTTTCATCACCCCTAGCATGCAATCCATTCTGGTGATGTGGGGTAGAGGCCCGTGGGGTGTGTCTCCTTCTACAGACCTCAGCATTTGGAGTTTTGTGGATATCCATAAACTTGAGTATCAACCTGCTTAGTTGGTAATGCGAGCTAGAAAGCGTGCCTCTCTTCATATCAAAACGGGTACTTGGCATCTGTCAAGGAAATTTAGTGTATGTACAGTCTCCCCTCAATGATCATCCCAGATTTTGTCTGGTGGGAGACCAGAAGGCACGATTGCCTAAGGACTCCCAAACACGACATCCACGTATCATATTCTTCTATCTGTCAGACTAAGTCTTTATTTGTTCAGAATGTTTTCACCCAAAAGGATTCCCGAACTTCTATCTGCTGAGGCTTTGGTGATTCCTAGCAAGTCAAGAGCTGTCAAGTGAACGAAGGAAAGTAGCAGCGAAATATAAAATCTACGTTGCATTGTACTTCTGAGCTAACGTCAAGTGAACGAAGGAGAGTAGCAGCAAAATATAAAATCTACGTTGCATTGTACTTCTGAGAGGCGGTGGAACATTCCTAAATACCGAATACTAGATTTCTAGATCCTAGAATCCTAGATTCTAGGTTGGACTAGGTATATTCCACGTATATTAAATGCATTTAATTGAAAGAATTACATTTGAAAACTTCGTTTTTTCGCAAAAAGAAACCGAGTATCTGGCAATAAAAAAATCTCCTTGTTGTGCACTAATCTGGCCCCTTCAATTTTACTATCTGCAATGATATAAGATTGCATATACGCGTAAATTTGCTCTCTGCTTCAAGAGAAGTACCAGCCAGCTGATTGTAAATTTTGTGGAGTTGAGTGTCAACACGATACAAGCGCGGGCTGCCAGTTGTTTGAGTGACATATATTCTCTCTGGAATATCCGTTTGAAATATCATTAGCAGAGGTAAACTGTTTGAATTAACTACTCATGAACCGTTTTGAAGTCTTAAGCCGACAGGCTTGTCGCTGTCTAACATATTCAGGAATGATGATCAAACAGCTCCTATTTGCTTGTTTAAATCAATCTAATTACGGTACGGTGAGCAAGATGGTAAGCGAATAAGACCATTTTATAGCTACATACGAGTTGAACGTCTTTTGGTTACAAGACCTAATGATTAAATTCCATGTTTAATCAATTTTATTAATACATGAACACTTCGATCATAGATAGTTACGTTAATGATAATAGGCTACGTATGGTTGCATCATTTCGTTCTTCGGTAACAACAACTACCAACTAACTACTACTTCCACTTCACTCCACTATTCCATTTACAGGCATCAAAGTTATAATAAACCCGATTTTCCAAAAGGGAATCCCACTGTAGTTACATGAACGGTCGACTGTGTACGCACATGTTCCCGTTCAAACTCGTGTTGACACTGTTGACGTTCTTTATTCTCTTCAAAAGACGGAACGAATGCAAACGCTCACAAGCGAAAATGTCTTCAAAAAATTAAGGAGTTATTATTTGGAAATAACGTGTTTAGTAAGGAATTCAGGGGGGGGGGGGGGGGATTTGTTTATTGAGACACTCGGAATACTGTAAGAACGTCTGATCAGTCAGTGGTACGGAAACACCGGGAACTCGGCATTGCCTGTTACTACTACAACTCGAACTAAATTAAATCGATGTCAAGATTCAACCTATATAGGAAATACGACGAGTCAGGGCAAATACACGATTCCTCTCCGTCTGGATCCTGCAGCGGACGGGCCCTGCAAGTGGTATACATACGTCAATCAAGCGGAAAAGACGCCCGACCCAACCACAGCCGTCGATTTTCAAGTTGTTTCACTGGGTTGACAGAACCAATTCCTACCGGCCAAAGTCCACTCCTGTTTCCCTCCGAGAAGCGGAGATATTTTGACAAGTGTCCAGCAACCGGAGGTCAGCTGGAGGGACACTCGAAAATTAATTTAAAGTCCGCGCGGAGGAGAAAGCGACCGTGTAATGGAATTAATCTGCAATTGTTTGCGAGGAACGGAGGTTTCAGCGGGGTCTTTGGTGCCCGTTAGAGCGGCGGTCTCGTCACAGGGTTAACCCTAAACACACAAACAGTCCAATCATTGTGGGTGATAGCCCCTTTACCCTTCTCCGATTCCTTATTGTCCCAGACTGTTCCCAAGAGCTTCACAATGAGCTGCTCTTCCCCCATCAGTCTTAATCCGGTTTGCTCGTTATTCCACCACAAGCGATTAGCTGTCTGATGTAGAATGGTAGAAAATGTGATGTATGAACTTTTTGTTAGAAGTTCTGCTCCACTAGTCCTAACTTGTGAACACTGCGCTTAGGCGGACCGATCGTTCGACCATCATCGTCTGTCATCCTATAACTCCATGAAGCAGAGTTCACGGCGTAGACATACCTACTACGTTACTCTACCCTGCGCTCTTGGAATGGCCCTCACTTGCATGCAGCCTCTCTAGAACTCTGGCGCTCCACGACCTTCCCGACCACGAATTCCCTGTAATTTATATTATTATTCAGTCACTGAAATACATTCATCTTATAGAACCCACAAAACTTATTAACCCGGAGGTACGTAAATATTTATCTTATTTGTTCAATACTTAGACCTTTTTGAATCCACATTTCAACAATTTTGAAATTCAACGACCCAGAACTACCGGAACTAGGAGCAACATACTTCATGATGCCCTGTTAAAATACATTATCAAGTACATTGAACATAATAACGCCTATTTATAATGAACACATGTTTACTTGGGGATGGAAAATTAATAATAATAACTCGGAGACTGATGTGTTTGAAATGGTGGCTTGACTAAATCACTGATGGCTTGGAATCAACCTATCTGTATATTGGCACAAGGGAACGTTGAATAACTGTTTTCTGGTGGCAGTATAACTGCCTCTGCCACTGCCTGAAATCGTAGGAGTGGTTCGGGCATGGTTCTATTTCGGAGACTGTCAGGGTAGTTCAAAAGGCCCCTGTGGCCAAACGAAGACCCTTATTTAATATAGGTTCCAGCTTATGCAGCAAGGACTTCCTTGCTGATCCAGAAACTGCAGACCCATAATCACTTCTTGAATGCACCTTAGCATAGAAAATCCTTAAGGGGGACTTCCTGCTGGGCAACCCAACTATAGTTAGATAGGGCCTTGAGCAACTTTACACCCTGTATAGTAGCCTGGCGCAAGTACTCAATATGCTGGGTCCATCGCAGCTGGGTGTAAACTATAAGTCCAAGGAAACATGTGGGTGTGGAGTGAGGTATTGTGACTCCACCAATCGTGAGTGGATACTCATCACGTGCTTTGCGCTTTCTGCAAAAATGGATGCAGGTAGTTTTTGCAGGTGAAAAATTGAAACCTCGCATCCTTGCTGTTTGATAGATGGTATCAATAGCACGTTGCAATGTGTCACTCACATTTCTCAGATTATCGCCTTTTCATTTTCTCAATTCTTTTCCGACCCAACTCTATACATAAACACAAATTATCATTTCAACAAACAAGTAACAAGGATTCAGTTCAACTTTGCGAGCCTGATCCAGGTGGGGGACCAATGACTTTGTTTTTTTCTGATATGGCCCATGTCCTGCCTCCACAAGGAACAAGGATAATAGTACTAAAAGCAAAAATACAAAGAAAAGAGTTACCTTTGAAAACTGTTGTTGGTTAGTGCCGAATGTGAGAGAGAATTTTCCCGTCCCTTATCCCTCAAACCAGGGAAACTTCCCCTACAACAAACTGTCAGGGATGCTAGCTTGAGTTGAAAAAGTTGAGTGCCCCTGAGTGCACTGTCAAACTTGTGTAATCTGAGTGTACTCCTAACTGCTGAGTGAACCACCCCTCTCAACTGTGGATTAGAACTGGTGAGTGGAGGGTGTCCCTCCATTTGGGTGACTGTGAGTGAACACATACACTCAGGCTTTGCTATGAATTCCGTCTTAAAACTCTGTAACGTCAAAGATAAATAATCAACTAACTATCAATCAGGCGCAACGTTCGAATTAGCACGAATATCAATGTTGATATGCGTCACAAAAATTCGACCAAAATCTGGCTCAAAATTACTGGTTTTTATGGTTTTTGTGTGACAAGGAATTGAAAAGCAAAGAGACACACGGATATAGGTGTGCAAGGAACCAAGTGAACAACGAAAGTTTTGAAACGCTAAAACCATTTAAAAATTTCTGTTTTAAAGGAAATATTTTTTAATAAATTTATAATTTGTATTTTATTTATATATTTATTTCCCCGTTCTTAGAATATAATTATGGTCAAGAAAGCAGTGCAAATATTATTTGGAACCCAACAGTACGCTGCTATCTTACCACTTATGGAAATGATTCGAAAGTCATTGATTGTATGAGACCGAAACCTGTTTTTTCATTAAATCAGCTATTAGGCAAACTAAAATAAAGTTATCACTGAAGTGGTAAAGCATGTTTCTCCCGAGACAAGAAAATTCTTAGACCTAAAAATTAAGTTTTTTCAGCACCGAACCCATTTCTCGCCATGTTGTTTACCGCACTTTCCAATTAACTTTCAATCCTTAGAGGAAATTGGATCCCAAAGTAAAGAAATATTACGCCGAGGAAATGTTTAAAATCCATTACCCTCGAGGCTTGATCTCTTGAGGGCAGTTTTCGATCTTTCTACTTCTTTGATTTTGTACAATCGCTCCCTTTGCTCATTTCTTGTAAAACTACACCGAGCTCCTCTACATCCCTCCTTTCCACGGGCATTTTCTATTAATTTTCTTTTGAGACTTTCAAAGCGCTAGCGTCATTCTCAGATGAAACGGAGTGGTAGATGGTAAGAAATTAGCTGATAAATATTTGTCGGAAAGAGTAAAAAACTTTTTGATAGTATATTGATTCTAAATTTGACAAGATATCCTATCATGTGGTGACTCCCACTCAAAGCTGAGATATTGGTCCTTAAAGTCAAAATATTGTTTACTCCTAATAATATATTTCATAGAGGCTAAATATTAACATTTATTAAATCAATGAGTTATTTAATTTGTGTAGCGTTTTTGGTTTTTTATATTCAATAACGAACATTTAAAATCGACCATAAGAACAATTATTTCCCCTGGAAATTTGTTGGTTTTACGTTTCAAGATGCGTAGAAGCTGAAAATCGAACAACAAATCAATAATATACAAAAATCCGTCCGTACGCCTTATGCCGCCGTCTGCTGTCCGAAGAGCTTTTCTGCTCAAAACTCATACTTCGGCCAGGTATGTGCCGGTAAAATAGGCTTCATGTTCTATCGACCCCAAAGGGTAGAATCTAAGGGATGAAATATCCAAAAATCGAGACCTCAAAATCTGTCAAGGTAACAGTAATGTTTTTTTGGGTTTCAGTTATAAATCGAGATCTCAAAAACTTTCAAGGTAACAGCAATGTTTTACATTACATTACATACATACCCGCCCAAAGAATCGTATGAGATCACCCCGGTCACTGTACGTTCATCCATTTGCTCTCTATGGGCTTAAACATTTACAAGAAAAATATATCTGCACGGGATGAATCACTAACGGAAAACAGCAAAAATCGCCCTGAAAACTACGACGATCGTATCAACTGATATAATTCCAATGGAATTCTGACTTCACGAAATCGAGTTATTATAGCTTCTGTATCCTATACATGGACTGGAGAAGCGTAGGTATGTGATCACCTGAATGATTTTCAGGTCAGCTTTTGTAAAATACAAGAGGTGTACTATTTAATTTAATTAATGCCTCCTGCCCTCCTCCCTAGGCATCGCGGCTATTCAGTTACATTTAAATATTTTGTAATTGATTTTGTTTAATGGTTAAGGCAAGTTTATAAACATTGCCCTTTCTAACGTATGTTTAGTTATTGTTTGTTACTGATTATGACCTTGACCGTCGAAATCGATCTAACATTGTAAACCTTTATTTTCGTGGATTAAGACAACGTTTTTTTTTTTTTTTTTTTTTTTTTTTTTTTTTTTTTTGTATTTTATTTTCATTGAGCCCGTTTACAATAAACATATCTCATTGACATCATTGTAATTCACTGAATTGTTCTACGCAGTAGAAGTTCCTTCATGGAGGAACTACTTAAAAGTCATATTATATTGTTTCACTACACTTCAATTTTTGTGGCTGGTTATGGCGTTGTGTGATCATGATTGTGCTATGCTGGTATGACGAAGTCCATGACATGACGCGGCCGTACCAGTCGCTGTACATCCGGTCTTCTAAAGCCTTCAGTGACAAGTGGGTTTTCATGAACTTGATTGCGTTGGACGAACATTGTTAGGTGTCGAGAGAGAGTTTGAGTAGGTGTTTCCAAACCGAAGTCATGGTATACCGTTTCATTCCTCACAAAATCAGGAGTGTGTATGATGCGTTTTTGTAAAATAGCATTCTGCTGTTGCTCCAGTCTCCTGAATTGTGAGCGTGAACAAGTGCCCCAAATATTCATTGCATACGTCCAAATCGGTACAATGAGCAACTTATATATTATTAATTTATTCTCCACTGTGACATTCTTACTATCTAGTAGTGACTTGAGGCAAGTAACTCGATTTCGGACTCTCTTAATGAGTTCGGTGATATGCTCATTGTATGTCAATCATTTATCTAAGAAAACTCCTAGGTATTTGTGGCCTGTCGCATTTGGTATGGGCTGTCCAGCGTAATATAGATGCGGTTCTTCATATTTGATGTTGTATGTATATGTCACTACGCAGGATTTCAGTGAATTTATTTTTACTCTCCATTTCTTGCACCATTGTCCGAGTACCACTAGGAGTTCTTGTAGTTTTCTTGTTGCTTCTACTGAATCTGCATGACATACGCCATAGATCAGGTCGTCTCCTGAAAAGGTTTCATCTGCTTCTTCGATTGATGGAAGTGGGATATCATTACAGTATAATGAGTAAAGGTAGGGAGCCCATACACTGCCTTGACGAACCGAACTCACCTACAACCTTCATACCTTCACCCACCGATCCATCTATCTGCATCAATCGATCTATTGATCAAAATTTTGTTATCGTACTTACGCTGATTGTGTCACATTGTTCTAAATCCAAATGGTTATCGTCAAACATCGTACAATATTTATTTATGATTAGGTTCAAAAATAAGTGTAAACCTTGATTTTGGCACCTAAAACTGTAATATACATATTAGGAATATGATTTTGAACGTGTCATGGAATGAAATTCCATGGTCAAACAATATCAAACTTGATGATCAGCCTACGAACTGGAACATAAATGGTCTACCCTACGTTTTCTTTGAAATCGGACTATCCTTACAACAGATTTAATGATCTTTTGATTTTTTTACTATTTTATGTAGTATCATCAAGCATTATAATGAGTATGAATGTTTGTTAACTTACCGCCTATGATATACTCGGTAAATAGTCAGAAAATTGTCAGAAAGGTGTGAGAATGGAGGAAAGAAGACAAGCTAACTTGATGAAGCGGATGGAACAAAATAGATTAATCTTAGCTAGCTCTCAAGTTTATCAAGGGCGTCGAGGAGCTAAACGCTTATTAATGGGTCGGCGAAACTGGGAGCCGCGAAAATCCACGCGGAAGGGAGAGAAAGCGCTTTTCAGGCGTTCATTCACCGAAAAGTGGGAAGGAAGGAAGCAGCCAGAGATGTGGGGGTGACGAAAGTTATACGCGGATGACGTGGTAGGTCCCAGCCCCTCACAATGGACCTCATTCTGGAAGTTTTCTCCCCAACTTCCGCACGCCGATGGGGCAGGAGAACTTGCCCAAGCGGACTGGACTGAATTCGCTTGACAGGCTGTATGAAAGGGTTGGCAAACGCGGTGCAAATTATAGAGTTCTGGGTGGTTATAGGTTGTTCCTACTTGGAAAGCATGCGTGGCAGTTCCTGAACTTGGAGAGTCATATCTCTCCTGTGCGATGTAGGGAAATCCAAAATCAAGCGTAGTGAGAGGGGATCTCGTTTGAACAATCCATCGTGATATTGAATCAAAAGGGATACTTCCGCTAGTAATGAAAGTAAAATTGTCATTTACATACCTTTCGGAGGAGTCCGTCGTCACTAGTCGAGTACAGGAGGCGAGCGCTTTCGATGTAAGAACATCATCATCAGGCCGTCGAAACAATACCGGATTCAGTTAGTCCGTCTGTCCATTTTTAAATTAGTGGAGCCAGTGAAGGGGAAGGGGGTCGGTGAGGGGCGGAAACTGACTCTGAGTCAAACGGGCGGACTAAACTGAGTACTTTTTCGACGGTCTGATGATGATGTTCATACATCAAAGCACTCGCCCCCTGTTCTTGATTTGCTAGTGACGACGGAATCCTCCGAAAGGTGTGTAAATGATAATTCTCCATCGTGATATTTCACGGGTATGATCGCAGCTATGAAAAGTTCCCACGTACCTACTATAGATCCTCACATGTCGGTCGATAGGTGGGGGGGGGGGGGGTAGTACCATTGGATTCAGTTGTTGCTTTTAGGTACTATATGCTTGCTCATAACAATTCTAAACAACTGTAAGCCTGCTCTGATAGGGGGTTTTATCGTTACTGCATGATCTCAATGCTGTGGAAAGGAGTTATCACTGAAGGTGGGAATCTCGGGCTACGAGATTCATTGCTTGAGGGGCTGATCACTCAGGAACATTACCAAAGGGATTACGTGGGACGTATATGCAGTAACTGGTGCAACTTGAATGAGTTACTGGGAGATAGGGCTTCTCACACCATAGTTACTGCTGCTTTGTCGGGGAGGGTCAACTGAGTATACAAGGAGTTGATGAATATCTCCGACAACTAGAAATGTTAGCAAAAGGGGAGGTTCAGGCAAGAACTGATACTAAAACATGGAAATCGTTATTTTAGTTACATTGGTCAAGTTGGGGTTCTTGGTAGGGACTGTAAGGCTAATGAAGATAAGGAATAATATGCGGACACACAGTGAGTACGAACAAAAGTAACGTAGCACTTACCTTATCGTCTGGAAGGGCTGTCTCGTCTGGTAGACACTGGAGATTTTCTTAATTCAGCTGAAAGGTTTATTGTTAAAAGCGTTACTCAGAGTGAGCTGCAAGCTGAGGACTCTTATTGTTCCTAACTATAATCACGGATGGTGATTATACAAATGGTTGATGTTGAAGTTGAACCAGTAGCTCCCCACCATCCGTCAGGATACGAGGTATCACAAATGGCTCACCTCCACCAATCTTTCGCATCGCCTATCTTCTCCAACCATTGGAATCAGACATGTATAAATAGGTACTGCAGGATGGAGTCCTCTGTATGTTTTCATTAATTTTTATCATATTTCTTTGTTGGCTGGTGTTGGTGTATTGCTGTCTCGCCAGTCACCAGCTGTCTGTTTTTATAAATGCTCTATAGAGTAGCTGTTGGAGGTTGACGCACCGTGGAAGGGGAGGTGGGAGAGACTGTTCAGATACACGTGCAGGGACTGATCTGATAGCTGGAGCAACGGTGTGGTACAACTGTCCCTCGCAGGACACGCGACCTTCCTTACCCTTTCGTTGTTTCATTTATTCGTCGGATGTGTTCTATTGAATGAGCGCAGGGAATACTTCCCCTTAGTTTCCAATGCCTTAGAATCACCTCTAGACTTGTGGTCGCGAAAGTATAGTGGCACAATTTCAGTCTTCATAGATCGGCAGAGAGTCCTACTGAACCCCATTTTGTGCCATCAAGTATCATGTCTAGTGACCTCATATTTTGTCATTAAGGCTACTCAAATGGCACTGAATCGTGATAATCTGATTCTCCAATGTCTGCTCAAATTCAAATTATGCAATGTGCATTTGATGCCTTAAACACGAAGTTATTTATAATTGTATAACTATATGAGAATAAGTTTTTATTCACAACACATCGCTCAATATTAATTTTATGTTTCAGGTTGGTAGAGAACGACGAGGAGGAAGCCAGGATCGATGCGTAAGAACGTATGAAGCAAAACTTATACATACGCGTATGTTGGCAGATCAGTATAATATAGTAGCTGCATTCAAAAGTCTAACTAGTTTACGTATCCCCATCGAAAATATCCATATGATTCGCTCTACACTAAATCATCTTGCAAAACTTTCTCCCGCTCTCTCTCATTGATACATCGATTTTACGCTGATAGTTCCAGTAATGAACCATGATCTTCAGAGCGAATTTTCCTAAATTATCGTATTATATTATGTTAAATTGTTTTGCAAATGAAGGACTCCAAGTAAAAAGAAACTTTACTACCAATTTATATTTTAGATTTTTAGTTTTAGTTTTTTTTGCAGTCTTTATGTATTTATTGGCAAGTAAGATTGAAATTTAAGTGAATTTCCAAGTATAACTATGTTCATAATTTTTTAATGTTCTAGCCCATCGTTAATAAACATTTTTGGGTAAAATTCTGCTAAAAAATATAATTTCCACTATTTACGGCTGTTTTAGCCATATTTAGTGATTTTTTTAACCTTGTTAGCGAAATTCCGTAGAAAATTAAGGTTTTTCAATAGCTCGAAAATTTTCAAAATCAAAATTTTTGAAAAATTTCTATTTTTGAACCCGTTTTGAGGCATTTTGAAACGAATCCTAGAGTTTAACACTTTATCATATGTATATGTATATATATATATAAACTCTTTTTAAACGCACACACACACATACATATATATATATATATATATATATATATATATATATATATATATATATAATAAACTTAATTTGATATGAATTTCACAGATAAAAAGAAAAAAGAATGATTTGATATTTCGAAAATAATCTTTGTCAAAAATAGAAGAGTGAATAGTTTTTCTGAATAATTGGACGGGTAGTGTCTTGGAAGCCTGCAACCATGTAACCATCCATATATTATGGCTTCGTTGCAGGCTTCCAAGACACTACCCGTCCAATTATTCAGAAAAACTATTCACTCTTCTATTTTTGACAAAGATTATTTTCGGAATATCAAATCATTCTTTTTTCTTTTTATCGGTGAAATTCATATCAAATTGAGTTTATTATATACATAGTTCAGTAGAACAAGAACAATCAAATGCATATATATATATATATATATATATATATATATATATATATATATATATATATATGCATATATATGCATATGAAAAGCTTTAAACTCTAGGATTCGTTTCAGAATGTCTCAAAATGGATTTCAATGAGAAATTTTTTTATTTAATTGGAGTCATTGCAATAGCTTCATTTTCCACGAAAATTTGCTAAAAAGCCATTCGTTACCTTGGATATTTTAAAGCCAGCTGCCAAAAAAAGGAACCTCAATTAAATTAAACGCCCGTTAAACGAAATTAACCCGCAGGGTCGGCTAAACAATTGAAGGGGTTCCCGCTGGTCGTAGATTGAGGTGAAAACTGCGGATTGGAGATAGGGCCTCCCATAAAAGGGACAGACCCAGTTTAATTTATGCGAGGCGGTTACATCCTGTAATGAGATCCTCTATTTTGCTCTTTCGCTTTTTTCCGCCTTAAGCGGTGGTGGAATAAGGTTTCTTCGAGGAAAATTCATGAAGAAGAAGTTGAAAGGTATTGCAAGATAACAAAACAAAAAAACAACAAAAATAGAAACAAAATGATTCGCAGATTTATTTTTGTATTCGGGCCATTTCGAAAATTTGAAATAATATAATTATCCGAGTTTACAATTCTTTATAACAACTTATAGCTATAAATGCTTGGTTTCTCGGATCTATGTGCATTTCAAGAGTGAAATGCAAATGTAAAGTCCTAATTAATAATTCAAATTTTCGTGAAATGCATGGATTTGGCTCTACACGGTCTCCCGTGAATATAATTGTTCCGGATCGAAAATTGCCTCTGCGTACTCGCAAAATTGTAGTATTTGTGAGGTGCATAACTTCTACGGTTTTAATCCGATTCCGATTAAGGTCTTTGGAACGTGTGGATTGTGACCGGAATGATCCTTTTTAAATTTCATTATTCCCGAATGAAAGGTTGTCCTATTTTTGCAATAAGTTTATGGTAATAATATCAGGCTTATGATATCACAAGCTCAACAACTAACTTTTATTTTTTTCTAGCGTAATCAACCTTTGCTTTGAGATATGCGCATGGGATTCCGTCTGTCTGTCAGTACATCCGTTCCATCCAAAAAATTGGCTCAGTTGGGCAAACTTGGGCTAATTTGTGCTAAGTGAGCATAAATCTCTCCAGCTCAACCTGTGACGTTTGAAATCGATGGATAGTCTCTCTGGGTCAATAATAGGACACATTAATAATTTAAACATTTTTTTTCTCGAATGTATTCATTTTCTTGAATTTTTGGATTTTTTCATAGTGTAAACATATAAATTATGGTAGGTATATTGCTACTTCACACTTTTCATAAGTGTTTGTCTAAAACGAAAATGGAGGAGTGTAGTTCCCTAAAACAACAGTATTTTATTAGGTCCGAAAACGTCCGTAAACTCCGTCGAGACATTTAAATTCATGTTCTCTCCACTAACCAATGACTGGTCAATATTATATCATAGTGTTTTCATCTTGTTATCTCTTTGGTCAAGATATCTTGTTTTTATTTTACCTAGTGCGATTTCACATTTCCTTTATTATTAGAAAATTTTTGACCTTTGAGCTGAAACTTCATCAGTTCGTGATATTTTGATTTATTATTTTCAACAATGAACCTTTGTAATCGATCAAGAAAATTTTTTTTTAATCCTCCCCCTCAAAATTTGTTAGTACACGTCTCAAGATGCGCATAGAATCCAAAAATTGAATTTTTTAAAAATCCGTCCTTCCGTCGAATGCAATCCAAAGCTTATCTCCCAAACTACTTACTGGACCAAGTTTATGAAACTTGGGGCAAAATCACGTATAAAGTCTAGTTGGTAATAGAGGCTCCACAACAATTACGATCAACTCTTTAAGGGTATTAGTTGAACGCTCAAATATTTTTACAAAAAATCGAGATTTTGAAAACAGTGATGTTTTTTTGGGCTATAGATACCATCCCAATGAATCGAATGATAACATTCAGGTCGATGTACATACATTCATCGGTACATAATATCAACACTGATTGTACCTATTGCATCTGGTGTCTTAAATTATGACGATCCTATCAGTTTATATAACTCCAAGAATGTGCCTCGAGTACTCATTTTATATTTATAATGAATACAAAGTCCATTTTAAAAAATTTGACACCTTCCGCACTCTCCTACGATGAGGAGTTTTCGCTCTATGAATTTTCGAAGTTACCAGCCCAGGCAGGAGGGGTGCTTTGACGTCACCAGAGCCCGAAAATTGGAAAAATCATATAAATAAAACTACTCATCGTAAGAGAGTGTGGTTGATGTCAAAAAAGATCTTCTTCCATTTACAATTCTCATTAACTTACCTTGTGGAGGGGTCCGTCGTCACTAGCAAGTCGAGTAAGTGGGCGAGCGCTTTCGATGTAAGAACATCATCAAACCGTCAAATCAGTACTGGAATCAGTATCTGCCCCTCACTTTACCCCATCTTCACTGATCCCTTTATATAAAGTGACTGATAGACTGACTGACTCCAGCACTGTTTCGACTACCTGATGATGATGTTCTTACATCGAAAGCGCTCGCTCCCTATACTCAAATACTCGTAGCTTGTGACGACGGACTCCTCCAAAAGGTACGTAAATGACAATTTTACTCTCATTACTTGTGAAAGAACCCTTTAGATTTCTCCCATTTAAAATAGTAATTGTACTCGTACCTTTATTCTCCCCCATGGGTAGCGCTCATTCTAACTTCACGAAATCGAGTTTACCATCACTTTTGTCATCTATGGACTTGTGAAGCGTAGGTAGGTGATTAATGTGAACTTATTAATTTTCAGTTGGCAGGTTCAGCTCTTGTTAAATACAAAAATACTAGATAAGTTCAGGTGTGTTGTTTAATTTAATTATTTTATCCTAGGTAGGCGTCTACTCCTATGAAATTACATTAGGTCATTTACAAAAGAATTGAAGACCAGATAGTATTCTGCATAGGAGAGCTATCTAACCCAGAAATAATAAACCTTTCTCTAAAAATTTGCATAGTTTTTCCTCTGGCATTGATAAGTCAGGTATCTGCCGTGACAAATGTGTCACGTGACCATTTTGGTTTGTATCAAACCTCCAGTGGTTTATGCAGAAAATATTCTGAGGGAACTAACTTGTGTGTGACGCAATAGCGGAGACCTTGATGTCTTGCGGTATGAAAGAGGCTCAACCGGCTCTCGAGTGAGGTTTTAGGCTAACTCTGCAAGCCGCCTTGCGCTAAAACCCGGCCAAACAATCGCTAAATCCCAGCCATCCTCTTCGAATAGGTGATACTAATCCTCCGTCACAGAAGGCATTTCTACCGCATCTTCTATATATTCAGCCGCTATAAGCTTGAATCCCGCGGCATGTCATCTCCGCCTGGAACACAAAACGCTCGGAGAATAAATGCCCATCCCTTGTCCCGCCTCAAATCCCACTATCCGCCCTACCCTCCAGAGAACAAGTACATTATGCAGACACCATCACCATCCATCTGCGATTTTTCAACAAAAACAGAACAATCATTTTAGGTAAATGAAAAAGAAGCTGACACATCACCAAGCCTTAACACTTGGGTTTTGCACCCAAGTAATAAGAACTCAAAGATATACTTTTTTATGACGTCTCTCTGAAGCTAGGCTTTGTCAATAGGGGGACGACCTATTGGAAGTGATCCAAGGGATAGGGGACAACCCAAGCATGAGAAAAAAAATAACCGCATACAAATCCGTTTCAGTTCATTCTAAGACCAAAACCGTGAAAAAACCATAGGTGTATGTGTGTGTCACAAATTTTGTCGACGCTGCCCAGGCCAAGATTCACAACTGATTTTCGAGATTGTTTTTTGTTCGAATTTCCAATTTTAGTCTAGCTGTGCCAGAAACCTTGGAAATTTTTAATTTCAGATGGAAAAGGGAGAATGAAGGGGGTTAAGCCGGAAAAAATGTGATTTTTTGGACGGATTTTGTCGACGCTACCCAGGCAAATTTTCGTGATTCTTATTTTGTTTGATTCCAATTTCGGATTTGCCGTTGAGGCGGGGGGTGAAGGGATAATTACCGTTTTTTTCATGCAATGCCCACGTCTCTACCGGTTTTCGTGATTCTTATTTTGTATTCCAATATGGGATCGATATAGTTTTGGAAGGTATGTCAGGATTTTTAAATTTCATCAAGAGAGGAGGTGAATGGAGGGAGTTATACTTATAAATCATGATGTTTTGACTATTCTTGTCCAATTTTCGTGATTCACTTTTTGTTCGACTTTGAATTTGGTCTAGTTTTGGAAAACGTAACAGAAGTTTAAAATTTCATGATGGAAGGGGGTGAATAGAAAGGCTGATAACGATAAATCGTGATATTTTTATTTTATTCATCAGACTTTTCGTGACTGCTTTTATTGTTCATTCGATCCAGGTTTGAATGCAACCACGGCAGTTTCAAAATTACTATCAGTGAAGGGGTTAAATGGTGGAAGGGGGGGGGGGGGGCTTCCGAGAAATCATGATACTTTTTTCTCTTATTTTAATCCTCACCAAACTTATGTACAATCCATTCATATACGTACGTCATATACTTTTTTAGAAATATGACTAAGTTTAGCGGCAAATTCAACTCCATGTAGATGGGAAAACCAGGGCCTGTATGGGTAGTGGACCGAAAAGAAGTAATAGATAAATAATCTTAAATAAACCTTAGAACCCCTGAAACTTTTATCGGAATCAGATGAAAACTGCAATATACATAGTCATTTTCTAATATTTTTATACGAATGAAAAAATTCTAAACACGGTGTAGAGTACAAAATTAACTAATAGTAAACTTATTCATGCCAGTCTGTAGAACAGTGAGCCTGATCATAATAATATTATCTTCTTCAGTTCGACTGCTCACTCTGGCTCCAAATTTTGAATCACCCACTCGAATGAAATCCGTGTTCTTGATCGACTCTCGATCTTGAACGTTGAACACTGCAACAAAACTGTGGAACAAACCATAGCAAATTATTTTGCTATCATTGGGTCCTCTGGCTAATTTGCTCTCATGGTTTAAAGATGACATAATTTATTTAATTCTCCATCAGCATTCCAGAAAACATCGAAAACTAAACTAAAACGGTGGACAGCGTCACTGTGAGGCGAATGTAAAGGAGAGTTGGACATTGTGAGAAAAAAAAAAGTTGAAAATATCCTGTGTACTGTAACTCAGGTACATATGCATTCTACAGGTCGCCTTCCAATTTTTTCACATTGCATGATTGGATCGTACGATTCATGTGGCCACAACCGGATATTGAATATGACCATGTAGTTCGAAGTAGTATCACAAAATTAATTTTATTGCTTCTATATTGCGCAACTATTCGTTGTTCATCATCATGACTTAAAGTGATTGGGGCAATTTTGAGTTCCAGATGACTTGAAATTACAAAACTTTGACTCTAGTAAATGTTCTACATAGACGGAAATCGTTGAAATTTGAGGTTTGATTCCGTAGATAGCTTGAAAGCGAGAACAGAAGACTTAAAACCATGACTTCACACACGGCTTGAACTATAAAATTCCGTTGTCCGATCTTGCCCAGAAATGCCCGTTCTGGAGCTATTTATATGGGGAGCAGTTGGACCATTGAAATTATTCTCAACTCAAAAAGAATTGGGAAATCGAAATATATCTCTGGAAATGCTCAACACGTCAAAAGTTCGCATTTGATGCATCTATTTAGTACCCTTGGTTTCATCGCAATGCAAATAATTATGATCAGCATGCAATTTCCTATTGCATACGAGATGAGTTTTTTGCCTCATCAATATCTTATTGCATGATTTGATTGCCTTTTGTTATAAAAAATCGCCAAGTTCTGGACTACCATCAGAGCTGGAGAGCTGGGGTTGATCTCATTCGACGTAAAACTGTGTCTCCCCCAACTTTCCTGGTGGACGAAAAAATATGAGCGCTGCTAAAAGCATGTGTATTGCTAAATACGGTGAAAAACGTGTTTATCGGTGATTTCTGTTCGCCTGAAAATATATATGGTGTGTATTTTCTTGAATAAAGGAAGGTTTATTGCAAATCAGCGCAAAAATTCCTTTAAGAATCGCTCGTACTATTGTCATGTCCAGAAAAAATGCACCTTGCCCAATTGTGCGGAGGACAGATGGTTATTTTTTTATTTATGTATTCGTCTATTTATTTATTTTTTAATTCGACTTTTGGATTCTATGCATCTTGAAATGTGAACCAACTAATTTTGAGAGGGAGGTTTAAATGTTTTATTTGTCAATTACAAAGGTTCATTATTGAAAATGAAAAACGAAATTCCGCATGTGGGAAACCTACTGACATAGACATGTCTTTTGTAAATCTTCCAAATATATGACAGAAAAATTGTCACGCTTTTCTATAATTTTTCCAATGCTTTTCATGTAGACCAAATCGTTGCTAGGGAGTTATAACACTCATTTTTCTCACCGGACAGAAATCGTTCACCACTTGCTGGAAAGCTCTAAATTTATTACATCTCACACTTTTCCCACTTCTTCAACTTCCTCCTAAGAACTACTCGGACTTATACAAACCACGTTGGTAGGAGTTTTATATTTCTATCCCAGTGTGACAAATCAGCTAAATTCATTCTTGTTACCGAAAGAAGTCGAAATTTGATAAAGAGCCTGTATGGGGCATCAAGAGGCAAATGAAATAACGGGCCCCATCCTGATCAGAGAATGAGCCTAATTTTCACCGATTCACCCTTGACAGTGTGCCATCTACGTTGCCTTAAGACATAATTATATCCATGTAACAACGTACCAGCTTCGATACTTTACTATGGTTTTTGAAAACAATATCTTAACGAAGAATTCTTAATTAATCTTAGTATCATTTATGGCATCAACGACAGCCGCTCTAAAATAACGAAATTGCACAGCACTAACCGAAGTTTACTTAGAAGTTGACGGAGGTGTGAATGCTTATTCAAACCTGTGGTCGACGTAAATCTCCAGATCCTTTGTTACTTTTATCCGTCGCCCTTCCCAAGCGATTGCTTCGTATCCTATTCCAACCCTCGTTTTGTGAATCTCGGGAGAAAAAAGGAAGCCAGTTCATCCCTTTTGTGTTAACAGCCCCCCTCGTACAAATACATTCACGCGATCTCGTAAGCACGTTTCTTCTCACCTACACACTCTCATCAGCAGTGTCCCTTAGCCGTCACAACTTCAAAGCTTTGTCACGTTCCCGGCTCCAAACGAAGGCTTGAGAGGATCGTAACTTTGTTTTCCTCCCATCGAGTCGCTGGTCTATTTAGGGGTGAGAGTGTCAAGATTTTCGCTCAAACGGCCGATCGCCAAATCACAGAAACGTGACAACCCCTCGTTATGTCTCCCTAGAACTGGTAAATCTCCAGTAATCTATCACTTTCGGAATGCACAGTATTTAATGTCGAGCTTTGTAATCGTAGAGCAGTTTTGGACACCCATACAAAATGTTTGATACATGTTTTAAAACGCTGAAAATTATTTGACAAAACCTTATCATTTCACTGTTAAGTTTAGGTTTTGTTTCTGTATCATACCTAACTGGCTCAAATAAATATTTCACCTGATTGTAAAAATAAAAAAATCTACCAAGTTGGTTGTAGCACATAGGTTCCTTATATCCGTAACATGAATGTAAATATCACTAAAATTTTCATTGGAATAGGATGAAAAATGTGGAAGGCATGTTTGGTACAAGAACTTGAGTTTCGCTCAAACACAGCATCAACTAATGATTCGATCAAATTGCCAAGTCTCAACCACACATTTTTCGATTTTGAGTGAATAGTCCTTTAGAATGTGACGCTTGATGAATTCATGTTTGCGCATGGGCAGTGTATACTATTAACTTTCTATGCTGATGAAATTAATAAAGGACCATTTTCTACTAATCAGCACATTCCCAGCAATTCTGATTTAATTCATATGAAAACTGTAGACGTAATGAAATTGATGCGGTATGATTAAAGGGACACAGTACTTCTCATCGTGTGGATGGTGAGCATCGTTGGCATCGAATTTTAGTATTAGAAACGCTGTTGTAAATGTAAGTTAGCTCACTTATCCGCACAAAACGCATCGAAGACCGCCAATGCCGAAGGGGATCCCCGAGTTGCAAGGATCGTGGGCCGGCGAATCGCTGACCTCGGAGAATCAGTGTGTGCATCCATAGAGACAATGCCGATCCTTCTTATTTGTTCCGCTAGTACGATACGGAGTTAATGTGTCCCCACGTAAAATCGTTTTTTCGCCGAATACCTCCGAATTCGAGTGGGTTCTCACTAATAGGCTGTGAAAATATAATGATGGAGGGATTTCATGCTTGCGCATGCGCAGAGTCGAGTATTTATTCGTGAGAAATGCAAATGATAGAGCACTGTCTATAGCCTAACTAGAATGCAACCAGATAAAATTTAGATTTCAGCTGGAAAAAAATTGTACATCTCCGAAACTGAAATCAATGTTTCCGTCACTTTGGTAGTCTTGGGAGCGAAAATGATAATGGTAACGTGTTACATGCTGTAGCCAGTTTTCCAATACTTATTAGAATAGAATGGAAAGGAATTTAAATAAAGAAGACATGCGGAATTCCACAATCCCTGTATAATCGTTCAGTCATCACTTGGTGGTACAGTGGTCCTCACTGTTGCAGTAAAGAGAGAAGAAATTGGTTTCCATTGTGCTACCTTAGAGTTTGGCTCTCTAGTAGCATTGCCTCAAACTGATGTCTTGGCAATGTTATCAATCTTGTTAGTTTGTCGTATTTCATGTTAAACAACCTTGCCAATTTTTCAAAGGTTGACTATGTCACGAATATTGCAGAACCATCTCTCACTACCTCTCTCGCACGTGTGAAGGTCCCTAGCGGAAAATGGAAAATTCCCATTCTTTGCGATCCCGTCATTCTCGAGTATCATCGTCAAGTCATTTAGATGCAGTGATTAAATAACCGAGAAATGCTCACTGCACATTATCCACTTTAGCAGAGCAGTACACTCTTCTATCTCTTTACTTAGGACCGTCAAAAACATGAAAGACGAGGGGCAATTTCGATTTTAGAGGGAAACAATGCTTTCTCTGCCTCTCTAGAATCAGAAGCCAAGTACTAAATGAGTCAAGGATGTTGTGTATTTTGCAGCATCCCCCTTTTTGCAGCCAGTTTGTGCTCCTTTCTTTAACTACCTCTTTACAAACAAGAGAACCGTATTCATCGAAAGCGGGGAAACGTTTTATGCTATTCTAAATGTAAACCAGAACAACCCGCCATGATCAGCACGGCTAACGAGAAAAGTGAGCTTACGAGAGATTCTCTCCCGAGTTATCCAAGAAAAACGTCTCTGCGGTTAATCCTCAAGGGGGCACTGAACGCTGTTTTTGCCTAACTTACTACTTTAGGCTCCGCTATAGTTTCGCTTCCTTTAACTCCCAAACTCGGGTTTACCTAACTCACTGCTTGAGTCCATCGAAGTGAAAAGGGGAAAAAGGGGGAGGAGGGAACCTTTTGAGAGAGCTCAACCTTAATCCGCGGTCACCTCGTGGAATGTAAATGGTAATCCAGGGAAATCCGTACTTTCGAATAATGGATTTTAAATTACTTCCATCTATTTAACTGACTAAACTTTTTGGGTTTAGGATTCAGTATTATCGTTTGTTGTTGTCGGTAGTTGAATTTCATGGGTTTTCAGCTTGAATCGAGCAGTTACAGATAATCTACTTGCTCTAAACATTCTGTATCGAATATTCCACTCTATCTCACTATTTATATCAATCCTTCATCAGTAAATCACACAACGTGAAATCAAGAACGGGAAGGGGGGCTTTCGGGTGAAATAGGAATGTCTGGTAGAAAACAACCCTGCAAATTATTACAATAGTTCATGATTTCTTTTAGCGAATTTTCATAGAAAATGAACTATTGCAATGGATCGGAAAATTTTAAAATCAAAATTTTGAATTTTTTTTCGAAACCTGGAGTTTAACGCTTTTTTATGTATATATGTATATACATATGTATATATATTTTATATATATATATATATATATATATATATATATATGTATATATATATTTATTATTATTTATTTATAACTCTCCTAAGAATTGAATAAAAATTCTGTTCTTGCGCCAGAAAAAAATCAAGTTTTTCAAATGAAAGGATGAGTTTGTCGGCTAGCACTTGTTGAGCACATTAAATTGGTCAAATTTCAAAATCGTACCAGAAAAATCTCAAAAAATCGCTAAAAATGGCTAAAAATAGTTAAATTTCGATTTTAGGGATAATGTTGATGAAATAAAGTTTATTAACTACAAAATAGAACATTAAAAATTGCATGTACGAAATTATGCTGAGAAATCTACTTAAAATTCGTCAAAATTTGTATTAATAATCGATAAAACTGCAAAAATGCTAATAATTTAAAACCTTTATATGAATAGGAGATTATTGTTTAGAATACGTTTTTCCGTAAAATTAAAAGTTTACAATTCCCTTCCAATCAAACAGCTCAAATTCCAAAACAATTTAACATTACTCAATAAGATAATTTACGAAAACTTGCTCATACGAGCATGCTGCATGACTGAAACTTTTTACCCCAAGTGCGTTTAGACTATTATAGGTAAGACTACTCGAATTATTTGCATCTATTCATAGGGTTTTTACATTTTTGGTCCAGGACCTCCTAGGCGTCGATTCTACAAACTTTCAGCCCCTAGGAGATTAAACAACCTGTACATGCCCTCCTTCTCCTTGGAAACTTCAAGATCTGGTAGGCATGGCGCGAATAATAAATATTGAAAGGATTTAGCTCTTATTGCTTTGGCGAAGGGGAGAGTTTAAAGCCATCTGTTAGTACTTGATGACTACTCTTGTACCCCCAAGTCCTTCAAGACAGAAAAGTTGACAGTCAGGAGAAAAAGTGGCAACGTTTCGAGACACGGAAGAATTAAAAACTGTTTTCTTGGCCGATTACAAAATTTCCTAATTGCTATTGGTTGTTGAATAGCAGGACTGAAATCTAGATTTAAAAAAAAAAAGTCACTGAAATCATATGTGAATAGTGAAAACATCACGATTTATCACTATTACTCCCTCCATTCACCCTCTTTCACTATGAAATTTAAAAATCCTGGCATATATTCTAAAACTAGAGCAAATTGTTCATTAATCGAAAAAAATAATCACGAAAATCAGCGGAGGACTGTAGCTCGGGCAGCGCTTGAAAGAAACGGTAATTACCCACTACCCCCTCCTCCCTGATTCTCAAGGCTTATAGCACAAATAGAGTAATAGTGGGATCGAACGAAGAAAGAATCACGAATAACGGTTGAAAATTGTGGCATGGGAAGCGCTGACAAAATTTATCTCACAAACTCTCAACACACACAAAACACGTACACACACTTGAAAAATAAAATAAAACTAGGGGGCACACCATTAACTTGTGAAAATAAATAAATGAAAGAAGTGGGGAGAACACCCAGGCTTACTCGACGCCGGCTATAGAGATAAGGGAAGTTGCCGAAAGATAAGGAGGAAAAGTGGGATGAAAGAAAGTGCCCCAAAAAAATAAACACCAGTTCAGGTTTATATATATATATATATATATATATATATATATATATATATATATATATATATATATATATATATATATATATATGAAAAAGCGAAAGATCGTTTCAGAATGCCTCAAAACGGATTTCAATGGAGAAAATTTTCAAAAATTTTTATTTTAAAATTTTCCGAGCCATTGCAACAACTTCATTTTTTACGAAAATTCACGAAAAGGTACGAAGCCGCGCGCCTTGATTTAAGGACTTAGTGAGAAGTTTACCGCATGAACCATATAGGCGAGAGGCTCCCGACTTCAGAACGAGAGATTCGGCGGGCGAGCTAAAAGTGACAGGGACCTGAAAATGATTTATAGACAGCCGTGACAAATGGGGTTGCCGAAGCAAATCTGACAATACCCTCTGCAGTGTGGAACCAACTTTTTTTTGTTGTTGAGGAGTCAAGTAAGGGAAGAAAAAAACCGTGTGCCCGTGATGGACTGGAGTTGAATGGTCTTATTTATTCATTCCCAACAAAAGGATAACGGATTGGGTGTTGAGGTAGGAACATAAGAAAATCGGGTGGCTCTAAAAAACCATTTAGACGGTTATAAAAAGTTGCAGTCATGCGGCATGATCGTAAGCGCGAATTTTCTCAAATTACCTTTCGTATTATACGAAATATACATTTCGTATTATATATGTTAAATTGTATTGAAATGTAAGCACTTTGAGTGCGAGGAAATTGTTAAAACCAATTTTATAGCAAATAACTATTCAGAACTAAAAAAAAAAATTGGATTTTTAGATTTTTTAGCATTTAATATAGTTTTTAACAAACATTTATTAAATTTCAGTAGGTACGTTATATAGCATAAATTTGTGCAAAAATGTTTTAATGCCCTAGTTTATCATTGATAATTTTGTTTTAACTACTAGTCTGCTAAAAATTATAAATTAAACCATTTTTGGCCGTTTTTTGCTATTTTCTTTTCTTTTTTTTACACATTCTTGAAATTCGACTAATTTTATGTGCTCAAAAAGTTCTGACCAACGAACACCTCCTTCCATTTGGAATGCTCGATTTTTTGGCTCATGTATGGGATTTTTATCTCAATTCTAAGGAAAGTTATCGTCTGGGATGACACACACACACACACACACAAACACACACACACACACAACACACACACAAATATATATATATATATATATATATATATATATATATATATATATATATATATATATATGTATGTATATATTCATATATATTTCAAAAAATTGTGGAGCCATTGCAATAGTTTAATTTATTATGAAAATTCTCTAAATGGATAACTTTTTGGAACTATAAAACTAACTTGGAAACTTGACGAAAGTACAACCTATTCAATCTGTAATTCTATAAATATAGTTTTGAATCTACTCATGTTGTGCTGTTCAGGTAAATATAGGTAAGATTATAAGGTATTAATTTATGAAATAGTACTGTTTCGACGGCTTGATGATGATTTCCATAAATCGAAAGTGTTCGCCCCCTGTACCCGACTTGCTAGTAACGACGAACCCCTCCGAATGGTGGGAGGGGGGGGGGTGGTTTAACTGTATCAATGACAGGGGTGCAGCACACATGGCAAGCTAACCTCACATGGGAACGAAATTTGCTCTATTATATAATGCTATACAGATGTAGAACCTAAAAATAAACCCAATAACATAAATAACTGGTAAATACCTATATAATATAGTGGCCAACCAACTAATCTATAATTCAACTTCCCCTAACCCTTAACTTACTAACTACTAACTTAATGAATTCTTCCCCTTACAGGATAATCCAAACATGTTCATATTGAAAGGGACCGAACAATGAAGATTCAAGCATATCCGTACTTGTAGGCCCAAATCAAATCTGGCAAGCAACCATAGCCCATGAATACTAAGGTATCTAATACTAGCAAGCCCATACATCTCCATTATCCATCTATCTTTCTATTACAGGTGATCCCCACAACTTAATATGTACTGATTGTATAATAAAATCATAAATATGGTGTCAAAATTAAGTAAGTATGTATAGAAGCATGTGATAGAACTATGCTACGTAACCATTATATTAATATAACTTAAATATTACACATGAGATAGATTAGTTACCATCTTAACCCATAATTAGGCTCCTGAAATATTTGTAGATCCTTGAAGAGGCCGGTTATGTGAAAGCGCTAATATTAAGCCAATACAACGACATCCTAGCTAACAGAACCTTAATTAGGGAAATGTTTACCTTTACTTAGGTTATGCGCTGCTCCTCAACAGAAATTAACGAAGTTCCTCCACACTACAGATAGGTGCAGGTGAAGTAATTATGAATGCACTAGAATCAAGCTACGCGCATGTACTCTGCTACCATCGGTATACCTGAACAAACCCATCTGAGCAACACCCAGATAATCTATGATACCAACAATTATATTGAGAAGTATAAGGTATACCCATCCTTTTTGGATGCGATTTCTGTCAGCCCCAAAAAATAAGAATTCCAACATATAGAATATTTTAACAAACCATTGTACCAAAATTTGGATCAGAAAGTTTGTTTAACAAATTTTAACTTCATTTTAACTTTAAAAATAGTAGGTATATATATATATATATATATATATATATATATATATATATATATATATATATATATATACATACTACCTTCGTGTTATCTATCAGTCTATCAGTTTTTTCGAATCATTGGAGATAAAGCTATTGTTTTCTTTGATTTTGTTCAGTACCTACTTCCCGACAACATTCTCAAAACGTGCGCTGAATCGTTGGGTATTAATTCTTTGCAGTTACCGACCTAGGTCGGCCCGTGGCACACTCAGAAACAGCTAATATCTACTTTTCAAAAACTGCAGAATGAGTTGTCGTCATCTTCACTCATTCCCATTCCACTTATTAGAGCTTTTGTAGAACTTGATATATTACTCGTACTTTGGAGTTGAAAAACCAAGTTGAAAAACCAACTTCCTAGCACAATATGTGCAAATATATCATATGGTGCAAAATTAAATTCGCTGAAAAAAAATGCAAAAAAAAAATTTTGAAAAAGAATGTGATTTTCGCCCCTCATAATCCCTAATTGGTAGCATTATTTTTTACTATCTGCTTCCCTCAATCTTCAGTTGTAACTTTTTGTTGTTAAATGCCGATACGTACTTAGTTCCAGTGATACCTACAATGAAACGTCATACGCCTTCAACTAGAGATCTAGAGAACCTATAAATTTCCTTTCCAACAGCCCTCTTTTTCTGACACAAGCACCTCGTGAAGAATCGTTGAAGAGGCCTATGGGGGCGATGGGCCCGTCAGAAGAGCTCGCAAGGAGGCGACAGGCCTGGCAGCAGAGCTCGGCTTTCCTTGATCCTCATCCCCAAGTGAAGGACTAACAGAGGGAAAGTGCCGTCTTTCTCCCCGAGCAAACGCGCTTCTGCTACCCCAAACCCTTCTGGGTTTTCCTTTCGGCGTTAAATCATTCAGCGGGCCGCATTGAGCCAGAAAATCCCCCCGACCCTTCCGGCGGTTCTACCCTCAAACTCCAAACAATAACATTCCTTGCTGATGTTTCTACCCTTCCACTCCATCCTTCTTCTCTTCATCCTCGCCATTTCCTTTCGTTTTCTCATCTCGAATATTTGAAACTACCCTTTAGCAGTTCTCCCTTTCAATTAAGTTGTTGTGATTCACCCTTCCGGAATCAGGGGTGGCTGACGACGCATGGGTTCAGGAGTTTTGTCTTCTTCCTAAATTCCGCTGCTCAGTGAAACTTTCTGAATGGAGAACAGAATATCACCACCAGAGCTGAAAATTAGAAGGTTCACCCAAAATCTCGTTTAAGGTTTATTAAAATCAACTTACACATTGTCTAGTTCTACTGATGTTACTACCCTTTTGCTTCATCCATCTTCTTCACCTCATTCTATTCATT
The DNA here is from genome assembly GCA_030762985.1 of Adelphocoris suturalis. Classification (NCBI taxonomy): domain Eukaryota; kingdom Metazoa; phylum Arthropoda; class Insecta; order Hemiptera; family Miridae; genus Adelphocoris; species Adelphocoris suturalis. The sequence continues at coordinate 46,788,516 of CM061041.1, forward strand.
CCCGTTTACCGTATCTTCGAGAAAATTTGAAACAATTATTTAGCTATTCTCCCTTTCAATTACGTTGTTGTTACCCACCCTTCCGGAATAGGGATTGTGTGTTCTGAAGTATTGTCTCCTTTCTAAATCCCACGATTCAATTAAAACTAATATTCTTCATATTATATGGATAAGATCGTAACCACCAGAGCAGAAGATTAGGATGTACGTAATCATTCATCTAAAATTCCCTTGTGGAGTGTAGGTAATATCAGAAAAAAAAACTCAACTGGATGTTCATATGAAATTGAATGTGCGAAAAAAAAATTTTAATTCAGTTTCACACATTTCCAGTTGAGTTTTTTGTTTGATATTACACTCCTCAGAGATAATTTTAGATGAATGATAACAGACATCCCAATCTTCTACTCTGGTGTTTACAATCTGCTTCATATATGGAAAGTATTAGTTTTGATTGAAACTATATATATATATATATATATATATATATATATATATATATATATATACATATATTTATATACCTATAATAAAATAAAAGTAGGAAAATTTTACATTGGGAAACTAGAAAAATAGACCATCCCAAATTGAATTGTTACCTCCCACTCCTGCTACTCAACTAAAACTTCAACAATAGAAAACTTTGAAAAACCTTACTCTACATTTAATTAAAATCATAATAATGGAGGGAGGGAACTTTTGTCAAGTTTAAATATCTTCGAATTTGTAATGATAAAATTTGCCGGGTTTAGAAAGTTGAATTTTAACTCGTAGAGTAAGTAATTATTGAGTTACGTGGACATGAGTGAGAACGACTTGGATTTGATTTCAAGGCTACTTTAAAAACCATTTCAACAGACAGTGGAGAGAGGAACTAACAAAATTCATTAGGTCTAAAAATTATCTATAAACTATAACAGAACTCTTATTATGTTTATCCTATTTGTATTATATCAAGAGATATAATAACTTGAAAATAATTACCAAAATATCAACATTTTTATATCTCAAACTTAATGAATGAAATCTTCGTTGTTGAATCAACTCATGTAGGTGTAATCAATACTTACTAGGTGATCGATAGAATAATAAACTAAACTCAATAAATAACCACGATAAATCAATTTAAATAAGAAGCAAGTCTAAGTTGTTATTGTTTAGGAGGCCGGAAAATTGCCGATCAGATCCTCCTATCTGCCTATGTATAATACAGCTATTCATTGGTCTAAACTTCTACTGGATACTTCGAGTACCTCATCAGTTGTTATCACGTCTAGGAATTTCAAGCTATATATATATATATATATATATATATATATATATATATATATTAAGTAGGTTACTTCTGAAATTGCAAAACGAACTAAATTCCCAGTGAGAACCGCAGTTTCTACGCTAATGAAAACACTTTAAGGGGTGCTTGAATGTTCCTACTAGACAGGAGTGGGAAGATGAATTAGCAAAACCTTGTTGGAAAAGATATCCATGTGGTTTTTGTTGAGAATGATCCATCATTCAAATGATCCAAATCTCTTAACCGCGTTTAAAACCACGGACCGGAAGCTTTAAGCCCAAGAGGCGCGCGAAGATAGATTACGATGTAACTGAAAGTGAAAAATGGAATTCGGGGAGAAGGTGACTTAGTACAGCACGTAGTGGTGAGGTAATTAATGGGTTCACGGCGGGACGCATGTAGAGGTCTGAACTTTGGGTGAATTCCTCGCCATAATCCAACTAATTGAGAAAAGGATTTAGGCGGCATCTCTGGGTTTTGGATGAGGCAGCGCAGACTTTATAGAGGACTCGTGTCTGAGGCTTACTAACATAACGACCGAACGTGTTCAAATCACAAAAAGGAAGAAAAAATAAAAATAAAACACAATCATCTTGACAGCTCTTCTGCTCAGATCACTGTTATATATTAAATGAACAGAACTTAGCCCATTCATTACTGTCGTTAGTCATGATGTCGAACGCGGAAAACTAAAACCAACGAGATCGAGGCTCACCGATGAACAGCTGATCTGCGGTCTGAAAATTAAATTTCAGACGAATCATTGAAGTACGGGCCCTGAAAAAACAATGGACCTTATCGAGAGCAAACCAAATGGACCCGAAGTTGGCAGGCCACTTGCGATCGTCTTCGGTTCACCTAGCTACACAAAATATTTACACAATGCACATTTACTCACCCGCGCCTGTATCGGGAAAGGCTAGGCCTGTAGCTACGTGGGAGGTCAAAGAGTTTTTTTGTTTTTTAGACATCGGGAAAAATGGTTTCTAGGGATGGTTAGGGATGGCTGGGGGCGGATCAGGCCCTAGGCCTTATCTTAATTATGTCTTTCTATTGTGAAAAAGAGTACAAAGAGACTCATTATGAAAAACGTAAAATCGGGGAATCGGGAGTTGTCGGCTATCTTCGGTTTCCTTTCAATAATGGCTAGTTGAAAAACTAACTCGCATATAATATACATGGATATTGACCTGTGAGCTTTAAATTTCCGTTTTGTACTACTTACCATGCATGTATTGCATATAAATGTATCTTTATGATAGAAGATTATCTTTTATATTAGAGGATTATCTGATAATCCAATATCTGGCCGAATCTGGTATTTATTTGTTCATTCTCTGTAGGTGAATGAATTTATCTTTTTGCCTCTCTGTATTGTTGGGGTCATAGTCTAACCAAATAGTTTGCTACTCACCGCATTTTTCAACACTAGGTTTTATTTGAACTAAGGTGACACAAATCGCACGGAATAAGTGGAGAGGGTTATACGGGGTATAGAAGAGGGAAACCGTAGATCCAACGTGATGGATGCCACTTCAACTCTGGAAAGTGCTCCCGGAATGGAAAGACCATGCATATGCAAAACCTTTCAGGCAGAGCTGCCTAGCGGTAGAAGGGGAAAGTTTCGGTGTGGGGGGGTAGCAGAGCGAATTTTCACAGGAAATATAGGGAGAGGGAAGTCGGGCAAAGGTTGTAAACTATGAGAGGATTAAGAGGAAGGATATGACGTCAGCTGGTGGACAGCTATGACGCCGGGAAGCCCCTTCACATTTGTGATTTACGTAATAGTAGAGCCAGACTAGGTAAGTGTTAGTTACGGTAGGTTAGGACCAATTGTATATTCTAGTGGCAGAGTGTGGCCAGTAGATATATACTCAATAAATTAACTTGACAGCACACTAATAGTATATTGATAGTATTCGTTATCTCACTAAGTACTCATTCTTAATTCAATTCAATAGTTAATTTGCATAAAATACCAGGGTGTTTTTGAAATGAGCTTTAGTTACATACCAAATAATATACAAGAATATGGAAAAACATTGCGAATGGAAAAACAGCTATGAAATAAATATCTGCGTTTCTAGAATACGAGAAGGTAAAACACTAGCATTAGTGAGAGGTGAGTGTCTCTACTACACCAATATTCTATCAGTCACTCACAAAAGCAAAATAGTGTTCCCTATTTTAATATCAAATGCTTGATAGTTTCTCTTTCAAATGTTCTATACAATCGATTTCCGTATCTCTCTTGTGAGTCTAATCCAATTTTCACACAGTAAAGCTGTTTGTTTAAGATAAGGTCAAACTTAGGTTACCTAAATTCAGATTTTATCCTATTCTATCTACAGCCGGCGGGAGAAAAATAATCAGGAAGTATCCCTGATTTTACTGAATGGGACTGTGCTTACCAGGGTGAAATCTCCTTTCTTTATTATCCAAAGAAACTAAGGTTTTTATAAGCCAAGGAATCATAGTCTGACTCGCATTTCAAAATCGAATTCAGAATCATACAAATCGGCGGACAGTCGATGACGTGCGACCGTTAGCATTGGGTGTCATTTGTGAGTCTTTTCCTTAGACCATCCTTAGTTGCGCAAACAACCTCTCGAAGATGAGACATTTTATGTTGCCTTTGTAGGATGTTAACCTTCACTTTTGATAGTAAATTAGTTCTGAAATTCTTCATTATGTAATACTATGTACATTGTGGATTGTGTACTAACTGGAAGTAAGAATTCGTCTATTGAGAGGACAGGGGGGCTAAGCAAACGGTATTACTGTAAGTTTTAAAATATTCACATAGGTTCACAGTCAATGAAGCTCAAGAGAGAATTTCACCCCATGGTAGAGGGGTATGTCTCAAACTAACGTCGAATATTGGTATGTTCTATGTTCTGAAGATATCGTGTTTGCACAAGAGATCATCATGACTTCTTTTTTAAGCGACCATATTTATAGGTATGTCAACAACTGTCAGAATTCTAACAACGAGGTCTGCAGGAAAATAATTTTAAACTTTGATACTCTGAAGGTGCAGCTTTTGGCAAAACTGAGCTAAAGTTCAGTTTGAGAATGACTTGCATTGTAGAAATAAACTAGGAAAAGGTTAACAATCTTTCATTTCTAAGTTCATTTTGTAGTAAACCTAAAACGTAAAATGTTATAAGGAATATACGGTAGAATAAACTGTCAGACGAATTAAGAACGGGTAAAATTATCTTTCCTTTGGTCAATTATTAAAAGAAAAGAAATTTTATTCAACAAATTCAGAATTCTTGCTAGTAAGTATCTATTCAAAATAAGGTTGTTTCTGTACAGAAGAAAGAGCTCTTGTGGATAAGTCGATTAAATTTTATATAAACTGTTTTCTAATATTTAAAAATATACTACGTTTGGGATATATACATATTATATACTCAGTTTATTTATTTAAGCAGTTTGTAGTTCTTTAAAGGCGAGGGGACCCTGATCTGTTTGAGGGAAGCTCACTGTCTCCTATCCGGTCATCTCGGGACCTCACTGTCGACTCGAAAGAAAAAAGACTGGTCAACTCATTGGAGGCATTTAGGTCGTTTGCACTAAATGGTTGGTCTATCAGTGATACTCCAGTGTACTTCAAAGTTTTTCTAGCAATGGGGCAAGCGCAATTGACATAGCGTGGGCCAGTGCCAATGCATAATGGAACGTCTCGGATTTCCGAGTTCCCTCGCCCGATTCATGTTCCGATCACTGCCCATGCTTGGTGGAATTTTCTATTCAGGGTGCCCCTCCCTCGGAAAATTCTCTTTTCACTGACTGGCCAGAAGCTGAGCTCAAATGAAACCCTAATAAAATGAACGAATTTCGTTCCTTAATCGCTTCAAACTTATCTAGATGTTCAACAGGGACTATCGATTCTGCCTATGATGAGTTAAGAACCCTCATAATAGGCAGAGGACCTGGAAATGTTTCTTCCTCCTGAGCCCCGACGAACCTATAACCATCGTAACCAGTGGTTTGATTCAGAGTGTCTCACGGAAAAGTTTGAAATGAAAAGTAGCTTTAGACGCCTTCAACGTAAAGGTTTTATTCAGACATACATAAGAGAGTACTTAGAGAAAAAAAAAAAAAAAAAGGAGTACAGAAGGCTCATCAAAAACAAAAAGAAAAAATATTTCTCTGACTTGAAGAACCTCTTGTTATCTCGTCAAAATCCAAAGGCATTTTGGTCAGCAGTGCGGAGACTTAGGGGACGAACTTCAACATCCCTAGGCTGAACACGAGGGACATACGGGTTTTTTACGATCAGCTATTCCCGAAGCGGGAAACCCTAGAGAACGTACAGTTCCTGGGAACTTTTGACCCAACGTTGGATTCTGAAATCCAATTGGATGAGCTCACCAAGGCCCTGACCTTCTTTCAGGATAAAAAAGCTCCAGGTGAGGACCTGATTTCATACAAATTTCTAAAGAATATGCAAAGAGAAGGACTTCTTCACATTCTCTCTGTCTTCAACTTGACCCTTTCCAGTGGAACTGTTCTTTCGGCTTGGACAAGGATCCAAGTTTTTCTTCTCTTTAAGAAGGGAGATGCCACAGACGTGGATACTTGTCGTTGAATCTCACTCATCAACACTCTAGCTAAGGTTTTTTTTTTTTTTTTTTTTTTTTCAGATTCTCCAAAACAGACTACTGGATTTTGCCACCACTCGCACATCTTTTACCAGAAAACTAGAATTGGTTTACGAAGGGGAGGGGGACGCTTGATTCAGTCTTTACACTGGAAAATACTGTGCAAATAACCACCAGACTGAATAAGAGGAAGCTTTTCTGTGCCTTCATCGATTATAAACGAGTATTTGATAACATATCCCACCGTCTGCTATGGAAAAAGCTAAACTTAATGGGAATAAGTGACCGCTTCATAAATATGGCCCGTAATTGGTATGGACAGGCCAGGTTATCTGTTAAGCTGGGTCCTTAATCGTCTGCATCTTACATTACATCAGGTATTACAGGGTGACGTTCTCTCTCCCCTCCTTTTCGCACTTTTTGTCTCAGACATCGATGTTTTTATGGCTTCAAGGGGTATTGAGGGAGTGAATGTAGATGGACCTCGCTGTTTTCACTTTTTTACGCAGATGATCACATTCTAATGGCCGATACACCCCTCAACATAAACCGTTCTCTAGTGGCCTTGAATGAGTATTGCCTGGAGAATTGGCTAACAATCAGTGCCGCAAAACCGAAGGTGGTAGTTTTCCAGCGGGACGGAAAGCAAGGATGACAATGATTCTGGTGTGGCTCAGAAAAATTGGAGGGAGTATCAACTTATTTGGGGGTGGTTTTTTTGAGGTCTGGTGTATTTTACCAACAAGCGCAGTACGCTGTTCATAAAGGAATTGCTGCCTACAAAAATATATGGCCAGTGATTTTCAAATCTCAATCCGCATCTCGGGAATCATGGTTCAGCCTGTTTTCAGGAGTGGTAGCTGCTAGCACCTCACTATATGGCTGTGAGGTCTGGGCCTACCTTCACACAGAATCCGTGGAACGTGTGCAGGTTAGACCCTTCTAGTCCCTTTTGGGTATGGCTTTCAACACCTCGGACTATGTTGTTAGATAGGAGGGGGGGGGGGGGGGGGGTCTCAGCCACTTGAAGCTTCAAATAACCCAAGCCATGTTTGGGTGGTGGATTAAGCTCCTCTCAATGCCACCAGAACGTCTACCAAGAATATGTTTCGAGATGCTGATTGCTGTTCCTGAACACTTCTCAGATCTAATGTTCAATTGGGCGCTCCAGCAGAAAAGGTCATTCCAGGAGGCTGGACAGAACGGTCTATGGCTGATCCGAAATGCTGCTTCTGCTAAAGGAAGAAAGCAGAAGATTTTGGATTCGTTGTTGAAAAACTTGCATCGAAGTGATCTGGAAAAAGCGTCAGAATCCTTACAAAAAACTTCTCTCCTCGTCCAGGAGAGTGTGCTTCTTACCTCTTTGCTGACCTGCCCCTCTCCATCTAATGGCTTCTGTGGCAGGTTAGGTGTGCGAACTCAGCTTTCAGCCGACTGGTCTTCCAACTAATTTTGAACCGTTTCGACGCCTCCCGATCATGCTCCATTTGCAACACAAATAGTCCCGACTCATCATTCTATCTTATTTCATTCTACCCCGTTTACAATTATGAGCGCTTTAAATTTTTTGGGGTCCCTTCCTTCAATGAATTTTTATTTTGCTCTCTAAATCAATTGAAAGACTCTAGAGATGTTAGTAAGATTGTGGGGTTTCTACAAACTGTTCTGCGGCAAAGAACTTTCACAGTAAACAAAGGCTTTCTTCATTCATGATTTTTTTTCCTTTTTTTTTCCCCAATCTTGAACTGTACACATTTCAATATACTACTTCATTATGTTTCACATTATAAGGGGTACAGTATTTTATCTCATATTTTGTTTGCTCTACGAACTATTGTGAAAAACGGCTGTGTAGCTCAATAAATAAATGCTTCTTCTTCTAGTTCTTTAAAGGTTAATATAGTAGGTAAGTCTGGAAACTCTTCCCACGATGGCGTGTAGAATAAGTAGTAAACAAGTAGTTAAAAATCGTATTCCTTACCATTCCCTATAAATTACCATTTAGATCGAGTTTGTGTTACGGTGATATTAAGCGCACCCGCAGCGAATAACAAGCTGGTCTAACGGTTACATAGTACGGAATGAGACCTTCAAGGAAAGGGAAAAAACGTGAAATGCCACATGCCAACTCCGTTCGTTGCTCATCCACTTAAAATTTTACGTACCTTTGACGAATGAAATTGTTGTCTCTCACGTGTAATTTTCATCCGTGACGGACAACCAATCCGAAACAGGCAATTTACGCTCTGGTCAGCTTCGGCTACTGCTCGAATTTCCCCAGGCCTCAGCAAATTAACATATAAACTGTTACTGCCCCGCATTTGCAATCAACATAAACACCGGGAGCTGGGATGGCTGAGTTTATACGTTCGAATTAACAGTTCATTGCCTTACTTGGCGTTTCCATTCCACTCGTTTACGTTTGCCGGAGTTATCGAAAGCTGTTGGGTCATTTGACCGCATTCGAGTGCGACCACTATTAAATTCACAGCTAAGCGTTAGAATGAGCTCAATTGAATGGTCGGTTTTGGTTTTTGAATTTTCCAGTCATGGTGCGCATTAAAGTAGCAATTACGCCGCGATTCGCTAAACCATTAACGACTTTTAAGGTATAGATTGGGGCGAATCAGGTGGTTAATCTGGAAAATACCGAGCAATCCAAGTAGAGGAAAATACAAATCATATATATCGGTCTTTTCATGTTTTCAGTGTAATTCAATGATCGCACACGTATATCCCAGATGCCTACATACTTACTTAGGTACTTATCAGGCACCGACTCCAACGTTTTGGAATAATTTCATTGCCTTCTATGAGTGACTATAACAGTAGCCTTTTGTATATGCGTTCATAATCATAGATGTCGTCACCATGGGTTTGACTGTAGCCTCCCAGCAGATGCCCATAGACATGTGGTTCCTATCGAAATTTATTATTTGATTCAAGTACCTATCTAGTTTTTCTTTTCTTTTTTTGTCTTTTTTTTTGCGGGGTCGCAAATTTACATTATTAAAAAAAAAAATGAAAACTAAAAAAAAAAAAAAACCAAAGTGAGTGTTAAATCTCTAGCTGACAACTACATTATCTTATTTGTGTAATCTTAATTTTAGCGTATAACACACTTTTATTAAAAACTATAATTGCAAGGGAATTTCATAGAAAAACCAAGCATGACAAACGAAAGAAGCTAAGGTGAAAGTGTTCCGCACTTAGTCAAACAAAGAAACGCTTGCATACGAGTCTGTAACACATTGGGATTTTATGTCTTTAGTAAAGTTGCAGAATCGTATGGAAGCTCTAAGAGCCACTCAGCTGATCCGGACCCTGGGCATCGTCAAGTAAATGCCCTAAGAGGCTACATACGAAATTGCAGGTTCCTAGAGTGTAAAGCATAGAAATTACCTATTAAAATGATTTAACCACCGCTTCACAAATCAAAACGTTCTCGCAATATTCGGATCTCCTGCTATGAATCAAATCATCGAAACACCAGCTCAATGAAATCATCAGAAATTAACAAGTGGTTGCAATCATGTTCACAATATCAATTATTGAAAAAGATCACCTGTGTGTACATAATAATTATGTACATTTGAATAATTATTATTATTATTGAATAATTATGTACATTTGAATAATTATTATTCAAATAACCATGTTCATAATTTAGCTTGTTGGCCACGCACTTCGCAGTAGTTAACATAATATGGTTGGATAAATCGAGAGCTTTCGAACGAATGGTCAACGAATTTTGTGGGATGAAAAACGACGAAGTACCATTTCCCTAGCAACGACTCGGTTGTAAGCGGAAATCATCAGAAAACCAACCGTAACGCTTTTTTTAAACGCATCTTTTAAACGCTTTTTTTAACGCATTTTCTTAACGCTTTTTCATACATGTGCCAATGTAAAGACATAAAATGTCAAAAAAACGAGTTCCACTATCTGCTTTACAAGCAGATACCATGTTACATGGATACCATGTTACATGGAATCTGCTTTAAAAGCAGATACCATGTTACATGGATATGTCTTCGATTGGGGATTTCATAGCGGTTGTCCTAGAGAGTTGCAAACAAATCCTTTAACTTTGGACTGTAGGCAACGAAATCAGATCTTGCTTTCTTGAGTTGGTGAGCCACTGTTTTATTTGATTAATCCGTTATATTCGGATGTTTATAAATTTTTTCCTGGACACACCAAGATCTGAAGATGTCCTCAGTAAGAGGACGAAACGTTATCAAATAAAACAATAAATGAAATAATTTCATTTATTTTCCCTGGGCCGTATCCCGACTAATTCCAACAAAACAACGGTTTACTTATAGAAATGTTGAGAATAACTGTGGAGAGAAGCCACTACAATGAGTTGTTGTTAACAGTCGACTATTGTCAAGAGGATGAAAATGTTTCCTATGGAGTGGAGTAAATGATGCTATTGCTTTACGTTAAGAATATTGTAACCGGCTTATTAAAATTGTTTATAGTCCAATCAACTTAGTTTAGGAATCCCCCTCCAGGTACGTAAGGAGGGGGAAATTGGTAGCTTGAGATTGAACATTTATCACATAAATCAAGCGCTTTCCAACGAGTGGCGAACGATTTCTGTGCGATGAAAACTGCGGAAGTTCCATTCCCCCAGCAACGGCTGGGTTGTACGTGAACATCATTAGAAATTGTGACATCAACTTTAGGTGACGAAAATTTTTGGTTAACCCCCCAGAGCAAAGACATATCCATGTCAAAAACCTCAGCGATAGTTGAATTAATGGCATTGGAAAAACTGGCCAATGCTGCTTCTTTTTTTTCTTTTTCTTCTTATTTGCTTATTTTCTTAGTGCGTATATGTGCTGTACCAGAGTAGGGTTTCAATTACATATTTTATTGAAAGATGTAGCACTGAAGTTTTAAAATACAATGGTTCACATAGACGCATTAAATGAAACCACTACCACATTTGCAGCCCGGGATCTGGGAGTTTTCATCTGAGTGATAAATTGTTTCAGTAATTTTTGTTCGGATTTTTCAGTCAAGTACTGAGTAAGTCATCGAAGCTATTAAACTCTATGCTTCACATTTACCACTTTTTTAGATAAAAGAAAGGGTGCTCATTGTGAGTTAAGACATTGGATATCAATTGTTGTACAGCAAACAAGTATTATAAATAATATATTCTTTCGTTGTACATCTTTTCACTCACGAAAGATAAATGCAGACGATATGAGGAAAAACTTTCAGTCATGCAGCATGATCGTATGAGCGAATTTTCAAAAATCATATTCTACTATGTTACATTGTTTGCAACTTTGAGCGCAATGAGTGCAAAGAACTTGTTAACTAAGAATTTTATAGCGAAATCTCGTTCTAAAGAATAATCTGTAATTCAAGAAAGATTTGGGTTTCTAGCTTCTGTGGGGTGTTTTTATGGATTTTTTAGCTACCTATATATATTTTTTAAATTCATGTAATGATTTAGGCCGCACCTCAACCAGAACCTGAGTCATTAGCGGCATTGAACAAGGTGTCCAAAGGGGCACTGCAAGTGGCTCGATTCTAAGGGGGGCCACTCGCCCTCTGTCACCAAATGGAGTGCCATCACGGACTCCACTGGCAAATCGGAGGGGAAAAAATAAGGGGTACACGGTGATGACCACTTTATACCCCCTAAAGCGGATAAAAACCTCAACAATAAAATAATACAACTAAGCTCAAGAATAGGCTAATAATTAAATATATGTTACTATATATAGATAATCAGCAAAGTGAAACAAAACTATGACTACATTGTACAAAAATATATTACAGATCAGATATTACAGTTTGTAGTGAAGCTCATTGGCTCTCAGGTACGTCAACAGAGACTGGACCTTGTCTGGTCCAGATAATATGTCAATCCACTGAGAGGGCCGATGCTGGACTCGGAGGTCCATAAGGTCTGGGCAGTCCTTTAGGAAGTGGCAGATGGACGGATCACCCCCACACCTCCTGCACACACCATCTCGAGCTTCTGCGCTAAGCAGGTGTCTGTGTGTAAGACAGGTAGTGGAGACCCGGTTGACCACTAATCGGTCCCTCAAGTAGGGTTACGAATGGGTCCACCGGGCACAAGTCCTGAAGGACACCACGCAGACCAGTGACCTCACCCTGCCATTGCTCATGCCAGATAATCGCTTAATATGTATATAGGCAACATATCGATGGAGTTATCACTAATGACTCTCCTTGCAAGGGCAACAGTACATTCGTTGCCTCGAGTACCCACTTGGCTTGGCACCCACATAAAAGTTATGTTTGAGCCCGATGTTGTGGCTTGGTGTAGCGATCGATACACGTAGGCTTTGTATCTTTGTGTTAGAGGATTGTCAAAAAATGTGTCACTAATGAGCTATATTTATTGAATTTATGTACATTTTTCAGTATAAATTTTTTAATGTCGAGTTCGTAGTTGATAAACTTTTTACTAAAATTCTACTAAACATAAAAAATAACAATTCGTAGCAGTTTTTAGCCGTTTTTAGTGATTTTTAGCTCATTTTTTTTGGAATATGACCAATTTAATGTGCTCAAAATGTGTTGGCCAACGAACTCATCCGTTCGTTTAAAAAGCTTGATTTTTTGGCGCAATGACAAAATTTTTATCCCAATCCTAAGGAGAGTTATCGTCTAGAATGATACATGTATACTTAAAGCCAGAGTTTAATATTTATCCTTAATATACAGGGTATTCACACTCAAGATTTTTCACCTCCTAGGGATTGATTCTACAACTAATTTCGAACAAAAAGTTTCTCTATGCGATTTTTTTTTCAAACGCTTTGTTTTCGAGTAATTAAATTTTCAAGGTTGTCGTTCGTTTTTTCGACCTTACATCACTAAACAAACGTTTCAGTCATGCAGCATGATCGTATAAGCGAATTTTCGTAAATTATTGTATTGTATGATGTTAAATTGTTTTAAATTTTTTTTTTTTTTTTTTTTTTTTTTTTTTTTTTTTTTTTAGTGCAAGGAAATTGTTATAACTGTTAATTTCATGACTAAAAACCTATTCCAAATAATAACGTCCGATTCAAATAGAGGTTTTCAATTTTTAGCTATTTTTTGCAGTTTTTATCATTTTTTAGCAAACTTTAATGAATTTTAAGTAAATTTTTCAGCATAATTTTGTACATACATTTTTTAATGTTCTGTTTTATAGTTGATAAACTTTATTTGAGGAATATTCAACCAAAGCATATAAATCGGAAGACTTGTTTTCATTTTAGTGATTTTTTAGTAAATTTTTGGAAATTTAACTAATTTATTATGCTCAAAAAGTGCTGGCCAAAATATTCAGCCTAGTATTCCTCTCGAAGGCTATGCACAACAGAGTGGTCCTACCAAATGCTTGAGCAGTACGTATGTATATGGTGTCTTGTGACATTAATTGCTGTCCTGAGACGTATTATTACCTAATACACCTCATTGGACCGATCCTCAAGCGGCTGTGTGCAATTAATTATGGTGCGGACCACGAAATTGGTATCCTGAGGTGTTATTTTAAACAAATTTTTTCATTTATGTACAAAGAAGGGGCAATTTTCATTTTACTAGTTATTAAATTTGATCACATTTACTTTCTTTCCATTTTTCACAGTCCTAATATTTTTTGAATCATAAACACAACCAAATATAAAGCAAAACACAATTAAAATACCATTTGATCATAATATTATACGTTTAGTTCCTGAAAGTTTCAACCATTAATTCTCTTGCGTCATAAATTAACCCCCCCCCCCCCTGACTGCAAGTCTCTTTATCTGCTATATTCGTTGGTATATTTCATCTTTGTTAGCTAAATGACTGCCGCTAGGGTGTTCCTTTCATACGCTTCATGTCCTTTTCTCCGAGTTGCAATACTAGCCTCTCACACGAGGCTCTTCAGCTTGCTCCTTCACATTTCTCCCAATTGAACCAAGTTTTTCAACGCCATCTGTGCATTAACTCACGTTTTACGTCGTTGGGATAATTTCTGAAGCCCTTTACCGGTCTCTTGCCAGACCCTTAAATACGTGACTAAGTGTATTCACACATTTTTCTCCTAATTTTATGATATATTTTTGTGATTCTGCTTGGTTTGGTTTCACGTGTCAGCAAGCGAGTGCCTCAATTTGAAAACCCTACCAATGTGGAACATTAAACATGTTTGTCAACTCATTTTTTTTTTTTTTTTTTTCAGTTATTCTTTAGGAAACCCCACTCCACTCCTGACGCGTTGCGGTTATAAGTGAACACATGGCCTTTCCGAATCGATCTCGCGAGTTCAGTGTCCCCCATTACCATAATATCGACAATTATTTATTCATTACCTGCCCCCTGTTCATATTCCTCTCATATAAATTTTGCGCTTATTCACAGCTAACTACACAGCTAACTCACATAAGCTCTATACACATTTTTGTTTTACAATTTCTTTTAATTTTAATACTCTTTATTTCATTTTTTCACTTAATACCTCTAGTTTAATGTTATGCCATACCTTTAATATTTTTCTACATTTACATTTCAATTTTTCAATATTTTTTAAATAATTCTTCCATTTTTTTATCGTTTATAATTTGTATCAGACTTTCACTGAATCGTTTTACGATTTTTATACATCACCTCTGTACACATCTCATGCCTACCATTACGGTTGTTCTTCATTTTATCATTGTAAATATCATTGAACCTTTGTATTTTTATTGCACTTCCGGTCTGGGATTAAACATTTCCTCCACCTCATACGATGACCTTCATCGTCAAACTTGGATAATTTTTTCTTTTGAGCTTGCTTTGTTTTGCATTATTTCTTGTATATGATTCTGCCAACAATATCATCCTTTTGTTTGGAAAGCTTGATTTTTGGGCGCAAGAAAGAAATTTTTATCTCAATCCTAAGGATAGTTATCGTCTGAAATTACTCATATATACATAAATATACAAACATATGAAAAAGTGTTAAACTCTGGGATTCGTCTCAGAATTGCAATGAAATTTTTTTTCGAAAATGTAGATTTTAAAATTTTTGGAGCCATTTCAAAAGCTTCATTTTCTTCGAAAACTCGCTAAAAGTGTTCGAATTTGCACTTTCAAAGTTGAAAATCATTCAACAGTAATCATTATCATTATTTTTCAAGTTTTCATTGTTAAAAATCGATAAGCAACATGTGCCAATATTTGGAATTTGTCGAGATGCTCGAATACAACGATTCTATTGAAAATCAGACCTTTCCTAACAAGGTTAATGAGCATACAACAAACGCAAAAATGAAGACCAAGGAATACATTCAACGGGTAGAATGGAATCTACCTCGTAACTGAAGCTAAGTAACCATGAGCCACGACACTACTGCTGGTCCCAAAATTTGACAAAATTGATTTTACATGGTTCACCGAGCGGTAGCTTAGCAAGTGTTAACAACCTGTCAATTTTCCACCGCGGAGCTGACGGCTTACTGAGGTGGTCGTTCGGTACCTAACAGGGATGATCCGAGAACAAAAATGTGGGCGAGACGGAGGGAAGAGCGTTAGGAAAGAACGAGCCGTCAGCTGCCCGTCCAGGCGGAAGTATAATGATCTTGTTCCTGCCAGCTCCTTTTCGTCCTTAACGACCCCTTTTCCACCCCCGTTTTCGCCACCGTGACGTAACAGCCTGATGGTGTGATGTAATA
Source organism: Adelphocoris suturalis (assembly GCA_030762985.1). Classification (NCBI taxonomy): domain Eukaryota; kingdom Metazoa; phylum Arthropoda; class Insecta; order Hemiptera; family Miridae; genus Adelphocoris; species Adelphocoris suturalis. Next base: position 46,804,112 of record CM061041.1, read on the forward strand.
TCGCTGCTATGATCCCAGTCTCAATGATATAAAAGTTGGAACTCCCACAATCTCTTGGCAGTTCATTTGACATCTTGAACATGGACACGTGCTGCAAGAAACTTTTCGAAGATCAATTATCAATATTTTAATCCAGGTCACCACTAGGTATCTAGGTTTAGAAAAAAAACGCGTTTTTTATGGTTAATCAGCACCACCTTGAGAACAGAATTAGCGCACGATTTCACCACAATGAAGTGACACTCTTCAAAAAATTGAGAAAAAATCCAAGTACCCAATAACCAGCCTATCCCCTTTGTCTTTGGGTTGTCAGCAAGACTTTTAATTTTTAAATTTCACTTTTTTATTTATTCATTTTTTATTAAGTATTATTATTTATTATTATTGATTTTATTCTATTTATTTATTTATATATTGTAATGTTAATACGTATAATTCATTGATAAAGAAATAAGGAACTGAGAACTAGTGAATAATCACGGCAAGATGCGTAACGAGAATGAATGTATTTTTAGAGAAATATGATAGATTAGATAACATATGATAGATATGAACATATGATAGATTAGATAAGCTTCGCAATGTTAAATTACATATATTTATTCGTCTTATTTTCTGGCAACCCAAAAACGCTCTCCAGGTTTCACTTCGATATCTTGAAAATTGTTGAAGAATGTGGGTAGGAAGTGTTATTATTGGGACACCTAGTATAATTAAAAAATTACGCAGTTGAGGATATGTATTCCAAAAATGAATCATTGAAATCTACCTAGAAGTTTTTTAATGCAATATTTGGTAATGATCTTAATGATAACTTTTTTAAATAAAAGACAATAATTCGTACGTAACGAACATTTTTAAATCAGCTCTCTCTCTGTTCAGTATATGGCGACGCACCTATATAGTGTGTAACTAGACATATTATGGGCAAAAAAGGAAAAATATATGTAGTGGGTGTACCAGAATGACAAATCAGCAGCTCTCGGATTAATTTTACAATTAATTTGGAACAAAAAGATTCACAAAGAACAGTTTGGAATTACATTACATTTACGATTACATTACATTACATTTCGGAATCCTATTCCGAATTACGTACCTACATTTCTAAGGAAATTATTTCTAAACAAATTTTTAATAGCTACAACGACTGCACTTTTCAGTCCGAAGTTTAACTTTTACTATTTTTGTATGGTTTAAAAAAAAATTCAGAGGAATTTTTGAACTACCATCTCCAGTCCCCAGCGATCCTCTTGAGGCAAAAAACAAACACTGTTAATTTTATTTATCTGTAGATGAACTTTATTTTTAACTATTCAATTATGAGCCTTTTTTATTCATAATTGAGTTTTGACATTTCATGTCTTTGCTATGGCACACAACCAAATTTTCGTTATGTCACGTTACGTTACGTAACGAAATATGCTCAATTTCTGATGATTTCCGCTTACAACCGAGACGTTGCTAGGGAAATGGTACTTCGTCGTTTTTCATCCCACAAAATTCGTTCACCATTCGTTCGAAAGCTCTCGATTTATCCAATCATATTATGTTAACTACTGCGAAGTGCGTGGCCAACAATCACAGTTATGAGCATGGTTATTTGAATTATTGTTTACACACAGGTGATCATTCTCAATAATTGATATTGTGACCATGATTGCAACCGCTTGTTAATTTCTGATTGCATACGAGTCTGCTACACATACCTACGCGTCTGCAACTGAAGACATGAAATGTTCCAATGTGTTGCAGACTCGTATGCAAGCGTTTCGTCTTTACATTCTTTCTTAGTCGATTACAAAGGTTTTGGTTTAACTTTTGGAATTTTACCAATTTTATTCTATTTATTTATTTTGTTTTTATCATTTCATTTATTTTTTTCTCTCTAAGTGGATGTAGAATAGATCCTAAGAAAATGGATTTTTCAATTTTGAGTCACCTCTTATATTTAGGTTCTAAGATCGCAAAAGTTTGCTCGGGGCTGCACGTACAAAATTTATTGTTGTCGATTTCTGCGAATTCGACTACTGATTTTATGGGTTTTTTTCCTTCTCGCAGTTAAGTGTTGTCGCTATTCAAGCCGCATCAGAACCATATAAACGTCTAATCAGTAAAAAAGTCCTAAAAAGCGAAAAACGGCTTTTGAAATTCATGATTCCAAGATGCTGAGTGAGAAAAACTTTGGTTGTTTCTATTGAAACGCTGAGAAATCAAATTAAATTGATTTAAAATAAAAAAGTAGGACTTTCTAATGGATTTTGTAAACATATGTTCCTACGAAAACCGTCATCGGTTACGATGAAATTCACACAAATTTTTCATTTGCTCAGTAGAAATATCCATGCGAGAACCTTCCAAAAAGGTGCTATATGATGGGTCTCTCACCAGTAAAACAGCTCTTGAAATTCATTTGCACGATGACACAACAGCTCCCGCCCGCCTGGACCCCGGAACCCTCCGATCCCTTGCACTACTACGTCACGCGTGATCTTCCTACTCATTTATAGGTCAAAATAAACGGTCTATTTAACTGAAATGTACTAGGGGTGGTTCAACTGCGCTGGTTCGGAATCTGAGGTCAAAAGCGTGAAATTCCTACAGATGAAAGTACTCCATTCTCCATTGAATTTGTTAATTATTTAGGTTCTGCGATTTCCATTTATCAGAAGACTCTCCCATATTTCAGTTTTCGCGGGTGTAAGGGACCTTAACATTGATAACTACGCGATTATGAAAACCGGAACAAGGAACCTCGTTAAACCCGGAACATAAAAGGATACCTCCCCCCCTCACTATTCACCCTTCTAAAGACCTTATTGTTCCCCATTGACGACCCCACCCGACTTTAACCCTTACAATAACACGACCCTAAATGACTCCGCCCAACGCTCCCATAAACCTCGATGTGCGGAGGCCTTCTCGGGGAAGTGACTGGATTAGACCCAGATGTTCGTGATTCGGCCTACTATATCAACCCCCCATCTCCTACCTTAGGTTGATTATAATATACAGGCTCGCTCTCTTTTATCTCAATTAATTCCCTTTATAGCGCGGGGAAAACACCTATCGATACATCTCAACCAACACTCTCCTCGGTCGAGATAACATTTCCTAATAATATGTATTTTGCAGTAAATAATAATTTATCTCCGTTATTATGGTAATTTTTGTTGGGATCACTTTCCTGAGATAAGGGGGTGAGCCGAGATTGAAGTAAATGTTGGGCTTAGGTTGACGTGAGGGAAAGAAAATCATGGGTTTTCTTGACTATGGATAATGGAAATATCCAAGAAAAGGAATACTAACATAAAAATAATAAATTATTTAGCGCATTAAGGCATAAGTCGGCTCAGAAACTCATGGTTGCCAAGAGAATTATTCAGTGATCATCTTAATCCATCGAATATGTCTTGCTTCAGTTTACGTAGTAGGAAATGGCCGATTATATTCGGTGTCGGTATAGGTCAAACGTCACTTGATTCCATAATGAGCAGACTACACTTTTCACATTGATTACCCAATAACAATTAA